>JAJKFI010000003.1:16326898-16358473 GCA_029204185.1 Lerista edwardsae
TGATTGATTGATTGATTGATTGATTGATTGATTGATTGATTGATTGATTGATCCTCAAAGTAGGTCCTCTATCATTAACCTCCTCTTGCTTTTATAGGTATGTAGAAGCAGTGTCCATGGGCTAGCAATCCACTGAGATCAAGTCTTTCAATCAAATTCCATACATTACAGCTTTGTTAAATACCATTTAGGACAGTGTTTCCCAAACCATGGATCAGGATCCACTGAAGGGTCACAAGCAGATTTTTGGTGGGTCGCAAAAAGTTTTTGAAACATTAAAAAAATTGAAAGCATCCTTGCCTGGTTTAAAGAAGAAAATTGGTAATGGGAATGCTAACCAGTAATCTTCATAGCCCCCTATAAAAATGTCATATTTTTTGAGTTTCTCTAGTAATTTGCATTCTACAGATTACATGTGAACCTGGTTTCAGCCTTTTGTCTGGCCTGGAAGTCCCTCTCTACACATCTTGCTCACCAGTTCAGCCTTCTGGGTACCTTGGAATGACTGTGAAGGTTTGGGGGAACAGTCCTTGAGGACATCTCCATTTCTATGGAAAATCTAGCAACTATCTGCATACACACATACTAAATGTAAGGTCTCTAGCAACCTCAAGGGCATAGGACCCCAACTATTATCATCATCATCATCATCAATATTAATAATAATACCACATGCATTTTTATAGATGTCCTTGTTTAGTGGGTCATGACAGATTGTCATTTTAAAAAAGTGAGTCCTGGTGCTAAAAAGCTTGGAAAGTGCTGATCTAGGGTCATTTTACAAAAGAAAGGAGGCAGTCTCCACCTAGAAAAACATATACAGGCATGCCCCAGGATCTGCTGGGGTTCCGTTCCAGACCCCACTGTGGATACCATGAATGCCTTTTTAAAGATAGGAGAACATCAGTGGTTTCCCTGATAAGGTAAAAAAGAGGTTTGTTTAATATACCCCCATCTTTTTAATAGGTGTCCCAGTATCCATAGTATCTGTGGATAATTGAAACCGTGGGTACCAAATCAGTGGATACTGGGGAATGCTTGTACTGTACACCAGTTACTTGTGAAATGTGACACACATTAGTACAGCTCTTTGCATTCTTAGTGAAATTGCTCCATGCTCATTAAAAGAGCATTTTCTTTAAAAATGTAAATCACTTGTGTAATTCAGCCTTTCTCAAATTATAGTCACCAACACACCAGTGCCAACTAGTGTCAGCAAATAGCACATTTCAGTATATAATTTGACCTGGAGAATGTTTGACTATGGTTTTAAAAACAGGAATCAGAAGTATTTTTATCTTCGTGTAAAGGAGGTAATTACATTCCACTACGGTTTGCTCTTCATTTCATTACACAGAAGAGTATTGATCATATGTGTAAGAAGTAGATGATGTATTAAAAATGAATATGGCAAATCAACAGGTTGTTTGAAGCAATCTTAATTTTACTATGCCTACATGCATGCAGTAGGGTGATCAAAGGAGACATGAATTCCCAGAAACCGTTACAGGAATGGTTCTCAAACTTTTCAGTCTCTGGAGCCCATTACACTCCTAAACAGAGTCTGTAGGAGCTGACTGGTGCATGTGTGAAATCTCAGGGAGCCCCAGAGTCCTCACACATGAACAAAGTGGCACAGCATGAGCAGATGGTGGCCACTTATAGCATGCTTGTGGAGCCCCTGAGGGAGTTTAAATGAGCCCCAGGGCTCCTAGGAGCACACTTTGAGAAATGCTGCTTTACAGTTAAACAAGCTCAGAAGCTTAACCTATGATGATTTATAATTTCTTGTTGGGGAATTCAGCACTGATAAATGTAGCTGTCATAGATAAAAATTATTATTATTATTATTATTATTATTATTAACAACAATATACTGCTTTCCAACAACTGAATTTACAAAGTGTACAAAGCAACATTAATAAATGGTCTCCTGTTCCAAAAGGGCCACAATCGAAACACAGTAAACACAGCCACTGTAAAAGATGCTGTGTTAGGGTAAATAGGGAGACTTATTCTCCCTCTGAAAAATACAAAAAGACTACCACTTTAAAAGGTGCCCCTTTGCCCAGAGGACTTAAGATGTCATGAGGCTAAAGGACTATTTCAGGCAGTAAGTGATAAAGAAAGCAAAAGGGTCTAACTAGAAATGGGCCAATTAGGGACAAAGAGTTAAATACTTGATGATGGAATAGTGACACAATATAGGCAAGTAGTATGTGGCTTGATAAAGCCAGCCAGTCACTGATCAAGGACAACGAGTTAAAGACAACGGAAACCATCTTTTCTAACATTCAGAACAATATTATTTTGGTAATAACAAAAGAAATTGGTAAAACTATTGGTAGCAACAAAAGAAATCTTATCCTATATAGTAGTGGGTCAGGACCCAAATGGTGGGTTGTAACATGATGTCAGGCAGGTTGCAGAAAGCTGGGAGCAGCCATCTTGAAAACTGCAGACTTTACTCTTGCTATATTCCTTTTGTGAGTGTTAACAGTTTGAATGTTCAAGTGAATGTTCAGTTTTTTTAAAAAAAAATTTAGTTCAGTGTTTTTTACATAGTATTTTGTCCTAATCTTGCTTTCTGTCAGAGATTTTTCATGGTTGTGCATTTGCTGCAATCCAAGAATGCCAGTTTACATTCCAGGACTGTCATTTGATTATTTCCGCTGACAGCACTTCCTGCTTGATGATGGCACTTCTGGCTATGAAATCACTTGCAGGGTTAATGAAATCTCTTCCAGTGGGTCCCAACATGAGTGCCATTCTAAAAAAGTGAGTACCAGTCTAAAAGGTTTGAGAACCACTGCTATATAGTATTGACACTACAAATATATCAGAGAATAACAGAGGTAGAAGGAGCCTTAAAGGCCATCTATGTATTCATGTATTTATATCATGTGTGTCATCTCATACTCACCAGGGCCCAGTTTGGCCTTCTCTTCTCAAGGCTAAACATCCTGAGTTCCCTCAACCTTTCCTCACAGGACTTGCTTTCCAGACCCCTCTCTTCTTTGCCCTTCTCTGAACCTGCTCCAACTTGGCTACATTTTTCTTAAAGAACTTGTCACAATACTCTAGATGAGATATGACCAACATGGAGTAAAGTTGAATCACTACTCCTCTCAATTTGGAAACCATGGTTCAACCTAATATTGTCTTAACTTTTTTTTTTTTTTTTTTTGCCACATCATGTTGGCTTAGGAAATTAATGGTTCAAGGAGAAACTGACCCTCATTCCTTCTTTACAATTATAGTCCTGTCATGCTCAACAATGACATTTTATTTCCCCACGGTGTTCCTACTGAGGGGGCAAAACTAAGTTTTGTAGGAGCCTGGGCTCCTTTGTAAAGTGGCCCCTCTCCACACCTCTTGAGCCATTTGCAGCTCAGAGAGCAAAGACTTTGAGCCATTTCTCCAAGCCATAAATGGATCTGAAAGAGATGGGGAGGAGTCACTTTATACAGGAGCTCAGGTCCCTGCAAAACCTAGCCTTTTGTCTCCCTCTAGGAATGCTTCTGCCCTACCCCCAAGAAGAAACAAACAACCAGATTTGTTCCTTAATTAAATGAAAAGGCTAATGTAGCCGAGTTACAAAGAGCAGTGATTAGATTGTCAGGCACCCACTGTATTGATTCCAAGATAATAACAGCCCTGGTAGCCCTGTGATCTTGGCAGTTTTCTTTCTAAAAGGAGGATACAGCGATAAAGTAAAACTGTGATACTTTCACCTCTGTGATGGCAGCTCAAATTAATCCATCTTTTAGCTATTGCTTGGATTGTAGTAATCATATCTAAAATGTCAATTGTTGGCTTTTATTTAAAGCACCATACAAAAAAATACATTGGCATACCTGACTGATCTCATAAAATAACTCCAGTATTTATTGGAGTATTTATTATTGAAAAATAAACTGCTTTCTCATTAAATATAAAACTATCAAGGGTTGACTGAACATGGCCCTCATAGCCAATAAAGACACAAAACAAATGAAATGGGTTCAAATTGGTCTCAACCTCATATCATATCTGTGTTGCTTCTTCCCTCTATCCATTGCATGTATCCCAGTCCTATCCTGCTATAGCTTACAGCCACACCCAAATGGGCTGTACTACGGTGAGGCAGGACAGATTGGGATGTTTGGGAGAGGAAATAAAAGGGAAAATGTGTTCCTTTATCCTTCCATAAGCCTCCTGAACCTGCACCAGCCTCAGACAATGACCTTAGATTTGCATCAGCTTCTTAACTGGCATATGCCCAAGTGCTGACTGGTATTGGAGAGGATAGTGCCAATAACCTGTGCCAAATGCTACCCTACCTCCATTAGGCCCCAGTCTTCCTCCACCCCAATCCACCCACTACCCCACAACTTACCTTCAGCAGGCCTTCCTCACTTTGCCCATTCTGAGGGCAATGACTTTGCATAAGTCCGGAATGCCATTTACAACACCATAAAGCATGTTCTGCTGCCATAATGCTGGTTCCGGTGGCAGCCCTCCACAATGGAACTGGACCATTAACCTTAATCATAATCTTAGCCCTGCTCTGTATTACATGAAAATGCACTGTGGGATAACAAAGATACAGTACAGGTATGTTTCACTACAGAATACAGAAGGGCAAGATGAACACTGGGATGGTACTAGCAATAGCTAGTATTTATTGCAACTTTTTGTTCCACTCTAGCAGATTGTCTTCCAAATGAACAATTGAATGTCTACTCCTTCAACTCAACTTTACTTTTCAAATAAAAAAATTAATTGTTAAAACAGTTTAGATATAAACTTCTAACAACAAATCAACCATTCATACAATTGCACAAATTCAACAGTGGTTTTTACTACCTATATTTATTTCATCACTTCCTCATATATTGACTGGCTTATATATTGCTATCCGCTCATCATAAATTTCTCATGGATTATCATGAGACTATTTTCAAAACTAATTACAGTAAGTTCTAGAGGTTCTGTTAAATAACTTAGTACAGTATATTGAGATACACACACCCCAAGCCAGAAACAAGTGTGTGTACAATTGTGTACATACACTCACATGAGTACGCCCCACTGAACACAATGGGACATACTTCCAAATAACCTTGCATAGGACTGTGCTCTTAGTTTCTCATAAACCCTATTGAAACAAATAAAATAATTCAGTGCACATTTACTTAGAAGTAAGACAGTCTGAAAATTCCCTGCCCCCTGGGTTGCACATGCCCTATTGGTTACAGCTGCATCAGTGCTGAAAGTTAGATAAATTGGGCCCAGAGTTATATTTAAAATGCATACATACAACCAACACTACTTCTATGTCTTGTAGAAAAAAAGGCTGTGAAAGAGTTGTAGCCAAACTGTCAAATCTAGTAGAATATCTGTCAAGTATATAACATGCTATTCAATTATTTCAAAAATTGAAACAGAGAATTGCAAACACCTTCTGCAAGTTCAAAACAACAACAAATTGATTCCAAGCAACGACTTTGAATAGTTAATTCTGAGGTTTATTAAGGAGGTATTCAGTTACTTCTAGGTAAATTACAAGTCTGCACTTACCTGTAAATGTTAAAATACAGTTTACAGCCACTCAAATACTTAATTAGAAACATGTTTTAAAATAAATGGAAATTTTCAACTTAACAGAACCCAAAAGACATCTCTCTTCCTATTTTTCCTACTTTCCAGAGCTACTTCGTCCTCTGCATTTTAAAACATTGATTTTATAAGTGACTAGAGTCTGGAAGCCTTAACAACTAAACGTCAAAAGTTATGAGACTTCCATGTTTGTTAGCTGATATATCAATAAAACTGTCAATATTTTTCCAGCTAGAGGTTAATGTGCCACTTGTAGAAAAGTTACTGAATTTTATTTTATGAGGAAACAGTCTGAACTGATCATTTACCATTTTAAGACCAAGCACAGTTCAGGATTTCCTCACTTCAAGAGCTGTAGAACAAATGTAAGTGTCCACAGCAGTATGCATTCAATAAGAATGTTACAGCACAATCCACCCCCAGCCCTGTGAGTCGGCACATGTCCCTTGTGTCAGCTCCTGAGTGTCATGGACGTGCCATAAATAATGTTAATGGTTACTCAGAAGTCAGCTAGACCAGCACACAGACATGTGTTGGCTTGTCAGCGTTAGATCCTGCCCAGGAGCTGGTAGGTGTGCGCTAGCATGGGCAGGTCAGCCCAGGGACCAGATCGGGTGGCAGGAGAGTGTAACAGAAGCAAGATGGGCACCATTTTGGGGTGTGAGAAGGGCAGCCCGGAAGACCGAATGGGGGAGGCAGTGAAGGGGTGAAACTAGCTGAAGAAGTGCAGGCTGGATCCTAAGTTGCAGCCCTGGACTGATCAGTGTTACATGGGCTGCTCAGATTTTCACCCACAAAATCACGGTCACAGATCCAAGTATCATCATAGGGCTGGCTGGCACATGACATGGGGTGAGTGGAATAAAATCCCCTTACTCAGAGTTGTGCCCCAGCCAGTATGTGCTGGGTACAGCACAGGCAAGCCAGTAGCCTGTTCCAGCGCAAGTTAGGATTGTACCTTAAGAATTTCAGATATAGTAGAAAAGCTAATACTTCATTCACAGTCAGCCTGCATAGTATGTGTGATTGACTTGGGTGAATTCAAGGATACGCGCTCAGCTCTCCTCACCGGAAAGACTTTAAAAAAGACCATTTGCCCACCATTTGATTTACTCTGTTTATGCCCCAGAGTGAGCCTCAAATGAGAAAATGAAGATACTGTGACCTCAGTCATCTCAATTCCCATGCATCTATCATACTGTGGCTTTAGTTCTTTAAAGAAACAGTACATACTAATTGTATTTAAGAAGTTTTGCTTATACATAATTTTGGCTTCACACGACAACCTTAGAATATAAGGCAAGGTAAGATGCAGACCAACTGTATTTGCCTGGCATTTATCAACACCACCCCAGTGTAGAATCTTGCCCTATTCAATATCAGGAGGTAGGGATAGGGATAGGTTTTTTTGTATAATAATACAAAAATCCTTTTTGGTGTAAGACATTTTACAGAAATTAAAATAGATTACTTTTCCAGTCAGAAATAATATCGTGGCTGCATCTACTGACACAATATCACCTACATAGTAGGCTTTTAAAGCATTTAAAATTAAAAATGACAGCTTGGAATGAGAACTTGGAATTGAAACATGTAACATCACTTTTTCCCTTTCAAATCACAAAATCTGTGAAAAAAAAGTTTTAAAATATCCCTACTTAAAGGACATGAAACTAGCTCTGAATCAGCACTGATGGAGCAATTATATGATGCATGAAGGTAACAATATGGGAAACAGTGATTTATATTTACTTATATTTCTTTGATAATGCCAACGGAATGTTCTCCTGTTTTAGTTAAACATTTAATAAAGGGTACCATTCGGGTTCGATTTTGTGATGTGGAAAAACACCTTTGACCAGTCCTTGACTTCTCCCACCTGCTGCTGGCTGCTGACCAGTACTTGACTGAAGTGCGGCGTTGGGATTTTAACATCAATAGAATTTTGTGCATGTGGTGGCATTACAGATTGTGCCTTCTGTGGAATTGACAGAATAGCCAGGCTGGCGCAGCTGGGCTGCATCCTAAGCAGGTTAGAAGGCCGCAGCAACTCAGCCCTTGCCCCAAGGCAGAGGCATACCAGGGCGAAATCGCACCCATGGCACGCAACTCCATGACGTTGTGTATGCAACGTTGTGACGTCATGATGTTGAGGGGTGTGACTTCTCTCTCTGCAAAGAGAAGCCATATCCCCTTGGCCCCCGGCCGGAGGAACCACGCCTCCCTGGCTGGAAGGGGGAGGGGCGTGCCTTCCCTCGGCCTCCAATCGCTTGGCAGGAGGAACCGCATGTCCCTGGATGTCCAGCCATGGAGGCACAGGGAGGGGAAGACGCGTGCCTTCCCTCACCCCCAATCACCGGCCAGGAAGAACCGCGGCTTCTCCCTCCTGCTGCTGGCAGTTTTCTCAGAGAAAACTACCAGCGTTGGCCTCAGGAAGCCGCATGCTCCGCAGCTCAGCAATCCAGGAGGCCGCTGTGAAAACTGCCCGCGATGGGTGGGAGAAGCCGTGCGCCCTCCTGGCTCACCGAGCCAAGGAATGTGCAGCTTCCTGCAGCGGCAGCTCAGGTGTCTTCTTGGGCGCTGCGTGGGGGGGCTGAGGGCAATCAGCGCCCCCATGGCAAACAATGGCCATTGCTCTTGCCCCCCATGCCACACCCTAGATACACCATTGCCCCAAGATAAGCCCTAGCCAGCCTATGCAGCTGCTCGGATCTGTGCCTGTAGATTTGCAAGCGCAGATCCATGTGGCCAGGAGCGGCCCAAATTGGGGACGGGCTTTAGGATTTGGCCCAACAACCATGTCCCGTACCCACCCACAGCGCTATCCCGTTACACCTCTGGCATGCCCACGGCGCAGTCCTGCACTGGCTGAGCAACACCGACACTCAAGCATCAGAGCTGCTGCTTGTGTTGGTCCAGCAAGCGATTCTGCAGTGCAGTTGAGCCTGACAGCACATCTGCAACAGCACTGGTCTAGCGCAAGAGTGCTGCACCAGCGCAACGCCAGGTTAGGATTGTGCTCTTAGTGTGGATGGCCTTGACCTTGAGTTGCTAAAAAAAAAAAAGCTATGAAACAAGGAAGGACAAACGTTTAAAAGGGGGTAGCTTCCTTTCACCTTGCGTGGCAAGCTGGAGGGCTGCAGGGCAGTCTTTGGCACTCTGAGAAGACCTCCCTCCTCCTGTGGCCCTGCATTACGGAAGCTATCTGCCCCTAAGAAATTGCCCATTACCTAACAGCACAGCCACCATGGTTCCTGGGAAAATGTGTCAGGACTCAAGCTCCCCCCCCCCCAATACTTAAATCGAAGTGGCCAGCTCTCTCGCTCTCTCGTTCTTACACACACACAAACACACACACACAAGCTGTGCATTTCTCAAACACTGGCCCCCCTTCCCCCCTGCTGCCGCTATTCTGCACTCAGTCACCGCAGTGCCCAAAAAAAGTCCCCCTCACAGATAAAAGCTGCTTCCAGCTCAAAGGAATGTTCAAAGACCTTAAAGTGCTTTAGAGGACTTTCTTTGTGCAACTCAGACTAAGAGCAGTGTTTTGAAAAAAGACCCGTGATTTTAACTCAAGTTTTGATGTTGTAGCTGTCGTCTGAATCGAGTCATGTGTGTCATAAACCCTCACTCTGACTTGCTAATTCCACCACTGACTCTCAACGAGTCCACAATTCCGGCAACTTGAATCAGTGCACGCGCTTCATTACTTTGTTGCGGCTTCCACATCAGAAATAATTCTTTCAGAGATTCAGAAGATGCCACAAAGCATTCTTAAAGCATTATTTTTAACCATTCTTAAAAAAAAAATAGATAATATATCAGGCTTAAATACATTGACATCACCACATGATGAGGATCACAGGGGATCAAAATCCTAAACTGAGTTAGACTGGCATAAGATAAACAAGCAGTTTGGCCAGCACAAGCGACACCATAAAGTATGTTTGGACCACTGTCGGAGTCAGAGAGCCAGCACACAGACGTGAGCCATCCTCCCTTACTCAGAGAGTAGTCCAAGAAATGCTTTATGGTGGCCCTTGTGCTTGCCAAACTTTGCTGGCTTAGCTTAGGTTGGCCTATCTCCTGTTTAGGATTGCGCTCTAAGAATATATTAGCACAATCCTATGCATGTCTAGGGACGTGGTGGCACAGCGTGTTAAACCGTTGCTGCTGGGCTTTCCAACCAGAAGGTTGGGAGTTCAAGACTGCGTGATGGAGTGAGTTCCCGTTGCTTGTCCCAGCTCTTGCCAACCTAGCAGTTCAAAAGCACCTAAAAGCAAGTAGATAAATAGGGACCACTTCGGTGGGAAGGTAACGGCGTTCCGTGCCCTACAGCATATAAGTCATGCTGGCCACATGACCACAGAAGCTTGTCCTCTGCCAATACGCCGGCTCTACAGGCTTTGAAACGGAGATGAGCACCGTTCATCAGTCACCGAGTCAGTCACGACTAGACCATTTGGTCATGGGGAAACCTTTACCTTTATGCATGTCTACTAAGAAGTAAATCCTACAGCATACAGTGGGACACTCTCAGGGAAGTGTACACAGTATAGTATTTTAGTCTTTGAATACTATACTGCACTACTGTACACAGTACTATATGCTGTTGAATATAGATCAACTAGTTAGCCTTTCTTGGACTTAACCTTAGCTTTTGCTTGGATGTTAACAACACTGACATTTCAACAAAAAAAACTCTGTTTGGGTTAAAGATTATTGTAGGTTTAAGAACTAATAGTTACAGAAATTGACAATTAAAAAATTTAGCCTAGAAGTCATAAAAAAAATCCCTCCAGTAGAGGTGTACAACTGGAACGTCTCACTCTGTAGGAAGAACCTCATGAAGCTGACAACTGATAAACTTATAAAGAATATTTTATGACCTTGACTCTAATGCATCCAATGTTGCCCACTGTGATCAAAAGACCCTTTCTGATAGAATATCAAGAGCTAGATTTGTACTTCCAATAGAGAATTAAGTGCTGTTACTGGAACAACAAAAACATGGAAATTTCTGATATACACACACCATTTAGAAATGGGACTCCAAACTGAGGCTCATGTCTTGAGTATTATGTAACAAACCAAATAAAGGCAACAAAGGTTTCTCCAGGGCTAGGTGCCTTGAGGCAAAAACCACCACCACCACCGTTAGCTTAATTCCTATAGAGACAAAACTTGCAAAAGTCCTTGAAGTACATAAAACTTTTATGTAGTTGTAGGTTATTAAGTTGTATTTTACAGAAGTGATAGTCTAAGATTTTATTAACTAAGACAACATTTCTAAGCAGAGAAGCAGATGTGAAAAATCTTCATGCAGGTGTTGGTATGTTTGGCATTTTAAATTATCTGACTTCATAGAGTTTGCTACATGAAAATAGCACATGTCATCACACATCAGCAATAAATGGCAGTCCACATGGCAAGATATAACCAAAATGAAATATATTAAATGTCTCTGATCAAAGATGTGCCAAGTTCCTTTGCAAATGAGTAGTTAAATGCTTGTCAAAAGAATCCTCATTCAACTTTCTCTCTATCAAACCAACGTTCTGTGTTCTTTCCTGAGCTTAATTAGCAATTTCAACAAACGTGTATTTAAAATGAATGTGTTACCAAAGTCATTTTTGCTGTTTTTTTACAATGAATTGTAGAAATATTTAAAATTCATAAGAAAAACTAATTATAATTTTCCTCGTTTCTGAAACAAGGAATTTCTGAAGTAAAATTTAATAGGCAAAGAACAGAAACCATCTCTGGCCTTTGGTCCCATTCAGTGTTGTATATATTGACTAGTATATACTGACTAGTATAGAGGGAGGGAGCAGGACCAATGGAGCAAGTCTCTGCCATATCCTAACCACCGTCCCTGCCTGCTCAGTGTTACACCTGTCTTCTTGGATTTGCACCAGTTAAAAAGCTGGCGTGGATCCAAGAAGCCTTATAATGATAGCTAGGGATTTACTCAGATAAGGTAAAATTATATATTCTTACCCCAAGGAGATCTCCAGCCATCTCCTGAGCTGCACTGTGCGGCTCCACTGTGCCACAGCAATTTAGGATTGGGTGATCCAGTAATCTTTTTAAGATAAGCTTTTCAATGTTCTTATTCCATAGCTTTTTCCTTTCATTTTTCTCTTTCTTTCTGTTATTCAGTGTGATATTTATGGAACTACAAGTTTCATTATTAATTTATGCATTTTTGTTCCACTTTCATGTAGTCAATTAATAACAGCAAAAAAGAAAAAAGGACAATTATGGTGCTAATAAGTCAAATTAATTGTGACCTATTTGCAATCCCTGTTTCCTCAAATGCAATTTAGTTTGACAGTGCAAACCTATTGGAGAATGATAGGGGAGAAATAATTTCAACAAGACCTTCAGTACAAAAAGGACCATAAAAACCAGTATTTTATCTAAACCAACTAGTATTAGGAATTGCACATGCGTCTGTGTTTTTCAATACTTGCATCATAAGACAGTGTGGTTTGCTATTACGCAATCTTAGGTAAAAAGAACTAGAATAATTTTTTGTTGGAGAAGGCATTTTTCATGTAGCAACAAATAGAAAATATTTTCTGTTTGTAAAATAATAACAGGGCATGTTCATCTTCTGTTCAAAATAAAGAGGAAGCTGGAACTCTCTGCAACACGAAAGTTGCAGAGAGCAAGTTGGGAGCAAGGGTTGAACACATTTAGCCCATGAGAGGTTCAAAATATACAGCTGTTGTTAACCCCCCTTTTTAAAGCCAGTGGGGGGGGGGGAAGGTTACTCTGTTGTGGCTAGTGTTCTGTAACCATACATGGCCTTAGTGCTGCTTGATGGATCACAAATTTGGAGGCCTGAGGTAAGGGATTCTAGGATCACCAGAAAGAGCCAGTAAGTTATTGAGAGTGCTCAGGGTTGAACAAACTTGTTGGGTAAACAACTGGGCTGTGGAGTCAGTACACAAAACTCCCACTCCATCCAAAATTGCTTCCAACTCCACTGGTCTGCTCAAAGCTGTGGAGTCAGGATCAGTGTCTGAAGTTTTGTGTACCAAATCCACAGCCCTGATAAATGATATCATCCATAAGGTGAAAGCCAGGGTTCACTAAGATATACAGAATAAAGTAGTAAGCAGATCGTGGACTGACAGAGGCTGGAAAAAGAGAAAGCATCCTGCCATCAAGGTTTCATAACACAAAAAATACAGTATGAGTGAAGATACTGTATGCCTAAAATAATTCTTAAAAGCCCAATGTGGGCATTATATTGAAGCAAGTGATTAAGTTTTTTTTCTTCCTTCATTGTACTGGTTTCCCCGGCTTATCAACCTTTCACATGTAGATAAGCCAGGAAAACCAGTCTTTACAGATTGTCACTAGAGCAGCACAACACTCTCTTCTTGTCATTTTCAGTGTAGCCACTACTAAACAGTGCAACAGCCACTAGTACTGAACTGAGCGTTCTTCAGAAGTGTCCTACTCTGTTTCATGGGTCTACCAACTGGTAAGTGTGTTTAGGATTGCAGCCAAAAAAAAATCTAGACATGATTTTTCTCTTCTTCTTCTAGGAAACAAATAGCAATACAATATGTTTTTGTAATGTAATAGATAGTGTGGTGGTCTTCTGCATAGACCGCCAATAGGCTAAAAATTTTGATAGTAAAAATGCATCCAATATCAGTGGCACAATGTTTTTAAACAAGTACTTTGTGCTGCAGAAGTGTAAGAAGAGGGATTTCACAAAAGATGCTGGGAAAAACAGGAAAGGATGCCACTGATAATTTCCCTTGGAATAAAACTTGGAAACAGTGCATATATATTTTGTTCACGAAGTTCTAACAACAGATACTACCTGGCACTCTATACACAGCTCTTGCAATGTACTAAGCATAAATGCTAATGTTATGAAACAAGCAGATGGTCTGTTTAACTAAGCACATTATTGTCTGACATTTCTTATCAATTGTACTGATTCTCTTCTAACAAGAGTAAATGGAGACAGATTCGCAGGAGTCTGTCTCTCTCAGGAAGCAATATGTGTCTATACTTAAAGCATTCCAGAAATGTTAAAATGAGGAAGGCAAGAGGTACACTAACGTGCCTTTTAGGCAGCATGTATTGAACCTCAAGGAATACAGAGCTCAGCCTACAGTGTGCCAT
Source organism: Lerista edwardsae (assembly GCA_029204185.1). Lineage (NCBI taxonomy): Eukaryota > Metazoa > Chordata > Lepidosauria > Squamata > Scincidae > Lerista > Lerista edwardsae. The sequence continues at coordinate 16,340,654 of JAJKFI010000003.1, forward strand.
TCCCACATATTTCACATCGAAATTTAAATTAATCCAGTCTTGATGGCTTTCAGCAGAAACAAGTTCCTCTTGCATTCAGGACCTATCATGAAATGAAGCTGGAACTCGGGAGGATTAACCTGACTTCTGGCTGACTACTGCAATAAGATCCAGTCCCATCATTGAGATATGCCTATACATTATCCTTAGAGATACTGTATACTGGCACAGTAACAGTCTTGCCTGCCAATAGATACACCACGGATATGTCCAGTTACTGATGCCAACCTCAAAAAGGATATAGCAGAACTGGGAAAGGTGCATAAGAAAAGGCTTGGGTACCTCCCTTACACGGAAAGGCTACAGCAGTGGTTCCCAACATTCCTTGGGATGCTACGCCCTTAAGGATGGTAGGGGCCTGCCCATTAGTTGCCATTAGTATGGCACTTATGGGTTTCGTTGCTACCATCAAACGTAAGTAAAAAAAACCCGTTTTTATGTACTGTAATTGGTGGTGGCAGTAGCAGAGGCAACAGCAAAACCTGGAAATGTCATACGAATAATTTTTATTTATTTAATTTTTATCCCGTCTTTTTGCCCCATGGGCCCCCAAGGCAGCTTACAACATTAAAACCATACATTGAAAAAACCCACAAAGTATAACAATTAAGACAATGTTAAAAGACGATATTAAAACAGTTAAAACATTTTAAAAAGTGAAAATTTAAAACAAGCAAGCAAGCCCGGTGGATCCCACAATTACAATTTGATAAGATTTAAAAGTAAGGTGAAAAATATAAAATGTTAAATGTAAAAAAGCCAGCCAGCCTGTCAACAATTGAAGGCTTGTCCAAATAAAAAAGTCTTCAGCCCCCGCCGAAATATTGCCAATGGGGGAGCAGTTCTTAATTCTAAGGGGAGGGTATTCCATAGTCGTGGGGCCACCACCAAGAAGGCCCTGTTCCTGGTCGCCATCGCCCTCACCAATCCTGGTGGCGGACCAGTTAAAAGCCCCCCCCCCGATGACCTAAGAGTACGGGTAGGATTGTATGGAAGGAGGCAGTCCATCAAATAGCTCGGACCCGAGCCGTAAAGGGCTTTAAAAGTCAAAACTAGCACTTTGAATCAGGCCCGGAAAGGAACCAGTAGCTAGTGTAGCCGCTGAAGCAACGGCCTGAAAGAGTCGAACCGACGAGCCCCAGCAACCACACGAGCAGCCGCGTTCTGCATTAGTTGCAATTTCCGGACAATCTTCAGAGGCAGCCCCACGTAGAGCACATTGCAGTAATTTAATTTGGATGTCACTAGGGCAAGGGTCACCGAGGCTAGGTCTGCGCAGCTCAGGTATGGTCGCAGCTGGCGAATCAGCCAAAGCTAGCAAACGCTCCCCTGGCCACCACCGCCACCTGGGAGTCCAGGAGCAGCTGCGGATCCAGGAGAACCCCCAAGCTGCGGACCTTCTCCTTAAGAGGGAGTGCAACCCCATTCAGAGCAGGGAGGTAGTCCAATACCCGAGCTGTGGATTTCTGGACCTCTGTCTTATCTGGATTTAATTTCAGCTTGTTCGCCCACATCCAGCCCCCAACTGCTTCCAGACAGCAATCCAGGACTTCAACCGCCTCCTCAGAATCAGGGGGAAAGGAAAGATAGAGTTGGGTGTCATCAGCATATTGATGGCACCCCATGCCAAACCCCCAGATGACCTCTCCCAGCGGCTTCATGTAGATGTTAAATAGCATGGGGGATAAGATGGACCCTTGCAGCACCCCAAACTTAAGATGTTGAGGTGCCGACAAGCATCCGCCAGCATCACCTTCTGGGATCTGTCAGCCAAGAAGGAGCGGAACCACTGCAGAACAGTGCCTCCGAGTTCCAACTCGGCCAGCCGACCCAGAAGGACACCATGGTTGATGGTGTCGAAAGTCATCGAGAGGTCCTGTAGGACTAACAGGGACGCACTCCCCCTGTCCATTCCCTGGCGTAGGTCATCCACCAAGGCAACCAAGGCAGTCTCTGTCCCGAACCCCGGCCTGAAGCCAGATTGGAATGGGTCCAGATAGTGCGCTTCCTCCAGTACCCTCTGAAGCTGGGACCCCACCACCCATTCAATCACCTTGCCCAGAAATGGAATATTTGAGACTGGTCGAAAGTTGTTTAAATTAGTAGGATCCAGGGAGGGTTTCTTCAGGAAGGGGTAAACAATCGCCTGCTTCAAAGCAGGCGCCAACACCCTATCCCTCAGAGATGAATTCAACACCCTCCCCATCCACTTGGCCAGCCCTTCCCGGGCAGATCTAATCAGCCATGCTGGGCAAGAATCAAGCGGGCAAGCAGCAGGTCTCACACTCCAGAGAATCCTGTCCACATCCTCAGGCTCTACAAGCTGAAAAGAATCCCAAATAATAGGATAGACAGGTTCTCCAGGGACATCACTAGTATAGATACACTTACAGCGGTGTCCAAATCATGCCGAATCTGATCAACCTTCTCCGCAAAATGTTTTGTGAACTCGTCACAGCGAGCCTCCGTGTGCTCCTCCCCCCTTCAGTAGGGGGGGGCATACGGAGTAGGCTACGGACCATACAAAAAACCTCAGCTGGACAGTTCTCTGCAGATGCGATGGTGGCAGAGAAGTATGCCCTCTTAGCTGCCACCACCGCCCTAGAATAAGATTTCAACTGGGCTCTAGCCCGTGTATGGTCAGTCTTTCGCCACTGTCACTTTAGACATCTGCCTTGCCGCTTCATCATTCGCAGCTCCTCAGGAAACCAAGGAGTTGCTCTTACTCTGCGACTGGGCAGAGGATGCTCAGGAGCGATCTCATCCAGGGCCCTGGTCATCTCCCTATTCCAGAGATGGACCAGGTCACCAGGTGAGTCTCCAGCTCTGGCAACAGGAAAATTCCCCAGAGCCCACAGGAATCCATTTGGATCCATTAGCCTCCGAGGGCGGATCATACAATGTGATCCCCCGCCACTGCGGAGGTGAGAGGTCGCAACAAGTCTAAATCCCACCAGGAAATGATCTGTCCATGACAAAGGAGTGATCTTGATCTCCTCCACCTTCAGATCATCATCAGCCTGCCCAGCAGTAAACACCAGGTCCAGTGTGTGTCCCACATCGTGTGTTGGGGCAGATATTCTTTGAGACAGACCCATGGTTACCATGGAGACCATGAAATCCTGAGCTGCAGCTAATAGCAGCTATGGTCCCCAGTTAGCAGCCATGGGTCCTTTTTAAGGGGGTAGCGCCCGCCCAAAAAAATGTACACACCTGCCTGGATAGTTGGAACCCCCATGTGGGAAACACTAGGCTACAGCATTTGGGGTTCTTCCTTCTGGAAAGAAGATGTCTGAAGTTGACCTAATTGAAACATGTAAAATTGTGCATGGGATGGATACAGGGAATTATGTATGGGATGGAGAAAGTAGATAGATCGATAGATGACCAGAACCACTGGTCGTCCTCTAAAATTGATAGGTGGGAGATGTAAATCAGACAAAAAGAAATATTTACCCAACATGCAATTAATTTGTGGAACTATTTGATGGCACATGTCCTAAATGGACTTAAAAGGTGAAAGAACAGATTTATGGAAGAAAAATCCATCATAGGTTGCAAGTCATGAGGGCTGTATGTAACCTCCCAATTTTAAAAATAGTCATTTTCTGAATGGCAGGTTCCAGGGAATAGCAACAAACTGCTACAAAGTAACATATTTTGTTTGGGTTTGTCAGGAACTCCATTCATGGGTGCATGCATGCATTTTATTCAGAGCCCAAATCTATCACTTAGATAGACATGGTTGGGCTATAACATTACTGTTATTTGTTAATCCAGATACATTTGATGCTTTGAAGAAATCATTTATTAGTGCGTTGCTATATGCTTTTTATATACATCCCAACAGATATCCTTTACAATCAGGGTGCAATCCTAACCTGGAGTTAGGCTGGCACAATTTAGGCCAGCAAAGTTTGGCCAGCACAAAAGACACCATAAAGTATGTCTGGACACTCTTGGAGTCAGAGAGGTGTGCCATCCTCCCTGACTCCAAGAGTGGTCCAAACACACTTTACAGTGGCTCTTGCGCCAGCCAAATTTTGCTGGCCTAACTGTGTTGGACTGACTCCAGGTTAGGATTGCGCTGTCAGTGTTGTAATCACTATGGATGACACAAATATCTGATTAAAAGCATTTTAAGTATTGGGCTCCATCTAGCACATTAAAAATAAGGTCATAAACTTAGATAAGAGAAAACTCAACCAGGAAAATATATTTTTATCCATGGTAATTGGCATATGGAACTTCAATTTTTTTAAAAATAAATAATTTATAATGTAAATGTAAGTTACGAATACTTGGCACAATTGAAGCCAAGATAAGCACTTTCTCTTCAGATGATGTCACAGGCTTAACTTTCTCCTACTGACCTCAATGGAAGTTAGATACTTAACTTTGTCGGGATCATGCCCATTAGTCACAAAAATAATTTTTTAGGAAATTTGGAAGACCATTTCTTCTCACAGGTTGCTACATTAACACACTGTAAGAACATGGAGACTACCATAGTTAAATCTGTGATAAAATGCCTCTAGTAGTATAAAGTCAAGAAAATTTAAACTAAAGTCAGCAATATCCAGGATAACACACTTTCTCTGAAGCTTCTATGTGGGAATACAAAACACAAATTAACTGTCATGTTTAAGCAATTATCCCTCATCAAAACGATCAAAAACCTAATTTACACAAGAGATATAGTGGATGCATTTCCAATTCCCCCTCAAGCTTCTCCAAGACAGCGTAACTGATCTAAACTAATCCAGTTGCTCATTTTATACAGGTGGAAAAAAAGTAATGCTAAAGGGTGAAGAAAGAAGATTCAGGTAGATGGAAATGCAGTGATTTGGGCTTCAAAAACTAGAATTTTTGTTGTGAAATATCCATTACTGCATCTTTTATTTTCTTGGTTTGAAACTGCCTTCTAGCTCAATAGTTCATTTTTAATTTTAGAATTTCATTTCCAAATAGTGATAATATAAATGAAATGAGAAAGTGGTCTGATATTTTTCTTTAAAAAATCCATGAAGGAAAATGTGACATTGAGTATGAACATACAGTTGTTGGAAGGAGTAGCAATTCTTTCTCAGTTTGTATGATAGAGATGTTGCACTACATAAAAAGTAGAAAACATACTTGTGTACAGTGAAAAACATTGGTCAATGAATTGATGTATAGCGGTTCAATTACACCAAGTTTTTTTAACAAGCAAAACAAAAACTGGTTAACTTTCAGCTATTTTTTTTCCCAAGGATCCTAAAAAACTGATAGATTTACACATGAATGTGTGAACTGTCTCACATCAAGTATATCGACACTGGATATGGCATACTGATGGTTCTCTTGTGCATGCAAATTCTCAATGGACAACTTGAAGCATGAATTCAGGGATGACAAAATTGGGATCTCAGCTTCCACCTGAGCTTACTGTTATTTGCCCACTGACTTTTTGAAAAGTGGCATCCTTTCAGGTGACTGCAGGCTGGCAGTTTTTTTTTTACCCAGAAGTCTCTAGCACAGTGATTCCCAAACTGTGGGTCAGAACCCACTGGTGGTTTGCAACCTGCTTTTTGGTTGGTCGCCCAAAGGTAATGGAAAGATCAGCTAACTAATTGTCTCAAGTCCTGAGAATATTCCAAAATCAGAAACTGTACTGCGAACTACCTTCAAAGAGCTAAGTTCCTGCAGTTTACAAGCATGTGTAAATGAATGTTTGAATATCTTTTTTCCCGCCGTTATTACTGATAAATAAACTATTGTTTTTTTGTTGACCTTCTTTTGTAAAGGTCTGGTTAACCTTAGTGGGTTCCAATAGAGTGAAGTTTTAAAAAGTAGGTCCCGGTGCTAAAAGGTTTGGAAGCCACTGCTCTAGGAATGAGCAACTTCATACAGGCTTAATTTTACATTCTGTGTCGTAGGTCAGAGTGTAGAATCAAGTTTGTTTTACAATAGAAACTGGCATATTTAATTACTCTACATAGCCATGGAATTTGTGTGCAAATTGAGATTTTTATATACCTAGCCTCTATCACACAAAAATAATGTTTTGAACACAACCCCCTAAGAGACTACATTAGAGCAGTGATTCTCAAACCGTGGATCTGACTGTGTCCCAATTTTTGGTGGTTCACGAAACTGACAAGGCAGATTAGACGATGTGCATCAAGGGGTTAAACAAGCAGCTATTTAGTGGGGAGCACTGCTGTTCAATCACCATTTTAGTCCCACTGGCATGTGAAAATCAGGCAGTAGACTCTAGGGCAGAGGTGTAAAACAAATTTCATACAGGAGGCCAAAGTTAGCATTCATGGCACCTGCTGGGGGCCAGAAGTGACATAATTACGCAGGAAGTGATGTCACTAAGCAAATGATGATCAAAAATAAGTAGTTTGTTCTCATCTAGGAACTCATTGGGTGCAATTGACAGAGGAGAAAATATGCAAAAGTTGATCAGACATAAAGGGACCACAAGCCAGCAACTTGATGATTCCTCAAAAGCAAATGCTAGAAAACTTACTTCCCAATGAAACAGTGCAGACCAGCAATGTTTTTCCAATGTGCTCAAGTCTCTCTCTGCGTGCGTGCGTGCGCCTCCCCAGAGTGAAAGATCAGTGTAGCCTGGGCTTGGCATGTTTGCCTGCAATCACTCACAAGATAATACTTTGCTGCAGGTGAGTCCTTCTTTATTTACCTTAGTAGGGAATCTGTTTTCTTGAGCCCCAAATTCTTCACCTCTGCCCTACTCTGGCCTCCCTATTCCTATTTTCATAGGGATACCCATCTCCTCAGGTTTGCCAGCACTCTCTTGTCTCCCCCTCTTGTTCTTTCCCTTCTCCCAGGTCTGGTCTCCCCGCTATCACTTGTGCTTTTTTGCACATGGTTCCAGGCACCTCTCTTTTGCCAAAGATAGTCAGCTGGAGGTCCCAGATCTCAGTCACCAAGACCTTATCAGTTCAACAGGCAGCACAATCCTATACTGCATTGGAATGGTGACGCCGACAGAATGCACCATATCCTCCCCGTGACAAGGGCATGTTTGTACCCTTACTGTAGGGGACGTGCCAGTCTCCCCTATGCATTCCTCGGATCTGCACCTGCTAAACTGCAGGCGCAGATCCGAGGAGACTGTGCCGCCCGAATAGTGGTCTCGCAAACGGGTCTAGGATTTGGCCTTATGGCTGAATTCTGGACCTGCATCCCTCCCAGGCCAGCACACCTGATGGCACGCCCAGGAACTCCCTACCCCCCCCGCTCCCTCCCTTCATCTGTCCCGGCTCCTGGGCGCTCCGTCCATCCTAGCCCAGCTCGGAGGTGGGTGTCGGTGCTCTAAGGCCAGAGCTGCCTGCAGTACCAGAGCTGCCTGAAGCACCGCTTGGCACCCCTAGGTCAGGATTCTGTGCATAGCATTGACACTACAGGGTGCCCAGGATGGCGCCCTGAACAACATATCAGGGCCCACACACCTGGCTGGCCTTGAACTCACTGCATCACTTGGGGATTGCCATAGAGGCAGAAACCCCAGCAACCTAATGCCAGCACTGGGTATTTTGAGAGAGAGAGAGAGAGAGAGAGAGAGAGAGAGAGAGAGAGAGAGAGATCCTGCTCCCACCCTTCCATGCACAGATACTACACTGAGCTGCTTCATCCGAGTGGCACCCAGGACTCAATAGTAAATAAAAAGATACATACACACAGGATATGGCTAGACCAAAGAGCAAATGCCCTGTCTAAGTTGAATGATTGGTCCTAACTTTGAAACTTTACCTCCTAAGAAATTACTATCAGTCTCCATTTCTTTGGACAACAAAAACCACAGCATTCAAAGAAGGAAATTATGCTAATACAATGCAAACTGTGTTATAGTGCCACTGTCACTTTCCTCATGTTTCTTAATGGCAGGTGTTTTTTTAATTGAAAATTTATTTGAAATAAAATGTGTATGGTTTTCTGAAGAAACTTCACAGTGTCTTGGCTGCGATAATCTGTGGGTTAATTTATACCATTCATTTTTCTGAAATTTGATCAATATTCATGCCATCTCACATAATTAATTTGGCAGAAATGCAGCAGCATAATCCCTGGAGCAGTTCTGAGGAACAGTTTAAATTTTGGTGGTCTACATGTATAAATCTGCATGGAATCTCTGATAGGGGTTAATGGAAGCTTTTCACTGTTACAAGGACTTCTAAGTGACTCAAACAGGAGGGTTAACTGTGATAGGAATCAAAATGATCAAATTAAAAACAAACCAATGACAGCAATAATTTAAATACAAAATAGTAAAAGTCCTTTTTATGCCACAAGGGAACTATCAAAAACTGTAAAGGAGTCATAGAAAGTGGGGCTTTAAAGAGGAGCAGCCTTGATTGTAAGCTGTTTTACAGACCCAGAATTATATTACTGTGAAACAGTATTATTAATACTATGCTGTATGTGCAGATATGAGTCTTTTTTTTCTTAGAGGAGTCATTTAATTTAATGTGCAAGACAGTTTGGAAGGCAGGACTGGTAACCTTAAGGAATATGAATCATCTGGGTGGATGCCAAACAACTAAACCCCAAAGGCCAGATCAAGGCAACAATATTTTCAGTCATTCATTCTATCTTCCAACATTTTTAAAAATACTAAACTAAAAATTTTAAACTAAAATTTTTTACAAATGCAACTGTATTATTATTTTTCTTGACAATATAGGCAAAACGAGTTAGAGAACAGTATAATGCATATCAGGGCTTGTGACATTTTCCAAGTTCGTAAATAGATAAATGTATTTCATAAACTGTCAGAATCGCTGTGTAAATCTGAGGAAGGTCTGAATCACTTGTAATTCTGATGCTTGGACAGCCTGATTCGAGGCTGCTGGTGCTGCTACACTAGCTTGAGATCATGTGGCATTGGTGGGGAGTCCTGTGCTGCCCCATCAATGCAGCAGATCAATCCCCAGCTGCCAGTGGAGCACAGGTAAGCACTGAGAGACGCAGGGAGGGGTAGGAGGAGGAGTTTATGAGGGAAGAGCAGACGTGGGGCAGGCCCGGATGAGGGTGGAACCAGCAGATGCCACCTCCGCCAAATCCTATCCACCATCTTAGGCACAAAAGTCCAACATGGGGCTTGCATAAGTGAAATAGCTGTCACAGTCTCAAGAAGCCCATTGAGCAGGCTGAGGCTTTACTCAGGATAAAAGGATGAAGCAGGAAGCGGCATACGAGGCAAGCGCCTCCACGGTCGTGAAGAAATAATCTGAAGAAGAGCAAAACCTGCAGAAATCTTTCTAGCTGGCCTTTGCACACACTCCAAGAGTGTGTTTTATCTGCCATTTGGTGAGGAATGGGGCAAAAATATTTTGCTGATGCTGAAGGCTCCATTGCAGATATGCAGCCCAATATCCTTGGTTTTTCTTGTAATCTTGTAGCTCTCTATTTGTAACTTATATGAAAGGAATCACATTAATTGGGACAGCTGTAACTCAGTTAAAAACCTATTCTACAGAGATTGTCTGTGTTGGGAGATTTTTTCAAGTCCTCTTGAATGTTTTAATTTTTACATGTATTTTATTTAAATTTAGGGCCCCTTTATAACATATGATACAAGCCCTGCGCCGTATCTGGTCCTGCCCTGATCCATTAACACTAAACCTGCAAGTGTTATAACTTTGTCTGGAGTAGCTACATATCATTGCCTAAATATCAATACTTTCAGAAGCAAAGAGTCAAGAAGCTAGGACTTTCCAAAAAGATTTCCAGAAAAATTAGTAAATAGAAAATAGGACACAAGGAAATGAGCTGTGAAAGCTGTTTTAGGAAAAGCAGGAGACTCTCTATGAGCAGTTTGTAAGGGAATAATGGTCAGAGAGAGAAAGGAAGAGGGGAGAAGTTATACCCAGGCTGCAATTCTATACACTTACCCAGGAGTAAGTCCCACTGAAAGTACAGGACTTACTACTTCTGAGTAGACATTCCTGAGGTAGCATGCTAGTCTGGTGGAACAAAATATAATTTGGAAAGGAGAAGGGAAATAAACATATTTTCACGTTTGTCTTTTTAAAAGCACTCTTGAAAATTAAATACTTCAAAATGCTTCTAAGATTGTGAAGTAATACTTCAATACTTCTAAGATTGTGAAGTTGTTATGCATTATAGTTTAAAGAGCTCTTAAATTTAGCCAATATAAAGTTAATATACCAAGAAAGTTGAGATACACATATAATAACCCAAGATTGATTAGGAAAAAGTCTGAAAGTAATACTGAACAGGATGCCTTGACTTTCAAATGAAAGCTATAAAATAGAGCTATGGTATACATGTGGTCCAAATACATTCTGTTAAAATGGCTGAAAAATTGGTATAATCTCTCCCGTCAAATGAGTTATATGAAGTATCTGAAAAGTTACAACACATATTCACTCACAAAAGTGTATATGTAACTAGATGCGTACATACTAAAGAAAGACATAGAAAGACATAGAAAAAGTAATTGATAACTCTAAAAACCCTGAACAGATATATTATGGTTAACTCATATTGAACATGGCCTCTGTATTATGAGCCATCAAAGTAAGAGAAAAATTTGTGTTTTTCCCCCCAATCACTGTTACCCATCACCTTAGTAAACAAGTACTGTAGAATGTAGACTTTGCCATGCGTTAGCTGGCCTGTAATAATAAAATATCAAGCAATTAATCTTAAAAACATTGTTACTTACGCATTTTTTATTCAATTTATAAACAAAATATGTCTACTGTCAGATGATTTCATGCTACTAAAAGGCTTGTACCTCCTATGCTGCTTACTATCAATCTGGCCATCAATCTAAGATGAGAATGTCTCCAGTGCAGTCCTCCTGCATTTGGAAAATGCTCAGTATGGCACTGCTCTCTTTGATCCCTGAAGAGATTGTATGAAGAAAGGGTCAGCAAATGATCCAGCTGTCAGGATCCTACACAGTTCAACAGTCAAGATGGATGAGACTGACTGCTTTTGTTCATCAAAAATACTTTTTGTATGCCACCAAGATGGAACACAATTGTACATCCCAGAAGAAATCCTTCATATCCTCTGCCGTGTTATATTCATTCAGTGAACTAAACAGTGAACTGGAATGTGAATTATTATAATTAATTATTATAATATTAATTACAGATTTTTAAACAAAATACATCTGAAGTAGCTTAAAGAGTCTTATATAAATTAAGTCTGAAATTTTTTTTAAAAACCACATATTTCAGTGTATAAGGAATATGATCTGCTCAATGACTGACAACTGAGCTTGCAAAGTATCATCATGCCTTAGCCTGTGGAACCATTTATTCTTGAAACTATTAACTATTATTAAGTTTTGTGTCATCTACTTCCTGCCATTATACTGTTTGACAGAAGTTGCATTAAAGGGTCAATGCATTATCAGCAATGTAGAAGAGGAGGTCCAAAGCCTTATATATTATGTATTTGAAACTCAAATTGATTTTTGCAATAACCCATTCCACTAACTGGAATTTGACCATTTGTTCCAACACTTTCTAACAGTGCAAAAATTCCTAAATATACACATTAATAGAACCCACTTTAAAAAGAAAATATGCTAATGAGCACATTCAAGAGGAGCTGGTATTAAGACCACATGTTATACAATTGTATCAGCTCTGGCTTCTGTGGGTACATACTGTGGGTCCAAAATAAATTACCTAATAGGAAATACCTAAAAATGATCTTAAAGACACAATTCTGTCTGCATGGTATAAAAATGATGGCATCTTTCAGCAATAATACAGGAACCTGCAAGTGCTCATCTTATGGAAGGCTGGGAGCCAATCCTTACACCTGCCAAGTCATAGCGCAGAATGAGAAGCAGGGACTGGTGTCCAGTTCCCTGGTCAGTATGATGTCACATACTATGCCCTTCCTTATATAATGTTGTCTAATTATCTCCTGTGACAGTTCTATGTAATCATATTTGACACTATGACTTCCACTCACTTCATGATCCCCCAACTGGCTAGAATCAAACAGTGAAAGAGAAGCAGAAAATGACAGTAGAGAGTGGGAAAACTGTTGCTAGAAACAATGATGAAAACTGGGGAAAATAATACATACGGAATTGGTGAGATTTTATGCTCCCCAATTTCCCCTTTTATGGATATAAGCCCTTCCTGCAAGCAGATGTTAATATGGAGGTAAATGGGAATATAAGATCCAGAACAGATGCAGCCAGATCTGTATGTACTATCCTGAAGTAAAAAAACCTGGAATACAGTAGGCATTCCAGGAACCCCAGCAGATAAGGGAATCTGTGGATAATTCAATCTGTGGATTTCAAGGCCCTCTAATCTTCTAAGCCCAACCAGAGCTGTGCTCTGGTTGGGTCTAGAGGGTGTTCTCTGGTTGAGTTTGGAAAATGCAACCATCCGAGGCCTCTGCAGGCCTCAGAATGCTCAATACAGGTCAAAAAAGCAACTTTCGGTTTCCGGGGAGAAACTGGAAGTGATTTTTTTTTTGCTCTTATAAGCCCTTGGAGGGATTACCAGAGCCTCAGAATGCATTAAAAAGGCAAAAAACATCACATCCAGTTTTAATCCAAGAACTGGAAGTAGCATTTCCCCCCCCCACACACACACACACATATTGGGCATTCGGAGACTTGGAGAGCCCACAGGTGGCCACAGGCAGCCTTTGAGGGAGTCAGAAAATCCCCTGGACCTGACCAGAGCCCAGGTCAGATAAATCTATTAAAAAGTTACATTCCTACCTCTCCCTGTCCCTCCCACCATCACCCCGCACAGTTGCTCACTCTAGGTGATGGGAGTTTTTTCTGCTGGTAACGTGTCCAGCTGTCAGCAATTACACAGGTGAACATGCTGCAATTGCCAGCAGAAGCAGCATTCCACCAGGAGGGGTGGAAATAGGATTGGGGAATAGGGAGCTTTTCCTAGCCAAGGCCAACTTTCAGAGAAAGGAAATGTAAGCCACTATTATTCAGCAAAATTTAAAAAAATATATCGAATTCCTGCTGTCATTGAAGTAGATCAATCAAAAGGATATTTTGATTCACTGTATTTTAATAATGCCAGAAGCATATATATTGGATAAGAGTTTTGTCATTTTGACATACTCTGAACTCTACAGCTTTCACCAAGAACTTTAAAAATGATGAGTTGTATTCTAAGTTACCCTTCTGCTCATGTAACAGAACTTGTGCATACAGACATGATGGTGCAAGGATCTTGCACCTAGAAATCCAAATGGAATCCTGGCTTTGTACATGTACAATATCTGATTAACTTCTTGTGCAATATACCACCTCAGTATTAATGTGCAAGACATTATTCAGTATTCTGCAATGTCTTCCGCATGCATAGCTGCACATGGAACAGTGCAAAATGCCACCTTATTTCCATGTGTACTCATTAGGAAAACCTTACTGTCATATTATCTATTTATTGCATATCTCCCGGTATATATTTTACAGAAGAACCTCAAGCATCTCATATTCCTGTACACTTGTTCTAGAGCAATATTTCAGCTTTAGTGGCATTTGTTATAAGGTGTCAACCGAATTAATTTCTCAGCTTGTCCTTCAGCTGTAAACTTGTAAACACAAGAATATCATTTACAAACACGGCTGCATCAACAACAGCTCTCGGTACTTGCACTTCTTTTCAGTAATGTTCAGCCCATTTCTTCAAAGGATATTGATGGGTGCTATTCCTCAGAACAGTTCCACTCCCATAATCATGATAAATGACAGGGTCTTGTGCACACTCCATCTAAAAGAACTATTTCATTTTTAGCCACCTAGCTGGCTCAACATTTATACATTAGGTAAATAGTGTACAGTATTTATTTCTGTAACACGAATGCCCAAAAGTCTGCTGCCTTCTTCTGGTTCTTCCACGGGCGTTAGGAATCTTAGGACCAGTGCCCATTCCACATGCGAAACTTTCTGCAGCATCTTTAAACTCAAACAAATGTTTTGAGATCTGCAAATAATGTGGTATCACACAGAGCTCGATGCAAAGGCAGATAAATGAATGCACAATGGAACCAGAACATTTATTTTTGGTATAACAGAAGACATTTCAAAAGTTAGAGGAAAATTGAAATAAACACATGTAGCCTTTGCATTATACAGAGGCTTGTATTCCAAGGCCTTTTTGCAAAGCCATAATTACTGCATAGTGATTCATAGGACATCAAAACTTAATAACACAAGTAAGAGTCAAGAGCTGATTTAAAAGCAAAGGAAATCAGTGGCTTGGGACTCCTAAGAGAATAATGTTTCACATTCTTGGACACAACTGAAAACTCAGAATGCTAACATATTTTAATCTTCCCTTGCATTTATCAACAAGACTTTAAAAGTTCAACCGGATGGAAAGAAAAGTAGAACAGGATAAGAACAGCCCACATTTTAACAGAAATAAGTTGCCTAAACTCTAATACTCTGGTTCAATGGATAGCACTGCCAATCGTGAGCCTGACCTTGCGAGCCTTATTCCCAATCTGTTAACCCACTTGGGGATGAGGGAGGATTTTACAAAATGGGAGCTGACTGTTCTCAATACCGATGTGGAATACATGATTCTAGAGCAGGGATGTCAAACATAAGGCCTGCAGGCTGAATGCAGCCCCCAGAAGTAATCTATCTGCCCCCTGTTATAACTGGGCTCTTTCAGCTTGATAATTGTGCTTTCATATATTGGAAATATGAACAGGATTTGCACAATTTTCTCTTCTGTCATCGTCTACTTAATGATGTAACTTCCAGCCCTCAGCAGGCACCATGAATGCTAACTTTGGCCCCTCTGTATGAAAACAATCTGACATCCCTATTTTAGAGGTTGGGTGGTAATGTCAACCCTACAGTACTGCAACACTGGAAATCAGAGTGCTGTGTATGACACTGTTAAGACATAAGACATAAGACATAAGAAATTTATTTGTCATTACACTCACAACTGGGTGCAACGAAATGAGGTGCTCTTCCCCAAGGTAAAACTGGACAACACCAAAACTAAAATATGCACAATCAACCATACAACAATCACTTATACAAATATAAATACCCCATTGCTCCCAGCAATTTAAATTCCACAAAAACTTATGACCCCGCATTTAAACTCAATACTGCACTTGGGTAAAAACTGTTTCTGAATCTGCTCGTCCTTGCTTTCAATACCCTAAATCTCCTTCTCGATGGTAATAGTTCAAAGAGCTGATGTCCCGGATGAGAGGAGTCTTTCAATATATTAGATATCTTCCTCTTGCATCTATTTTTATACAGTTCTTCCAAAGAGGGGAGTAAACAGCCAATGATGTTTTGGGCCGTCTTGATCACCCTTTGAATTGCCTTTTTCTCTGCCACTGTGCAGCTCGTGTTCTAATGTAAATGTGTTCACAGTACTGCACCCATGAGTGTGCTAGGTTACAGTCTGCTGAGTAAATGACCATTGCTGCCATCATTCCTCTTACATTGTGTTGTCCCAGACAGGACCGGGAGGACCCCCACCAGGGGGAGTTTGCAGAGAGCGACCCCTGGAAACCCTTGGCCTGGGGAAAGGGGCCAAGCAAGGCAGCCTCGCCAACCTTGGGTGGCTGGAGACCTTTACACCCCAGGAAGAATGGGGCCTATACAGGCCGGTGGCCAGGAGGGCAGGTGCAGGAGCCAGCTCCAGGCCTTACGTCGGTGCAAGGGACGGCTTCATGGGAAGCCTCAGGAGATCAGGGGAGAAAAGGGCAGGGCCTGGAGGTGGAGTCTGGGCTTTAAAAGGAAGCCTGGCTGGGCTGGAAGAGGCAGTCTTTGGCCAGCCAGCCAGGGGAAAAGGACAGGCAGGGAGGCTCGCAACTATTACTATTTGCCTGTAAACCGTTTTGTGAACTTGGTGTTGAAAAGCGGTATATAAATACTAGTGATTGATTGATTGTATGGGTTTGGAAGCCCACACAGGGAGAGGTTTCTGTCGAGGGAGGCCAGGCGGCACAGGAGGGGTCTTCCTCCTGACCAGACCCCAGCCCCGGTCTGGACCGCCCCCGCTTGGGCAAAGGCCTCAGGACCAAGCAGGCACAGCATGGCCAGACCCGAGCCGGGGGAAGCGGCTGCATTCCACCTGGAGCTACCGGGCTGCCACTCCGGCATTGAGGAACGAGATCCAGCCACTCTACGCAGGGGGCACCGAACAGACCTGTGAGCACGCCAGTCACAGCGCTGCTCGATATAGACTGTACAAGCCCTGTGGGACAACAAGGGCTACATGAGTAAAGGCACAGACCCAATTAACGAGCCTTGGCAAACAAGCAACCTGTGTCCAGAGTGTCCTTCGGACGCACCGTAAGTACGGCTAAGCCCCATTGCTGCCCTCGCACCCGACTCTCGCCGGGGATCCCGGCGACCCCATGACTGACGTGACACATGGCAATAGGGGAAAATGATGGGAAGAGCTTCTTTCAGGAGGGTGAACGTTGGACACCACAAACTTCCTGTTGAAGAAGGTATTTAGGGTAAATGGCCTTGTCCACATTTTCATCACTTGACACATTTCATGGCTCCATGCTAGAGCCAGAATACACCACTCTCACTGAGGCAGGACTACCTAGAGAATATGCAACTTCCACTGGCTAAAAGCACAGCAGAATCAGCTATACTTCTCTATGCCAATCTTCTGAATGGTTTTATAGATTTTAACTTTTTTCTTTTTTAAAATGTTGTACAGTATACCCAGGACGAGTGCTCTAATGAAATAGTGTTACAGGAGGTATTATACTTTTCAAGGAAACAGACCAACCATTTGCTTCGACACAGCCTGATCCTATACTTCCCTGCCATAGCACACACCTGTGCCAAAAGAGGCTGTGCTGCATGCTATGATGGGGGATCCATCAGGAGGCTTACACTTCAGTAAGCCCTTGATCACCAGTGGGTCTCTTTGGACCTGTGCTAGGTCATCAAATATCAAAGAATATAAATTTATATCATTTATATCAAAGAATATAAATTCTTTGTGAAGTGATACACCTTCCTCTGACATACCCCTTCCTCTTCCTCATTCAAGAGTGTATTAAAATACCCTGAACAAAAGCTACACCAACCCCATTGTGGCTGACAATTATCAGAACCAAGAGGAGTCAAAGCAAAGGAGGTAAGCAACACAACCCTGTAAATGGCCAACTGGAATTTTAAATTTGGGAAAATATATAATTCCCAATTCTGACAAACGTCTGTGATAAAACAGGGTTGTTTAGCTGCAATGGTATATGTACTGCATTCTAGAAGATCCTGGCTGTAGTCTCCAAAGACGTGAATATTTTCATATACAAGAGTAGCCTGAAACTACAACAAGCACCCATCTTGAATCATTTAATTCAAGGGCTGCTAACAAACAGGGCCCCAAATATGGGAAAAATAAAATAAATATAAACAGAAGAAACAAAAATGCAAATATCAAACATACAAAAACATCAAAAATAAGGGGAAAGGAAGACAAAAAAAAATGGGAAATTTTATAGGGGTGTGTGGAAATTTTTGCAGGGATGGCACAGACTTTAGTTCTACCAGGAATGTGTTCCACAATGATGATGCTACTATAGGGAAGGCCTAGTAATAGACTTCTCCATTGTTCAATTTTATTTCTGAATTTTGCACAAAGCACTATGCTTACATAGTTTCCTGCCGTTTTTGGCATATTCAATTCCTATTTTTTTTTCCTCCACTACATAACCAACAACAATCAACTTCAAGGAAATCTTGATGTGATGGTACATACCGTATTTCCCCAAGTATAAGACGCACCT
>JAJKFI010000003.1:16363473-16392176 GCA_029204185.1 Lerista edwardsae
TTACATCGGATATATAAGGAGTATAAGGATAACAAAAGCTCTAAGCTTCCCACTGCTTATTTTAGTACTAAATTGCGACTTGCACCAGTTATCAGGCGCAATCAGCAACGCATCTGTGGTGAGTGTTGGCAACATTTGATGAAGTCAGTTACTGCCAACAACCAAAGGCTCTTTTGGAAAATTGTTACTTCCCGTTTTTCTCAAACTAATTCTGATCCCCCTTACTCAATATCGGCATCAACCTGGGAATCCCATTTTAGGAAATTATTCTGGGACAATTGCTCCCAGAAATTATCCCAAGCTAGCATAGGGTCCAAAGAGATGTCCAACTGGACACCAGTTTCTACCGCGGAAGTGCTGTCCCTTATTGATCATCTCAAGTCGGGGAAAGCAGCAGGCCCCGATAACATTCCTTCCGATATGTTAAAATTTGCCCCTCAGTGGTGGGCCCCTTTTCTAACGGACCTTTTTACTTGGGTTGATAGTACCGGGATAATGCCCAAATCTTGGACCCAGTCGATTATTTTACCCATTTTTTAAAAAGGTGATAGAACGAATCCAATTATTTACAGACCTATTAGTCTACTTTCCATCCCGGGCAAATTGTATGCAAGTCATTTACTAAATAAGCTTTCCTCCTGGATCGCGGATAACATATTGGGTCCACAGCAAGCAGGATTTAAACCTGGGAAGTCAACCATGGACCACTGTTCGATACTTTCACACCTTGCTGAAAAACAACTTTCTAGAACACAATCCAGATTATTTACAGAGTTTTTAGACCTCAAGTCAGCTTTTGACCTAGTCAATAGGAATCTTCTTTGGTCTAAACTTGGTAAATTGGATATTGACAAGAGGTTATTCCATCTGATACAGAGGCTGTATGGTGACACCTCCTGTCAGGTCAGACTAGACTTAAGTGGTAATCTAAGAGAATGTATATCTACTAATAGGGGTGTCAAACAGGGATGTGTGCTTGCCCCAACTTTGTTCAACCTGTTTATCAACGATTTATCTACACACGTGTCCTTCGTTGATTCTCACTGTCCCAAACTCGGTAATATGCCTGCATATTTATGCAGATGACATGGTTTTGATTTCACGGACCCGCGTTGGCTTGAAGTGGTTGATTTACGTCACTTATCTCAAAAAGAACAAGTTAAAGCTTTATTTTGAGAAATCTAAAATCATGGTCATTGAAAAAGCGTGAAAACATAGTTTGTAGCAGTTCAATGGCAAACATATCCAACAAGTTAAAACATTTAAATACTTGGGTCTGACCTTTCACTATAAACTACCTTGGGTCCAGCACCCAAGTCCAGCTGGACCAAAGTCCAGGACTGTCTTTCTGCGGTTAAACCTTCAAAACTTTTGGCTCAGTCCATCCTGCGCTTCTTTTTTGTTCGTGGTAACTCATGCATCCCAGCTGCTTTACGTATTTTTAATGTCAATATTTCTTTTCACCGATTATATGGCATTCAACTTTGGTTACCTGCCCTTAACTACAAGGTGGAGAGAATACACTCGTGTTCTTATATGAAATCTTCAGCGCAGCTCATTGTGTTCCCTATGCAGCTCTATGCTTGGAGGCAGGCCAAGTTAGACTCAAAATATTTGGCATGGGTCAGATTCTGTAAATTTTGGCTTTCCATTTATTTTAAAGCCGAGTACTCTCCCCTTCTTAAAGCCCTGCTCTAAAGCCCTGCTTCTTTGCTATCCTCGGGGCTTTCCCTTTTTTATTCCAAAATTCGATCCATAGGACTTTCGGTCGATCTCCTGGGAGCTAGAACCCTAAATTATGTGTTCAGGATTCTCACACTCAGATTAACAGATATAGAACGGGAAAGCTTTTTTGTAGCAGCTACCAAGATCTGTTCCCCTCTTCACTTTCAATTACCAATTATTTTTGGTCAGTCCCCTAGTTACTTTTTCTTGCTGGAGAATCCCCAGCTCAGACACACTTTTACGCTGGCTCACTGCAACGTCATGCCTTCGCAAGAGTTGTCTGCTAGATCTTGTCAGCAGCCAGAGACCTCCTCTTGCTATGGCTTTAACACTGGGGTCCCTGAATCTCTGAATCACATGTTCTTTTTTTGCCCCCGGTATGAAGATCTTTGCACCATTCTTATGAATTCAGCCTCACTTTTCAAGAGTCAATGCTGATGTCAGCTTACGCCCCACTTTCCTCTTCTGATAAAGCAACCATCACACATCTTTACGCTATTATTCAGAGACGCAGAGTCAAATCCAAACCCCATGCTAGCTTAAATTCTTTATCCCCCTGTAAGGCTAATTATACATCACTGGTTGCCAAATAGAAGTTTTTTGGGTTTTTTGAGGACCAAGGGTTCAAATACTGTATTGTTGCTGTATTAATATTGTACTATGTTTGTTGTACTTTGTATTTTGTTTTATGCCTATTAAAGGTTTCTGAACTGAAATTACTGTACAAAAATTTCAGTGGATTAAATCTGCAGTGTAATGTAGACAACGATATCATGCTGTTTGAAATTTGTACATGCATACATACTTGTTTATTGTAATTAAATTAGTCTCACAAATATTTTTATAATGTCATTCATATCATGGAGCAATTATTAAAAAATACTGGCTATCATTTTTCCAAAACCTGTTGCGGCATTTGACCTTCTTGGTCAAACATCAGGGTGTCAGATAAATTTATATTACATCTATCTGCATGTAGAATATTAGCAGGAAAAATAGAGCTAAAACCCGTTCTTGGAAATAGCATAATGGCATCTTATCCAAATTTTAACATTTGTGCAAAAACTGTAGTGAAATATAGTAATCTAAAAATCTTGTGCATCTTATTACAACTTAATGCTCTTTCTTTTTTATTCAATTATTTATTGAAGTCTGAGTTTTTTAAAATAAAAAGTTAACTGAATATCCATAATAAAGCTATTAATTATAGTAAACTATAGTATATAGTATATAGTAAACTATAGTATAGTATAGCTACTAATTATAAAGCTTTTGACAAACAGCTGTGCAACAAAATTCTGTACAGATATATGCTCATGGAAACTACTGTGCAAGATCTCTTCTAATTCAGAAAAGCAACAAAAACAAAACACCAGTTCATACAGTTTTTTCCATACTAAGAACTGCTGAGGCACATGTTTTTGTGGCAAACAAGCAGCAGGGCAATAGCCAACCCATATGGTGGGCAACAAATGGCCTATCTCATGGCACAGCTTCCTTGCAGATGCAGTTTCAAACTACCTCCTCATGGGAACCATTTTGTATGAGATAAGACGGTTAAGAGATCCAAAGATTATTTTATTATTAATATCACTCATCATCAGCATACTAAACATCTGGAATTTCAGAGCTGGCTGACATTCTGTCTACCTGCTGAGAAGGTGAATAGCATGCACCTGGCAGCATTTGGTCACTCATTTGGACACATCTACAGTAACGGCCAATAGTACAAGTTCTCCCAGAGACATTTTAGAAGCAACGGTACATTTCAAACATGGTTGACAATGAGTTTCTCATACCCTATCATTTCATCTTTTCTGGAATTTAGCTATTTCATATCAATATGTTTCTTCCACGGTGAAAGATGCATTTTGTCCTTTTCAAAATTTCAATTGCTCATAACAACTGATGAATAAAATAATTTTTAAACTTAACCCTTGTGATTATTTTATCTATTTATTTAAAAACATTTATATTTCACCCTTTCCCCTCTAAAAAGGAGATGCCCAAGATAGCTAACAATATAGAAAATACATTATTAAAACACAGAAACAATAATAAAAGACACTGTACTGTCATAGTGTTGTGCCAAATTCCCTTTCTGCAATCTTAGGCCCACAGCAGACTAATTAGCTTCCCTTCTATCATCCAAAACCACCCTTGTCTTAACCATGAACCACCACCCCCTGCCAAGCACAGGCAAAAGGCAGCTAGCTTGCCTGCTCCGCCACACCGGCCCTCCTCCCTCCTCCAGTCAGTGGGTCCAGGGGCATGGCAGCCACACAATAATTCCCTACAACCACAATCACAGTCCCAGCAGCCTCAAGTATTCTTCATCCAATCCATTAGTCAGTCCCCATCAGTTAGTCACACTTTTCAAACTCCTTCCTTCCACTCTTTGCTCCACAACCCTTTTCCACCTCCCTACACCACACCTGCCTGACCAACAAGCTTCCTCCTTTATTCCCCAGGTCCTCATCATCTAACAAAACCTAACAAAGGATAGGCTCTTAGCAGAGAGCCAAGCAGAGCTCTCTGTCCCAGTGTTTGTTTATACAATATAGATCTGTTAATGAGCTCTGCAAAGCCTGCCTGGTCCAGCCTGCAAAGAGAGGCTGTGAAAGCCAACCAGCATCATTTTACACAAGAAAGACCAGGCTGTTCGCATAACTACCTAACTGCATTAAAATGGAGATCCGAGAAGCAATGCACACCTGTATTTCAGAGGAGGGGAACTGCAATTCTAAATAGAAAGATCAATCAAGTCTTTTTTTTAATTGTACCATAACAGAAATTTATTTGTACCTGAAAAGCATGGCTAGTCTCCTTGTCCTATCCACCACTCAGGCCAGGAGAAGGCCAGAAGAGCATCAGGCAGGGATGAGAATACAAAGGGACCATGGCAAAATTGCTTCACTTTCCCTCTATTTTTTTTCCAGCCTAACAATAAATCTTCCTCCTCCCCAGCTGCCATGTCAATCAGGCAGGCAGGCTGCTGCTGGACCTTAAAGGCTGCCAGCACAAACAGTATTGTACAACTGCATACAATATTGACTCCCTCCCTCCCTCCCGGCTATTCAATTGCACAGAAGGGAGGAATTACACACAATTGCACAAGCACCTTGTAGATCTCTGCAAAAACTGAGGTGCAGTTCAGCTTCTTTACCCCCTTTTAATCAAGTCCCAGGGCAATCAGTTTCTTGGCCAAACTCCTCATAAGCACCATTCCCCAAGTTGAAACATTCCATTATTTTTGCCTGAATCCTGCCCTGTTAGATCTGTGAAATGCTTTATATTCCAAAGTAAGGATATTGCTTTGCTAAATAGAAAGAACCAATTTATTACGTAGGGACATCAAGCCTGTTGTACATGTGTATGTTTTAAAATTGTAGCCTAATTTCCTGCCTCTCTACAAAGCTATAGACCCTTTCTTTGGTCAGGTGTTCCGAGCTGGAATAGCTCAATTGGATAAGCAGGTAAGCTAGCTCCTTACCTGCAGCATGAAAGACCTTAAGGTTGTTGGTTCAAATCCCTGATGCGATTCAGCAAAAAAAAAGGGTGCGGGTTGTATTAGGCAGGAACCATGATGCAATGCAAAATCTAATTTAAATGCATGGGGGTAGCCAGCCACATGGAGCCTGGGAGCAAAATTCAGCTACTAAAGTGCAGGGAAATAAATGCCATCGTTCTCACTGAATCGAGTTGCTGAAAGGACTTGGCATTTCTGAGTCAGTGGCCTGACTTGTGAGTAAGGGGCGGAGCCATTGACATGCCAAGCTCAAGTCTTGTGCGAGAAACCTCAAAACTAGAGTCACGACTCCTTTTTCCCCCCAACACTGCTTACTGAGAAGTAAGCCAATTGTGTTCACTAAGACTTGGGCTGTAAACATACCTTACTCACTGGAAATAATCTATTAAACCTCTAGTTTAATAACAATTAGATAACAAAGTATGATTATTCAGAATCTAATTATTCTGAATAATCACACTTAGTTATGTAACATGTTCCTTAGCAGCTTGCGCCCGAGGATTGATACCAGGATCAATTATTGTTGCAAAGATCAGCCTGCTGTAACAACTGCTGGAATTACGATGCCTAACTGCTGTATTTCCTAAGGTACAAATAGTAAAAGGTAATACAGGTGTGCCCCTAACAGGTATCCATTGATTCAGTAGCCACGGTTTCTCAGACATCTATTAAAAAGATAGGTTAACATTACACAAATCTCTTTTTTTACCTTGCTACAGCAAAACCACTGCTGTTCCCCTGTCTTTAAAAAGGTATCCCCAGTATCCCCAGTTTTAAGTATCCATATGTGCGGGAGTGTCAGAATGGAACCCCAGCAGATACCAGGGCATGCCAGTACACAGGCCCAGAATATCTACAATAAAGGAAGGACAGCAGTCTGTAATAACTGCTTACTACAATAAGTATGTTCGTTTGTATTTTGGAATCTTCTGTGATGTCTTCATACATTTTTGAATATTTCCAGATACAGTGCTTTGATTCATTGCATATCTATCTAGACTGCAAATTAAGGTGTCTGTTAATTATTTGCAACAGAATATAAAGACTGCTAAAATTAAAAAAAGTTAAACCTGTATGTTAAAATGCCACAAAACTGCACTGAATGGTTCATAGTTATTTTACACATGCATTTTTAATACCAGAATTCAAACATGCTGCATTAAAGAATAACAAAAGCTAAACTCTCCCTTGGAGGTAATCATTTTCATTGTTGCCAGGTCAGTGATTCAGATTTCACAAGGCAATCCCTGACTAACAAACAGCAAGCCTTTTTTAGGTCATGAGGTCCTGTAAGGGGCTCTTCAGAAGCCAAGCATAAAAGTCTTGAAATAACAAGCAAACACACAGGTTTCTTAATTTGCCCGGTTGGATTCCTGTAATAAGTGCTTAACAACGGCAGCCCCAAAGCAACTCTGCAGTCATCAGCAAGACTATTTACCACATGATTTAGCAAACAGATTTCCAAGGTTTTTACTTACATACATAGATAAGAATCAACATAAGGAACAAGCAGAAATACAAGCAGCTGCTTCCTCAGCTACTCTAACTGAGCATACCCCAAAAAGCACCATAAACCTGGAAATTTCTTAAGATGATTCATATCATGGAAACACTGTTCACCATCGGCCCTATTCACCTTGCATCAGGGCTGATGGCAGGGGTGAGGCGGTGACAGATTCAGGATGTCTTCTACCTCAAGTCTGCCAATATCTTTTTTCCAGTCAAAAGCTGACATGAACCATATTGAGCATCTTCCCGCTTGCCAACAGAGCATAATGTGGATCATCTACTTCCTTTCATATCACTTTCACACAGAGATCACCCCACTACTCTCCATCTGATGGTATAATACTGAAGTGATTGGATTGTCTTCTCTGTACACTATAATACAGGTGGGCCTGCATCCTCTACAGGTTTGACATTCACAGATTTGAAGATTCCCAGATGCTGAAACCCCTGTCCTGGGGAGGGTCTACCTGGACCCTCTGAACCCGACTACACAACCACCTGCAGCCCAAATGGCCATTCTGAGGCCTACAGAGACTGCAAGCAGTCACATGCAGTCTCTGCAGGCCTCAGAAAACCCACCGGACTCAACTGAGTTCAGCAGTTGGGGTTTCAAAACCAACCGATTTAGGTATCCAGAGGGTTCCAGGAACAAAACTATTTTCTGAAAAGCAGTACAGGTTTCAGAAAGCTCAACTCCGATCACACCTGGAAGGTCTTTAAGTGGATGTCCTCATGAGTTCAGCATCCATGGATTCTGAAATCCACTGATATTGAGTTTTAGGGCAATGTTGTATGTTGGTCTATGTTTGTAGAAATAATTTATGTATCTACTACAATAAGCTATAATGCCCATTTCTGGAAGATCAAACAGTTTCTATATTTACATGACAACTCAAAACAAGCTCACAGTGTTCATTCATTTAAAAAAGAAAAGTATTTGGTCCATTCAATAGACATCATGTATTACAATATTTGGAGCTTGTCATATTATATAAATTAATAGAAATTCCATAACAGCAACAAAAAACAGGAAGAATTGGGTTGCAACAAAATATGAGGAATCCAAGAGGCAAGGACTACACTATGTACGTATATGTATGTATGTATAAAAATTATGTCTGAAAATTGGCCCCGAAAATATGGATTGACTTTTATACATGGGTCAATATGGTTAATAAAGCTTATAACACCAGCTTGGAGGGGGCCTGGTCTAGAAAAGGGGGAGAAGGGGGAGAAAAATGGAACAATTTTACTCACAGTAATCGTTTTCAAGCACCAACAGACAGCAAGAAAAAAAGGTTACTATTTTTCTTCTTCTCCAAAAAAGCAGAGAGGTAAAAGTGCTTACAGGAATTGTAGTCATTATGAGGGCTGTTACTATATGCAAGTGCTGTACTGTATTCCTCACAAAGCCCACAATTCTCATAAGCACCCTCAACTCACTCCCTTCTTGTTTGGAGAATAGCTCAATTTCTGTCCTGCCTAAGAAGAAACCAAAATGGCTGTTTTTTTTCCATTAGCTGTCTCTGGTAAGTTATTTTCCAAAAAAATCACAAGTTTTACCCTCGACTTATCCATGGGTCATAGAAAATTCTATTATTTTTGGCTTAAAACTTGCCCTCGGCTTATCCATGAGATCGACTTCTACACAAGTATATGCAGCACTTAGATTCATATGCAGACAGAATTAGAGTCCATCACAATGAGATAAATACATTTCTTGTATCTGAAACATGTTCTATAATACAGCATTCTGTTTTCTCCATCATCTTTTTTATCTACCAATCAGAGAGATCACTTAAAAATTCTCCTCAGAAACAAGGACAAAAAACAACTAGGATCAAGGATACTGTTTGATTCGTCTACTCTAATAAGTACCATAAATTATTTACTAAACTTCAAAGCCTTAAATTCAAGGAAGAACAGAGAGAGGCAAAAGTAGGATTTGTTTGTTTATTATCAATTATTTATATGGTATGTTTTACAGTGGAAGATATGCAGAAAAGGCATAATCCTGAAAAACCGTGTATAATAAAAATGTTATATTAAGTTAATTCCAGAAAACCTATTCTAATGATACATCTGTAGCAAGGTTACAAATGAAAACTTTTTCAGCAGAATTTCCTTATTAACACAAGGAACAAATCTTATGAAGAAGAGATATTTTACTCACGCTCACAAACACTGTATGTAAAGAATTTCATTTAAATATGCAAAATAGTATTTCAAAGACTTGGCAAAATAAGCTTTGAATCAAAGTAAACTGTAGCATAGAAGTCAACGAAACTGATAAAACATTTAGAGCCCAGGGTAACAAATACCAGCTGAATTGAGTTCACATCAGAAATAATTTTTTTCTTTAAACAGAGGATTAAAGGTCAGGTCCAAAATTAACATGTCAGTCTTGTTAATAAAGACAACTCTTCAAACTGGTCAAAAAATTGACTAAAATATTGCTACAATTAAATACAAACACTGGGATTGGTGGAACATGGGACGCGAGGAGCCTATTGTTTTCATGTGCCTCAGGTCAAATGTGATAAACTTCACACTTTTAACTGGTGCCATTTGTAATAGATTGGATGTAACAGGTCTACAAAAGAATCAATAAATGTAAAGACTGGAAAGAATTAGAGCAGCTTGCAGACTTGTACCTATTGTCTAGGGGAATTGGATGTCAGTTTGAGTATTATAACTCTAACAAAGGTTTTCCAGCTTTAATTTACTTCAACGCATAATAGGTTATGTCGAAGTGGAGAAACACTAGTCGTTCTGAATAAATTATTTAACAGAGAGTGTAATGAAATCTTCACATATAATTATCATCCCAACATATTTAGCCTGTCCATTCAGAATATAGTTTATGAATCAAGTAGGAGAGCGAGCGAGCGAGAGAGAGAGCGAGAGAGAGCGCGCACACACACACACACACACACACACGAAAGAGGGAACAAAGCTCTTCTGCTAAAAGCTTACATTCCAAGAATATAAAACAAATAATGTTCTCTCATTATTACAAATAATCTGTAAATGCAGCAACAATTATTGTGAAGCACCTGATTTGAAACACCACAGTTAGGATTACATGGCAGTAGTATTACATTTGGACACATTCACAAGACAGTTTAGATATCCTGTGTTCTACATACTAATCTTAAGAAGATAAATATATTTCATTAGCCAAAGGTAATATATGATACCAGTGAATACGTAGGCCAAGGCAAGTTCTCTTAACATACAAAACCTTCAGAACTGTCTAGTACCCCAAACCTTGCTTGGCCTGAAGTACAGTTATTTGGGAACAAAATATTATTATTATAGCACCCCTTTGTATAAATCTTAGAAATTCAAATCTATATATTAATAAGTATAAAAGATTACACACTTTATTGTCTACTTTTTAGATAAATAAAATGGCAGACTTCTCATGAAATTGGAATTTCTATTTCCCAGAGGAAAAACAGAATTCAATTTTTTTTTTGAAAATATAAATTAAAATAGTATTGCTGTAATACATTACATACTTTCTGTTTTCTAAAGATAAATCTTAAGCATATGGTCCAATGTTCCAAAAGATAAAATAAAATTCTTAAAACAGAACGAGATTGCTTAATTCTATATTCCGCTGGGTAAAATTGGATACGGGAGGTAGATACTTCTATCCCAGGTTCCTCTTCAAACTACAAGCTGTTCATGTGCAGCTGATAGTACAGTATCTCTGAAAGTCCCTTTATAACCAAGTGCATACACTGAAACAACCGCTGGAGTGTAGGGATTTTCCCATGTGAAATGAGAAAGGAGCTCTAGCTGTGAGCATAGCAAATATAATCTATCAAAGGGCTTTGAATCAAAACATATTTCCGTTTTGTCTTGTTATGGTGGAAGAAATCTCGTTTTATATTCACTGGTTTAAGCAGCGAGAAGTTAAATGCAGTTGTAAAGGAAACATAATACATATAGATTAATTACCGTAGCGTTCCAAGAACTAAGCAAGCAGGTCTGTGTGTGTTTTCCCACACACAGATAACAATAAAATTTGGCTATTTTAAGCATTAGTGCCATGATCCAATGATTGTGCCTGGAGCAGCTAAAGTTACTGTACATGAACAGAGTTGTTTAAAAAAATCTGCTTTGTGTGAATGGTTACATATGAAGCTGCCATGTACTCAAACATTTAGCTCATTACTGTGGCACCAACTAGAACACTGCGGACCACTGTGTATGGAGAAAGCCTTCCCCGTTGTGAGCTGCGAGGATCATTACAGTGCGTTGCCGCTGCTAATGCCAAGCACGCTGCCCAGTGGACAGTTGTGTCTATATCACACATCCCAGCAGGCTGTGCACCCGGATTTCCAGGTAGACGTGACTGCTTATAGCGTCTCTTTGGGCAGTGCAAGTGGCATTAGCTGCGGCAGCATCACAGAACGATCCACGCCATTCATAATGGGGAATGCTTTCCCCATACACCGGATCTAGCTGTAGTTTGAAGGCCCCTGAAATAGAAGGAGTAGAGTTTTGAGAGGGGGCCTTTTCCGGTTTTACCTCTCTGCATGCGAAGCATGTGCTCTTCCACCAAGTTACAGTCCCATCTCCTTTATCCAGGAGAGTACACATTTAGCACCTAGGACACCTAGCTCTATATTGAACTAGACACACACAGCAGCTTGCCTCCACAGTGCCCCTAACAAGACAGGGCCATAATTTTTCTTGACCCTTTTAACAGTAATTATTCCTATAATGCTTTATGCAACTAGGTTATTGCTGCATGTTTTCCCAAGGACAGATAAAAACTTACAAACTATATGCCTGTTGCTTTTGTAGGGCCTCTGAACCTGCTCATCAGAATATTCAAGATTACACTGTTTAACAGAGGTTCTTTGCAAATAACTGTCATAATATAAAAAGCAACTCTTGATGCAAAAATTCCAAGAGACAGCATAAAAGGTACTTAAATCAAAATGGTAGGAAATATTTCCTTACCAAACAAAAGATGAGCTGCTGAAGTAGATACAATCCATTAAGGACTGCTACTTGTTTAACCTCCACTCTACTGCTGCTCAGTCCAGTAGTGTAGCTAGAGGGGGGGCAAAATGGTAAGTACTTCAGGTGCCTCTCGCCATTGGAGCCATTCCAGGGAGCTTACTGCTCCAAACAGTGTCTCCTATGCATTGCCGTTGCTGCCTGGAATGGCTCCAATGGTAAAGGGGAAGGGGCTGCTTACACAGCACATTGTGGCACCTGCAGTACTTACTATTTTGCCCCTTCTAGCTATGCTATTGGCTCAACCTCTATTCAAGCCTCACTGAAATAAAGGGAAAATGCAATGTAGATTCCCAGAATTATGTTATCGCTCATTTCGGAATACAAGCGTGCCCTGGTATCTGCTGGGGTTCCATTCCGGACCCCACCATGGATACCTGAAACCATGGATATTGGGGACACTTTTTTTAAGATAGAGGAACATCAGTGGTTTTGCTGTAATAAGGTAAAAAAGAGATTTGTTTAATGTTTCCCTATCTCTTTAATAGGGATGTGGTGGCGCTGTGGGTTAAACCGCTTCTGCTGAGCTTGCTGACTGGAAGGTTGGCAGTTGAAGACCGTGCGACGGAGTGAGTTCCCATTGCTTGTCCCAGCTCCTGCCAACCTAGTAGTTCTAAAGCACATAAAAATGCGAATAGATACCACTTTGGTGGGAAGGTAATGGCATTCCATGCACTTCGACATATAGTCATGCTGGCCACATGGCCATGGAAAGTTGTCCTCAGACCAACGCCAGCTCTTCAGCTTAGAAATGGAAATGAGAACCATCCCCTACAATCGGTTACAACTAGACCATTCAGTCATGGGGAAACCTTTACCTTTATCTTTTTAATAGGAGTCCCAGTATCCAAGGTATCTGTGGATACCAAATCAGTGGATACCGGGGCACACCTGTGCAGGTTAAACCTACTTATTCATGAATTTTATATCCATGGATCTGGATCAAGACAGGTTCCACAGACCTGAATTGAGCCAAATTTGGCCCAGCCTGAAACCTCCAAAGGCAACCCATACCTGTGTTCTAGTCACCTCCAGAGGCTCTTCTGAACATCCTAGAAGGGCACTTCTGGCTTTCTGGTTGAAAACTGAAGGTCTTTCTAAGGCCCAAGGACCTCACATGCACCTTTGGTAGTGGTTTGGTGCTCTGTTGGCATGTGCCTGGAACTGCCAGCCATTTGCATTTGAGAACCCCAGGCCATACTTCATTACTGCAAGTTTCATCAACGAAGGGCCCAGACAGAATTGAGCCATAAATCACTGACCAAAGATCCTTTTATAAATGGCAAGGAAGCCAGTATGAGTATGTATATATCATGAGAATTAGTTTCATTATTTTTTTCTTATGTTTATCTTACCTTTGTTTTTCCTTTTGTTTATGTGAAGAGCACATCAGTTCTCCAAGAGTGCTCCCAGTCAGTGAATATGTGAAGCAACACCTAGGCTGCAATCCCACACATATTTTCTGGGGAGTAAGCCCAAAGAACACAATGGGGCTTACTTCTGAGTAGGCATGTATAGGGTTGCACTGTGACTGATTCAGGACTTGCCAAAAGGCACAATCCTGTAAACATCAGGGAGTAAGCACCACCGAACCAAAACTGGACTTATATACTGAATAAATACGCACAGTACTGCACTGTTAATAAACTAATCCATAGAACTACAGAAACATGTTCCTCACCCTAACAGAAAAAATGTAGCCTAATTTGATCAAGACAATGGAAGTATTTACCAAAAGTTATGAGAAGTAAGACTACAAAAGCAACAATGACGTGATGTTCAACTTTAGTAAAATACTTGCTGATCAGTATAGATAACAGAAATGAAATTACATTTTAAAGGGGGATATTAATCAATAAATATTTAATTCCAATCATGTGGACTGAATTGTTTTCTCGATTGGGCTGCTTTTGAGTGTTGGCCAGAACTAAATGTCTGCTTTCTTAGAAAACAATATAGTTATGCATTGAATTAAACAAAATATTGCCTTCTTACAAGCTCTTTAGATAAAGATTGTTGTTAGCATGCCACATACTGTCAAAATCTTAAAAATACTGTTTAATTTTTTTTAATCCATTTCCTTTTATGGATATAAAATGCCCATCAGACAATAATAGAGAAGCTTCCATAAGGAATAAATTGTTACTGCTTGACAAAACCTCTTTTTAATACTAGAATAGGGAAATATAAAACTGTCTTTTTTATAATTATATTAACAAATGTGCTACCAAGTTCTCATTTTACAGCTGTTAGAGTATTCTTAAGCAACTGAATTTTTGTTCCCTTATCACTTTTCTCCTAATTAATTTTTGTTGAGCCAAAATATTTTCTTCCTTTACAATTGTTCCAAAATGTCACTTCACCATCCTATGAAATCTGCTCCATAAAAAAAAAAACACAAGTCAAAAATATCTCCCTGTACGCCTAAGCTCATTAAGGATAACAAGCATTGTACCTTCATAACATTTTGTCCCTATATGCCCTTTGTTACTGTTATGTGTGATCACAGGAAGCTAACAAGGGGTCTTACCCTGTCATTTCATTTCCATGCACCCCACTGAAAACTATCACTCTGATTTAACAGCTCTCATTGTCTGCATGCAGCACTTCTCATGATTGATGAAAAGGAGGCAGTCTTTACTTGGACACTGCAACTCCATGCATCAGAGTCCTATGGACCTTTGCCAATATCTCCAATCCTGATACACAGAAATCAACAGGAGTTCTGCCATTTGTCATTAATGCAATTCAAATACCCATCTGGATAAAATGATTAGAATAATACTTTCCATTTGTACATCACTGTTTGAGGGTGCAAAGTGTTTCATATGTATTATCTTGATGTGGTCCTTACAACAATTCCATCATTTAAGTATCTTCATATTGAAGCTAAGGCTGAGAAGCAGTGGCTTCTCGGTGACTAAGACCACCAAATATGTTTATGGAAGAAGTGATTTTTGAACCAGGAAAGTTCTGCTTTGTGGCTCAACCTCTTAGCTGCTATGCACTCTTGGCAATTCTTAGAGCATGCACTCAGAATCCTTCTGTATACATGGTAACTGCCAGTTATCCTGGCCTCTGCCATTTCTTAGAGAAGAACAAGACCTCTCAATATTGTGTGACAATATATAGAGGCACAGTTTATATTATTGCAAGCAAACTGTTTGATTGGATGGTAATGCAAA
The DNA here is from genome assembly GCA_029204185.1 of Lerista edwardsae. Taxonomy (NCBI): domain Eukaryota; kingdom Metazoa; phylum Chordata; class Lepidosauria; order Squamata; family Scincidae; genus Lerista; species Lerista edwardsae. The sequence goes on from JAJKFI010000003.1 coordinate 16,378,462, forward strand.
GAACTTCAAAATAAACAAGTATAGTATGTTAACAGGTGACAGATAGCTACCAGCCCAATACTAACCTTCATGGGAGCAGGCAGACTAGCTGGCCTGTGCTGCATCCTACACATAGTAGGAGGCAGCTGGAGTTCACCGCAGAGCAAGGAGATGCTTTGTCACCCCGAGGTAAGCCCCAGACAGCCCTATGGGGCTGCTCAGATCTGCACCAGCGAAATCACTGGCGTAAATCTGAGCAGCCTGGATTGGGGCCAAGTAGCTCAGGGATGGGGGTTGGATCCAGCCAAATGGCCATATCTGGACTGCACCCCTTCCCTAGGCCAGTCCACCCATGGGACTGCCCTCCCTCCACCTTCCCCCTATGCTGTTCCATATCACTCCCATCTTCCCAAGCCCCCCCACCACCAAACTCAGCAATGCAGAGGTGAGTTACCTGCTGCCATCTGTGGCCACCTGAGTCAGAATGAGTCTTCGCACCAGCCCAGCACCTCCTGGGCTGACACAGATGTGCCTCACCGCACCTTTGCAACAGCCCTGGGCAGACACAAGCAACATGCATTGGCCCAGTATATGCTCTGGATTGCGCCCTAACCAGCATACCCTGTCATTCACTAGAACAACTTCACTAGCATTTAACAGTACTCAAATTATATAGAAAAGGCAGGGGAAATTCAAAAGCCTGACCTCTTGATTGTCCCCAATTTCACCCAAATTATACCCACAGTCTTCTAAAAATAGTAATTAAGCATGCCCCCCCCACTTTCACAGTAATTAGAGCAACTGGACAAAAGTAATTAGTAACTGGACAAAATTACTTTACAAGATTAGGAGGATAATGTAAGAAACTATGCAGGAGAGTTGTTGAGGAAACACACTAGCAAAGAGTATTTCAGCACTGACCTTTCCTGGGACTTTTTGAACTCCAGGTTTGGCATTAATTGCTAGAAATAGAATCATGTACATATTAATACACATTTGCTGCATTTGTAGTAACACCTATATCTATCTATCTATCTATCTATCTATCTATCTATCTATCTATCTATCTATAAGCAAACCTTGCAATCAGTCCTGTGCAAGTACTGAATTCATACACAAAGTGGCAGATGCAGGAAAGCTGTAACCTCCTTATCATAGTATAGGGCATTGCTTCTCAAACGCTTTAGCACAAGAACCCACTTTTTAGAATGATCTGTTGGAACCTACTGGAAGTAATATCATTAACCTGGAAGTGGCCGGAAGTGACACCATCAGGCAGAAAATTTAACACACACCCCCACCATACAACTAGAGATGTAAAATTTCTGGAAATTTTGAAGCTCGGAAAAAAACCCATCCAGGTGTTGGTTTGTTGTTGTTTTTAATGAAAAAATTGAAATTTTTGGAAAAATTTAAAAAAATGCTACATTAGCACTTTTTTTTTCTTTTCCAGTTTGAAAGTCATTCTGTTACTTTAGGAACATAAAATATGACTGTGGACAATTTGACTTGGCATAAAATTATCACAACTAGCATATTAAAAATATAGTGTATCCAAACAATTACAAACAGAATTTACTTTAATAATTTGTAATTGTAACAAATGGATCAACAATCTCCTGAACTGTTTACTAGTTGATGTGGAACAGACAAAAAACCTCCACAAAACAATTTTTAAAAATCCAGAAGTAACTATATTTCGTCTCCACAGGATTAAATAAAAACCCATTCTCATAAAAAGAATTGAAGAGGGGGGAAGTGTATAGAAGGGCATGGGACTAAGTGTCAGTGAATGGGCATGAAATTTAATCAGAATAATTTTCTGAATTGTAATTATCAGTATCAATTTCAGTCTCTGCTTCTGAAGCTACTCTATTGTGTCTGTCATCATCACAGTTATTATGGACTTCTAAAAACTGAAGGTTTGCCCAGATTGAAACAAGCTTTTCTACCCTTTCACATGTCAGTTTATTTCTTGATTTAGTTTGAGTGTTTCCAAACATAGACCAGATCCTTTCACATGCTGCAGAAGATGGAGGAATCTGAAAAAGGCGAGAAGCAATAGGAGTCAGAGGCTGTGTTGTTCAAAGACCTTGCCACATGTTGCAAGAGGAATATGTTTGGCAGAATCCCAGATTGCATTCCTGGACCAAATCCAGGACCAATCCTGGATCAAATGAAGATGTTCTATATTCTGCAACATTTAAAAGTACCTTTCCAACATCAAGTCCCAAATGTGATGCTTGTTTTGTAATCCAGTCAAATGCAGTAACAGTGCTATCACCACTTATATTTCTACCTTTGAATCTTGGATCCAGCAGATTTGCAGCAGCATAAATTGGATGGCAACAAAGAGAACCAAACATACCCACTCACATGCAAAAACAAAACTGAAACCTTTTTATTTTCTTGTGACAATAGCAGTACCTCCTAATAAGAAACACATCTTGTTCTTGCATTGAAGAGTTCAGTTTGTAACCTAGGACTTGCTTGTCCTCAGTGCACAGAAATTAGTATAATTGTTACCATATATATATATTTAGAAACTATTTGGAAAATATTTAAACACCTTGTCTTAAAATATTTTATTCATCATGTTAAAATAAAACATTCCATAATCACTGTTTTCTTTTAATTTTTTTTCCATTTTTCAGACAAAAAACAATTCAGGAAAAAAACCAGAAAGTTTTTTTTTCTAAATTTTTCCTTTTGGGGCGGGGGGCCTTCACATCTCTACATACAACAAAACCAAATTAAAAGTTTACAATAAGTATACGCTTAAAAATTAATTCAAATACTTTAAACACTGTAAATACTGGCCAGATATATTCCTTCCTATCTGTACCAGTCAAGAGCCTATCAACTGTATCCTGGACTAACTCAGGGTGCAGTCTAACCTGGAGTTAAGCCAGCACAGTTTGGCCGGCACAAGGACCACCATAAAGTGCGTTTGGGCCACTCTTGGAATTAGGGAGGATGGCGCATGTCTGTATGCTGGCCGCTCTGACTCCAAGAATGGTCCAAACATACTTTACAGTGTCCCTTGTGACAGTCAAACTTTGCTGGCCTAATTGTGCCAGCCTAAATCCAAGTTAAGATTGAGCCCTGAGATTTCTGAAAACTTTACAGATAGTACACTGTATTAATCTGGATATTATTTACAACAATATTGTTTCAAGGGTATTTCTGTACTGTTGAAGTATGCATCATCTGGGGATGCAGAGCAACAGCAGGTCACAATTCAGTCAGTGAATCAATTCTATATGAAAAACACACCGAAAAAAAGAAAAAGAAATTGCCTTCAATTCAGCTTCTCTCATTGTTTATACTATTTGGTCTTAAATGGAGGGAGCAAACATACAACTTGATAGTGCCAGCTACTGCAATGCTGCTTTAGAATAGCGTAAAATAGTCTGCAAGACTATTCCGAAAATGAAATGATGGAATTATGACAAGTACTCTTGTATAAGTTTTTAAGTGGGTTTAAGACCTATGTGTTGACTCAGGGCGCAATCCTAAACTGAGTTAGGCTGGCATAAACTAAACCAGCAAAGTTTGACCAGCACAAGGGCCACCGTAAAGTATGTTTGGACCACTCTTGGAATCAGAGAGGCCAGCACATAGATGTGAGCCATCCTCCCTGACTCTGAGAGTAGTCCAAACATGCTTTTATAGTGGTCCTTGTGCTGGCCAAATTTTGCTGGCTTAGTTTATGCCGGCCTAACTTCAGTTTAGGATTGCGCTCTTAGTGAGAATAAACGTATTTTGGAATATCTCTGCTTTTCATTCAAACTCTGACCTTATGTTCTACATGAGCCTCAATGCCTTCCAGCAGTTTCATAATATACAACACACTAGGCTATAGTAAGGAAGATGTAAAACAGCTTCTGTTCACACATTCTTAATACCATTACAAAGATCGTAGATAGAGAATACAAAAACATTCTATCAATTTTATTTAGGCTGCAATCATGCACGTTCCTGGGAGTAAGCCCCCACAATGGGACTTACTTTGGAGTAGACAGATATAGGACTGTGTTGTCAGTTGTTAGCGAGTGCTAAAGATGATATAGTTTTGTATGGTGACTGAAAGCAGTTGCACAGCTCAGAAAATTAGCTACAAAAATATGATATGAGCTGAAATGTAAAAAAAAAATCTTCTTTACAAAGAACCTGACCAAAACTGAAGATTAAGAATGATTAAGATTGTTCACTAGGATAGCCCCAGAAAGCCACCACGGGAGGACACAGTTCCGATCATGATGCAGATTGAAGGGAGGGAAACTCAGCTGAATAAGCCTGAGCAAAGCAACTCGGCACTACTAATATCAACTTGTCTCCTTAGCCAAGTATCAAGCCTTCTTAGACAGTTCATTGTCAACACACACACACACACACTATTGTCAACACACCATCGTAAGTGGGAGTGTCTGTGCTTTATTGCTTACTAGCTTTTTGTTACCCGGCGTTGCCCGGGTAACAAAATGATCTTCCAGAGTTTATGAATTTTGCACCCCTTCTCGCCCCCCACACCGACGGGGGCCGAACCCGGACGCCAACTGCGTCGGGAGCGTCACAGGTCGCTGAGGCGACCCCAGAAACTATGGACTCGATGCCAATTTTGCCCATTTTTGGCCGTCTTCACTTCAGGCCCCCTGCGCACCCCCACGCCCGGGGGTGCTGGGGGGGCCTGACCCCCGCAGTATTTCTCGCCGGGCTGCAAGGCATGCACGTGCCAGGTTTGGTGCGCATCGCTCCAGGTGTTCCAGCACAGCATGGTGGACATTTTGTTTGGCACCCCTTTTTGCCCCCCACACCGAGGGCGGCCTGAACCTGGACTCCAACTGTGTCGGGAGCGTCGCCGCTCGTCGCGGCGACCCCGGAAACTACGGACTCGACAGCCATTTCGGCCGTTTTCGACCATTTTCACATGGGGACCGCTGCGTACCCCCACCCCCGGGGGCACTAAGGGGGTCTGACCCCCACAGTGTTTGTCGCCAGGCCGCAAGGTGTATGCGTGCCAGGTTTCACGTCGATCGGTCCAGGCGTGCCAGCAGGGCATGGCGGACGTTTTGTTTCGCACCCCTTCTCACACCCCACGCCAAGGGGGGGGGCTGAACCCAGACTCCAACGGCATCAGGAGTGTTGCCACTCATCCCGGCGACCCCAGAAACTATGGATTTGACACAGATTTTGGCCATTGTTGACCATTTTCACGCGGGGACCCCCAAGTACCCCCACCCCCGGGGGCGCTAGGGGGCCCGACCCCCACAGTGTTTGTGGCCAGGCTGCTAGGCTTCCGCATGCCGGGTTTGGTGCCAATCAGTCCAGGCGTTCCAGCAGGGCATGGCAGACATTGTGTTTCGCACCCCTTCTTGCCCCCACATCGAGGGGGCTGAACCCGGACTCCAACGGCATCAGGAGCGTCGCCGCTCATCTCGGCGACCCCGGAAACTGTGGATTTGACGCCAGTTTCGGCCGTTTTTGACTGTTCACGTGGGGACCCCTGCGTACCCCCACCCCCGGGGGCTCTAGGGGGGTCTGACACCCGCAGTGTTTGTTGCCAGGCCGCAAGGTGTATGCGTGCCAAGTTTCGTGTCGATCGCTCCAGGCGTTGCGGAGCCTATTCAGAACATACACACAAACAAACAAACGCTCGCTCATCTTTATATATATATTTATTTTGCCCCTATATCCACAGATTCCATATCTGGGGATCCAGTTACCCACAGTTTTCAGTGCCTCTCCTGCACCTATTACCTTTGCTACCATCATAGCAAGCAGGAATATCTTTTCCTTTTACAGATGCTAAAAGCATACAAGCTTATAGAAAGGCAAAGGCAATAGCCTGAATGCTAGAATGATACAGACAGAATGTTACAGTAAGCCATCTTCCTCTTAACCCCAAGCCTGTGACCCTCTAGTTTTCAGGCTACCTGAATGCTTGTCTTTTTATAAGCTTGCATGCTTATTGCATCTGTAAAAGGAAGAGATATTTGTGCCTGGCACTGTGACAAAGATAAACGAAGGTAATGGGCACACGAGGCACAAAAATAGTTTCCTTTTGTCTAAGATTTCCTGTATCCATGTATTGGGCATGTATTGCCTGCAGATACTGGGGGATGCCTGTATTACCTTTTTGTTGTTACTTTGCCTCTTGTACCACATTTATCTGAATTCATTCCAATTATTTTAAACATCCCCTATATAAACCATGTGATCTGAACCCTCTTATTGTTCTTATTTTTTATAATCATTCTCCATGATAATCATGCCATGATCAATTGTCAAAGATCCCTTAATGTGCTTGCTTGCATGCATGTGTAGGTCCCTTGCAAATTATTTTATAGCAAATGTGGTATAAGAGAAAACAAATGTTATTTGTACTTGTAATATGCAGCAACTGAAATTGGCTAATGCTGTAGTGCAGGTTACCTTCTTAGAATGTATTCTGAGAAAGGGAAGGGTAGCAGAGTCATATTTTCAATATGGCTGTGCTAGGAACTATGCGACCCAACTGAAATTGGTTCGCCACTCACCTAGTAGGTCCTGACTCACAGTTCGAGAAACAATGTTCTAAGTCATTTTTGTTTTGCAGCAGTACTGATTTCTCTGAAAAGTCCATGAGGCCTAAAATTTATGTTTTTCCTGAGAGAATTGCAAATTTCCTTCATTAGGTCTTTTTAGAGTTTTGAGTGTTAGCTGCTTCATTCCACTGGCTACTGATGGGAAAAAGCAAAAGAATGTAGCTTTCTGTCTCTTGCACTTTGCTTTCTTTAAAAACACACACACACACACAAAATACGAAAATCACGTAACACAAAAAGCCTCAATCCAGATAAAAAACACACACAAACATATTTTGCATGTTTTTGATCACTCATGTAGTGACCATCCTACATAGGCCATGTTTCAAGTTCTGTCCACCAAGGCAGCCTCCTGGTTTCCCTTGGAATGGAATTTTGCCTTGTCAGCAAGTACGCATTATCCAACAAGATTAGTCCGGCACAAGGCGTCTGTCTTGGAGAGATTTAATACACTAATTTGAGATAAAACCTAGTCGAAGAAAAGTAAATCTTTCCCAACCTGTACCACCTACAAAGAAAGCTGTAGTTTCACTTTTAAAATCTTATGGTGACGGAGCTCTCCCAACGGGCAGCTTCTTCCACCAAGCTCCAACCGGAAGTGTCCAAGTATGCATTAAGATGTCTGCCAAGCTCTGCATGTTGCTTGTCCAGATGTAGAATTACTCCTTCAAGCCCAGTCTCATGGAATTCATGTTCCCTCTCCCAGCTTGCAAGTGTGTCCCACTCTTGGGTTAGGAGCTTAAGGGTGCAATCCTAACCAGGAGTTAGGCTGACGCAAGTTCCTTGACCACTCTCAGAGTCAGGGAGGCCTCCCCAACTCTCGAGAGTCTTGCAAATGCACTTCACGGTGCATTTGTAACACCCCTGGGCCAGCACAAGGGACTTCAGGTTAGGACTGCACCCTAAATGGGATTTATTAGACTACACTTTGTCCAGGTGCTAGGTTTTAGACAGGCTTAGGGTTCAATCTCATCCAACATTCCAGCACTGATGCAGCCACAATGCAGCCCTGAGTAAGGGTATAAACATTGCCTTACCTTAAGGAGGACTTTGTGACTGCCATCCCTCACTGCAGGATGGAACTTGCATCACTCTGGCATAGCTGCATAGGACTGGGTCCATATTGTAAGACAAGTGGTACAATCTCACACTGCAATCAACAATGTTGCACACAGCTATACTTGAACAGCTTATCTAACCAAAGAATGACATTTCTTTGCTTCTCTCTAGCTTACTCCTCAGGAATGTCTTTTGACTATATTGGAACATATGGCCTCATCAGCTTATAGCCCAGATGGTCCATCCAGGAGGCCAACTGAAACTACTGTTTTGAGATGGGTACCCCATCACCTGTGCTCATTTACCACCTCCTTCTGTCCAAGAATGTGGATTGAAGGTTACCTTCTCTTCCAACACTGTCACTACAGCAATTTGTTTCATGAGCATTCTCCTGAACAAGAAAAAAGCCAATGCCTTTCTTCCCCCACCATTCCTTGTAAAGTGAAGTGGTTGGTGTACTCCTGTAAGGTGGATGGTGGGAGTGGAAAAGTTCTCCCAGAATCCTCCTGACCTGACATTTTATAGGAAGCCAAAGAAGAGGTATAGAGGTGGAGGATAATGAGGTGTGTACTGGTAGTGTATGTGAGGGCTGGTGCATGGAGTGCTGTTGCATGGGGATGGTGGTGGTATACATGCGGGAAAGGCTGGTGGTGGAAGTTGGCAGGATGGTAGAATTTGCTGCCTGAGCTGCCTCTGCTTGTAGGTATGATTATTCTCAGAGTATTTGTTAAGACAATGTTTCAGGGCTTAGTCTGATATTTCCCTACTTTTTCATAGCATTGGACAATGGCTGCACTCCTACATATGCTTCCCTTGGAGTAAGTCCCATCGAACTCAACTGGACTTACTTCTCAGTGGACATGTATAGGGTCCTTCTGACAATGAATAAAAAACTGATACAAAGCTAACTCACATTAAAACAATGTTAAACCATTTCCTTGCACAAGCCATTGTGATTAGTTTTTTAAGACAAAATTCTAATCACAAATTCTAATCACAAATATGCGACTCAGCAAATGCATTAGCTAAAATGATGCTAAAGAAACTGAAAATTACGCAAGTGTTCACAATATTTTAATGAAATAAACTTTAGAATAAAGTATTTTAAAATATCTATCTCATTTTGGTCATCAAATTGTTAGTGTTTCCAGCTAAAAACAAGAATATAGAAACCTTAGTAAAAGAAACTAGACATCCCATGAATTCCCCCCACTGTAATCCATTTATAGACAGGAAGACAATTTAACCCCCAACTAGAGTGAATGGTAGCTTTCCTACTAAATTCAGTGGAGTCAGGAAGGTGGGATTAATTTATCATTCAGAACAAATTACTTTGTGAAATCCAATCACCACAGCAAGTTTCACTTACCTTAGACTTTCAGTACTTTCCATTCTCATACAGTAATACCAGTCTTTCACTGAAAGGCACATGTTCTGTGTAGTCACTTTCCAAATAACTGTGCAGGCAAATATGGCATTCTCTTCAACAAATATGGAAGTGCAGTCTAGATGCCAGTTCCATATTGTAATGTTAACGTATGCCAACACGTCTTAACGTAGAGAAATTTATTCCTTGTTCTCCCCCTCTTAGTAATGCATCTTATCCTTTACGCTTTCACCAAAGCAAGGTTAGTTCCACACTATCACAGCCTTCGTGAAAACATAAAAAATAACTTATATTTGAGTCTTACGTAAACAATTCTATAAAACTAGCTAATAAAACACGCAATGTACAATGGGAAGAGCGAAAACCTTACAATTCTTAATACTCTCAATAAATCTAATATAGGAAAGTTGGCTTCTTATCCTATCAATATTTTAAAACAGGACTGGGCACTGCACCTAGAACACAAAATTACCTTGACTAACAACACATAAACATTGGCCTTTACTATGGCTTCCTATACAGAAGACAACTATAAGAAGCAGAAAGATACTGGTCTGTGCTCCATAGTCATGCCACTTATGCATGTCATGTAGATCTGGGATTCTGATATTTAAATTATACTCATATGCATTAAAGAACACTTACAAAGCATTGCTGTGTTTACTTCTATGTTTTTACGCCACAGATACTGGTAAAGATATTTGAGGACTGTATATATACACAGATTCAAGAGATTCCTTCATAGTTTTTGTCAACTCCAGGTGTGGGGGAGGAGAGGACAATTTAAAAATTTAATTCAGTGGAAAAACAAGACCATGCACCACTGACCAAACTAAAAGAATTTGGCTCAATTTGGCTGTACATTCCATGAACAGGCATTATGTAAATGGGCAGACTTAAATAAAAAGCAGCTCTCTTATGTATTAATCCAAGGCCTGGGGTGCTTTTTGAGTAGGCTGGAGACAATCCTGAACACCTGCCTTTTGAAAGACCACCAAGGGAATATGTAAAGGTTTGTAAGAGCAGATTGAAATTAAACAAACTAATTTCAAGGTTTTATTTTAAAGATTCTGTGCTCAGCAGCTTTTAAGAAGTTTTCTTAACTGATAAGAAAAAAAAATATAAGATTCAATCAACGCTACATCTCAAAGGTACGACTGTTGTCTTAAAATAAATCATTTTATACATTATGCCTGCAAGACAAATGCAGATTTTAGCCAAAGCTCTGAAATGTGCTTCTCTTTCTTTGGCATTTCATGTATCCCTGATCTATAACCTCTTGAATTTAACATTCACTAAACAAACAAACAAACAAAACCTTAATAAAGCAACTTTGGCCATAAAATTTGCAGTATAAATGCCATTCTGTGTGAAGAATGTATAAATACCATTTGACGATTCCTATCATTGGTGCAAATAAGTGGTTTGTAATTAAGCACTCACAGTTTGATCTTCTCCATATACAGTGCATTTCTCAAGAACTTACTTGGAAAGCATACCATTCCCTCCCAGTATGCTTCTATCAAAAAAAAAGGGGGGGGGAGCCTATTCAAATACCCCACGGTGCCATAGTTCAATCCTTGCCTGAAACTAGTCTATTCCATCCTCTCTATTCACATAGGGAATAAAAATGTCCACTTTCAAATTTGGTTAAAACCAAGCCAGGATTTGCCATGACATTCAAACTCAGAAAGGGTTCCAGAATATGAGAAAAAGCCGGGGTATAAAACTTGGAGGAAGGGTAGTGTCAAAAGTGGGGAGGAGAGCATGCGAGCCTGAGGTTACCAATAATATATAGGGAGTGAGAGAAAACTAAACTATTACCAATACCCTGTACTTTTTTTACTCTCTTCCCCCCCCCACCCACAAAAGGCTCTAGGATTGTCATTTATTACTATTATTATATATTACCATGTACAATATAAGATAATAGCATTTTATAGAGTATTAGGACAATAAACCCTACTGTAGTAAATTTACAATACAAAGTTCAGCATTACTGGGACAAGGAAGGAAGATGAGAGTAACATACAGTCTCACTTTCAATCGGAGATGAGATAGGGAGTCACACCATTAAACATCTGGGTTTAGTTCTGGTTGAAGCTCAACAACATTTGAAAATTCTCTGGTTCAGGTCTCAAGCTGAGACCAACTTTAAAATAAGGATTGGTAACTGGTTCAGACACTGTTTACTGGTTTTGAATCAGACTAGATACATTTCATACAGAACAACATCAACATAAAACTGACTTAAATCTGTAAATAAAAAATTGAAATGAATGCTGCTGCATTTATGCTCTCTTCCCCAAACTAAAGGCCAGCATCAATATGCTGAATTGTCAGGTAAATACTTGGTTTCCATGTATTTGTATTGCCTGTTTAAGCCTGATGGCAAATACTGATTGCCAATGAAATACTGGGTTTGCAAAGGAAATATTTGCATTTCCATTTCCCATCATCATGCAAGTCCATTATCTGCAATTAGTTTATTCTGGAAGGAAACTGATGATGATCATGATTATTTATATCAGCAGTCTCCAAACTGGAGACCGCTGCACAATGAAAAAGCCATCCCCGGCATGAACGAAGCTTACCATTCCACTGGGGAGCCTCTCCATGATGCCTCCAATCATCCCCAAACATGTTGCCAACCAGCCGCATCTACCTGGAAATCCAAACGTAAAGCCTACCAGAGTGACACAATGCAGAAGCGACTGTCCAATGCATTGTCTGGGGTGAACAGAAGCAACACGGAGAGGCTCCCCTGCAGACCAATAAGCTCTGTTCACATGGGGGAAGGGATTTCAACAGGCACTAGATCTGCCCCACATATTTACCATCAGTCTACATGGTACTTCCCATATAGTGAAAATATTAAAAACAAAACAGAGCGGTTTTCTTTCCAGGTGGCCAGAAGGGAAAAGCTATTATATAGGTTCCACCACTCCAGGAGGCTTCAGGCAAAGTTAAAAAGTGATTGTTTTATAAATAAGGTTAACTTAGCTGAACACAACTTCTGCCATATGAACCCCAAACAGACTGCTTCAGTTGACTTTATGGATTAGCCAGTCCTGACTGCTTAAGTATTCTCTCCAAATACAGATGGAGGCAGGAGCACTCACCAACCCTGGGTGCCTTATTATTTACTTTTACTTATTATTGAACTAGTTTTGAATCTTTTGCTTCAGCATTCAGTTCCAGTTCAAGAGAACCAAGAGATATCAGGTTCAGCTACTGTTCCAGTTTACTGAAAACAACTCTAAACTAGTGTTCAGGTTCAACTCAAGTCAGGGTCAGATTCAAATCCCTAGACCAGTGATGGCGAACCTATGACACACGTGTCAAAGGTGACACCACAATGTTTGGGGTGACACACCAGTGTTCACCAGCACCTGACAAAAATTGAGTTTATTTTACTCATTTTTCATTTTTTGCAATTATTTGATGGATTTTATAAACTACATAGCACCACACGATTGGACTGTACTTTTTGTTTAAATAAATGAATATAAAGAACTGTTCTTTTGTTTGGAAAGGAGATTGACACGCCAGCAGAGTCAAGTTAAGCATTCTCCAAAGTTTTGACACACCAAGCCCAAATGGTTTGCAATCACTGCCCTAGACTAAGGACTGAAAGTACAGCACAGAATCCCTTTTCTAAATCTGGCCAGAATCCAAAGACAGACCATGCAAATCTCCTTGGCTGTGCAGAGGTCTGCCACTTTTGCTGTGTGACCACAGACTATAATGCCTCATAGAATGTATATCTGGAAAGTCCTTGATATTTGGATATCTGCAGCCTGCCACTAGAAGAAGGATATGTTTCAGACAACAAACTATGCATGTACAATTAATCTTCTACCTTTTAAGGTTGATCTAAATGTTTTACCTGTGACACAAAAGTATAGATCGTGAACTTCCTCTCAAAATATCTATCTCACATGATTTCTTTCAACACACCACACCTGTATTTCCCCAGACCCTAAACATTTTTTTCCCTGTGGTTCATTGTCACTCCTTCCAAATAAAGGCTATTTAATTCGTGGCTTCCTTGTCTAGACCCGGGAATTCACACACCTCAACATATGCTCCACACACTGCCTGTTTTTGAAGACTGCAAAAGTGCATTATCCCAAGAGATGTTTCACAGTGAGCATGCCTCCCATTACACATTTATTAAGCAGACTACTCATAGTGAATGTTGTATCTTCAAAGCATTTGACTACATAATCCTCATAGATCTGTTGTCCTAGGGTAATATCCTGCTTAGAAGATCCATCATCTAGCTGCCAGATTTGTCAGAGGACCTAGGGTAAAACAAGCTTCCTGCTGACAAAACCCAGAAATTAATAAACTTTTAAACAGTGTACTAGTTTTGAAGTATGAAGCTGTAGATACATTTCCAGGACATAACTCATAAATTCTGCTTCTTATTTCCCATACAGTATTATTGCTTTCCAAAATTATTTGTAGCTATCCTACCCATAACCCTATCTAGAGGAATAGCTTAGCATCTAACTACACTTTATTTTAAGCATGGAATAGGTCCTTGCATGGATTTGGCCCTTGCATACTCTCTGAGATTGCAATCCTGAACAGGAATTAGGCCAGTGTAAACTAAGCCAGCAAAGTCTGGCCAACATAAGGGCCATCATAAAGCATGTTTGGACTACTCTCGGAGTCAGGGAGGATGGCTCACGTCT
>JAJKFI010000003.1:16392186-16428866 GCA_029204185.1 Lerista edwardsae
TCTTGTGCTAGCCAAACTTTGCTGCTTTAGCTTATGCTGGCCTAACTCAGTTTAGGATTGCGCCTTCACTATGTGTTGTGTTTCGGTGTATGGGTAGGTGGCTTTGTTTGTTTGTTTGTTTTGTATACTGAAATAGCAATGCAGGTAATCTGGATGAGGACCACTACATGGACGGACCCTTTCCTGGGTAGATTGTTGGGAAAAGCTGCTTGCCATATCCTCCATCCACAAGGTTAAAAAAACCTGAGCTTTGATGGGTGGGCAGTGCAGAGGAGTGGTTTGTGCAGCTCCCCCACTGCATAAAAAGTTTGGTATGGGTCATTTTTCCCTGCTGTTAGTGTATAGCGAAATTTTTCTCTTCCCTGACCAGCCCTCAGTAGTCCCCTCCTCTGCATATCTCAGGCTGATTAATGGGTATAGTCAGTCACAGCTGGCAGGTATTGTGCTACCCAAGGAGCGAAAGAAGTGATTGGTTGCCCTGAGGCAAGTGGATTGGTCAAGGAGGGAGGTCCAGGATTAGCTCAAAGATGCAGGCTCAAAAGCTTCTTAGCTTGGGGAGGATACAATTCAGAGTTTCCTTGGCCCTTTTACAAGGACTGATGTAAACTGTGATTGTCAGCAGATGAACTACTACAGCTTTGCTTCAGGGAATAGGCAGTTGCTTACTATCTCCGAATTGCCCACACCAGATCTGGGAAGAAATGCAGGGAGAGTAAGGACTCTCTACAGGATATTTTATTAGTTTTTAATAATGTTGTATCCCATTTAAATCCAAATTTCTTGCCTTATGCCTACTGGGTATATTCTGGGCAATTAAGCCTTCACCTCTGCCATGATCCCAATCCGGGTGAATCAGTTGTTAATTGGATATTATTTGTACCAGACAGAAAGCTCCTACTTACCACATCTGGGACAAAATGCCACAGGGGGCCAAATCTGGATAAGGATCATGTTGGGAGCAAAGGCTGAAACAACATGCAAAACAAGCTTAAACAACTGCAATACTGCAGTCCTGAACCAGATTCTCCATTGTAACTGCTATTTAGCAATTCACAGCCCAATCCTAACCTGTGTTGGAGCAGGCAGGCCATAGACCTACACTGTATCCTAATGTAATCTGGGAGGCAGCTGGAGCTCTCCGTGGGGCAAGGGGAATTTTTTTCCCCATGCCCTGGGATAAACCCCAGCCAGCCCTATGGGGCTGTTTGTATCCGCGCCTGCAAAATAGCAGGTGCAAGTCCAGACAGCCAGGTGTGGCTCAGATTGGAGCCGCTCAGCCCAGGAATGGGGGTTAGGATATGGTCCTCTCCTCCTGCCTCTCCAGGCTACCCCACCCATGGATTTGCCTTCCCTCCACGCAATTACACCTCCCACCTCCCTCTGGTACATCCTCGGCATGGCCCAATGCTGGCAGAACTCAGCTGGCACTCAGCCAGTGCAGCTGATGGTCAGTGTGGTCTCCATGGACCGGAGCCAGCTGATGCCTGGGCTGGCTCAGAGCCCAAATCCATGGCACAGATGTGCCTTTCAGCACATTTGTGACAATGCTGGACCAGCACAAGTGCTATGCACCAGCACAACGCCAGTTTAGTATTACACCCTTAAACACATTAAAACACAACTGAGGGCACAATCCTATGCATGTCTACTCAGAAGTAAGTCCCATTATGTTCAGTGGGGCTTACTCCCAGGAAAGTGGGTATAGGATTGTAGCCTTAAATTGATTAAGATACTGTGTAGTTTGACATTATTTCTCTAAATCTTAATCTATCCCTTCCCCAGCAAGCGAACTGAGTACCATCCTACACATAAGAAGCAGAACACAGTAAAATTATCAGAGAGAATAAAACCCTCAAATAAAAATATACACAAAACTCTGATTAAAATTATTTCATTCTTTCTTAATCCTAGCCAACCTAAGCCAAAAGATCTTACTCTGATTCCAGAAAATCTGAGTTTCCTGTGGAAAGGAGTTCCACAGTTATGGGGCAGCTGATGAAAATATCATTCAACTTGCCCCTGGTGTTCAGGCTTTGTGGAAGGGAGAATTGTGTTGGAAGATAAAAGAGAGCTGGTGACAAGCCTTCAGCACTGCAATGCACTCTTGAAAAACTAAACTTGCCTTGAGCATCTTACTATTAGGCAGAAAGGTCAGAATATAAATATTTAAAATAAGTAATAAATAAATAATCCTGTCAAGAGGCAGGATAGTACATTCTACATTATGTGAAGCATCTGAACAATGATCAAGGCAGCCCTAAACAAAATACACCAGAGAAGTCTAGCCTAAAGTTATCAAGTAGAAAGACAGTCACTAAATTTGAATATGAGGCAGTTTTTTGTGTCATTAAATTAGTAAATGGTGCATCTGATGATCCCTGACATAATCTATTATTCCAGGCACAACAACGGGGCCAAATCATCTCCTAATGTGGCATACTGTGGCTAACAGGGAGGGTTGAGCATATTTATCCCTTGACAGTGTACAAGTTCTGTCAACTACAAATACCTCAGTTCTTGCTTTGTATCAGCTACACATGCCCACGAAATTCAATACTGGTTCCAAAATATAGGAGAAAAGGAACAGAAAGCAAAAGAGATAAAAAGAACTCCTTCCGTAAATATGTCTCAGAGACAAAGTAGCTCAGCTATTTTCAACCTTTTTCATCTTACAGCACAAGGCGCTAAAATTGAAAAGGCAATTATCAGGCTATTTTTTAAAATTCACAAGGCAAACCATACTGCCAGTGAGGGGGGCTCACATCCCCCAATGACTCCTAATAAATGACCTTCCCCAAATTCCCATAGCACACCTGTGGACCAGTCACAATACACCAATGTGCCATTCCACAGGGATTGAAAATTGCTAGACTAAACGTTACACTAAACACATGCCCTGGTGAATTTATGTGGTTTTTTTTTTAAATTAGGTGGTGGTTGTTAACGGTTTGTTTATTTTTCCTTCCTCACAATCAAGCTACAGTGACATGTTGTAACAATCCCAATAGCCAAATTAACCCTCTGCCTCCCATCATCTTTTGAGTGTGGTGGTGGTTTTTACAAAGAGAATAGTAGTCCAGGGAACTACAAAATAGAACAAAACTATGATGGGGAAGTTGGAAAGGGCTTTAGGACTTTGCCCCCTCTTTACATCCACCCCAAACTTGTGTCCTTCACATGGTTTTTTAAATAAAAATTTTTTTACTGAATTTTTTGTCTACTTAAACTAGCATGCAGGTGGGAACAGAACTGTGGAGGGACAAAGTTTGAAAGCCCTCCTTTCCACTGTAGTTCTATCAATTTTGTGAATCGCCCTTGTCTGCCATGTAAAACAAGAACCTCAAACCCAATGAGGCCACGTTACTCATTTTGGGCAATGTGCGACTTGGTCCCAAGAGCACTTTTAGCTCTTGGGATGATATTCTGCGTTTTCTGACTGCATTAAATTGCATTTAAAACACAGGTTATTTTATGCTGATTTTGAAATGCTGCTGAAAATTTTAAGTATCAAAATTGCTCAGATACCAGTGGTGTTTTCCCTTTTTGTTCTTTAGCTGAAACATAAAAAGGATTTCCTGAATACTGATCAATTGCTGTTCATTTACTACTATTACTATACTTTTGCAGATAAGACAAAAGCCAGGTGTCTATAATGATTTCATTAGACTACTCATCAGTCTCTGCATACAATGCATTTAAAACAGCTACATAGGTGGCCATCCCTTTTAAAATTCTACATTAATTTATCCAGAATAGATTTTCATATTATCCCAAAAAGATTTACATGCCTCTTATTAAAATGTAACATAAAATGTTCCCAGCATGATAATTCTATCAACATCTTGCTGATTGCAACTAGCCAGAAACATTGGTTCTGAGAGAAACATGAACCTCTGATATTCAGTTAAATGTACCAAGTATATTCTAGGTGCAAAATTTAAGCAGGGCCTTTTCTCCAAAAATATTGTGGCAATATTGCAAGGTAGTATATCCAAGTTTGCATGGCCCTTTGCTGGGAAGCAAATTCATATGTGGAACGTGGACTTCTATATATTGTGGAATATAAATTCTTTTTTTTAAAGTGTGTTCCCTTTCACATCTCTCTTGTAGTGGGAGAGTTGCTTCCCTATTATAAAACTATATGTAGTTTTGTGTAAACAGAAAAAACACACAAGTAGGACAAGTATGGGTGTCTCTCAATGAACATAGGAGTCCTGACAGGAGAAGCCATTGGCCCATCTCACAGTGGCCCACCAGGTGCATCAGGGAGCACAAAGCCAACAAGATACCTGTATCTTATCTCCACCCTTGCACCTGGCATTTTGAGGTAAAGGTAAAGGTTTCCCCACGACTGAATGGTCTAGTCGTGACCGACTGTAGGGGGCAGTGCTCATCTCTGTTTCAAAGCCTGTAGAGCCAGCGTTTTTGTTCGAGGACACGCTTCCGTGGTCATGTGGCCAGCATGACTATACGCCGTAGCGCACGGAACGCAGTTATCTTCCCACCAAAGTGGTCCCTATTTATCTACTTGCATTTAGGTGCTTTCAAACTGCTAGGTTGGCAGGAGCTGGGACAAGCAACGGGAGCTCACTCCGTCACGCAGTCTTGACGGGAGCTCACTCCATCACGCACTCTTGACTCCCAACCTTGCAGTCGAAAGCCCAGCAACAGCGGATTAACTTGCTGCGCCACCACGTCCCTTACTATTTTGAGGTAAGCTACATCCAAAACCAGGAGGTTGCATATAGTTATCATGACTTGTAATCGGTGTTGGACTTTTACTCCATAAATCTGTTCAATCCCCTTTTAAATGCATATCGGCCAAGTATGATCACATCATGTGGCAAGGAGTTCTACACATTACACATTGGATAGAGTAATATTTCCTTTTGTCTGTTCCAACTCTCCCATCAATTAATTCCCATTTAGTGGAAGACTCCTGGTTCTAGTTTTCAGTTAGAGGAAAAACAACTTCACTCTATCCCCCATGCATAATTTTATATATCTCAAGATTGCCATCCAACTGAGAGAAATGGCAATCATTGCAGCTTATATGTGTAAATGAAGAGTTTGACCATTTACAAAGATGGAAACAAAATGACGTATCTGACAGACATGAAATATCTGAAAGTTCACAACTCATTTAAAAAGCTCATTTAAGTTTTTTAGAACAACCCCCACCACCTAATGTTTTTAGGATTCACTGAAAAGCTCTTTCACAGCTGGTGAACACCTGTGGTATGATTAATAATTTGGTAGACAAAGTTATAAGTTATGAACTTGAAGAGACATAAAAGTCCATGTTATAATCTTAAAACTTTACATGCTATTTAACCAAGTGTTTATTGTTAAATGCCAAATTACGTGTGAACATTTTGGGTGGTGTGCTTTGTTTTGCATTTTTCTGGAAGAAATGCCTCCTGCAGCGTATGCATTAGAAAACGAACATTAAAATCCTTCATAAAAGAAAAGTCAAGCAATTTGATCAGTTCTTTTCTAATTAAGTAAAGAAACAGAGTCCTCTGTAAAATATTTCTCCATAATAATTTAAATATAGTATGGGATTGACATCAATGTAAAAGTTGTTCTAGCCACTTAAGAATTACACAGTCTCTGTAATATGGTTGACTAATAAGGGTTTATTATAGCCATTGATGTATAAATCTAACAGAGGTTTTATTTTAAAAACTTGGAATAAGATCAAAATACTGCAGATATCAGATTGCTAATAGGCATAATAATTATGCACTAAACTAATTACAACTGTAGCAAAACCTGACTTACAACTAATTAACTTTTATTGCAGCAACATTAAACATGGTCTTTTCATTTAAGATAGGGCAAAACTATAAACGTTTAAGAACTTATTCAGCTGTGTATTTCAAACAAGCTGTCTAGGTCAGATTCATAAAGTTAGGACTTGGCAAGGTTTGTGCATCACTTAGTTTTAGAAAGCTATTCGAATGTACAATAGTAAGAGCTTTACAAACGTATTTTATAGATAGTCTATGGTTCACAGTCCATTGGTCCACAAAGCCTCTAACTACTCTATAAGTAAATTTATTTACACATAATTGCTATCTATCACAGGTTCAGATTTTGTCTTATGAATGGAAAAAATGGTTCTGATTTATTATTCATAATGATCACTGTATATTTTTGAACCCACTTAAACGGCAGAAAGACCAATTGTGAATATTGCTTTCTATGCCTACTTTAAAATATGAAAAAATACTGAAATTAAAAGTTTAACCAGGTGAGAAGTTTGCACCTCTTAATGTTACTAAGAGGTGCAACCCTAACAAAAAACCCAATCCAAAGTCTGATAAAAGTTAGGACAGCTCCAATAAATTCATAACACTCATTCACATCCAACCACTGAGTCAGGTGTTCATTATATTTACAGTTTTTGAGATTGTAAACACTATTGTCCAGGAGCAGATTTATTGAGCGAAAGAGGGGAGCTGAAACCAATGCCAACAGCCTGTGGAGCTCTGCCTGCATGAGACCCTGCAAGAGCTCCACAACCACTGTTATGTCAGCACTTTTGGTGCTGAGGCATAGAGATGATGTGACTGAACCCTAGTATTATAAAAGAAACTCTCACATTAGAAACCAGAAATGCTTAACGCCATATTTCATTTCATGTCCATGCAATCTTTACTAGGATGTCCGATCTAAGCAGATATGGTTAAATGTTCTCACAGAACAAGCCTATGCTTATCTACTCAGAAATAAGTCCCACTGTGTTCAATGTGGCTTACTCCCAGGAAAGTTTATAGATTGCAGAGTTCACAGAATGTCACAGCTGATCCAACTTTTCAGCACTGACACAGCTGTGCCAAAGGATCTTGCCCTGCATCTTGAGGCAAGGGGGCTTTCATAGGGTTAGCAGATACCTATACCTTTAACCATTATATGGAAGAGCTGGATTTGGGCAGATGCAGCTCATCATGAAAGGTCATCCAAAAGCTGCATATGCCAATATTCACTCTTTTATACAATGCTTAAAGGGATAGGCATTCTGTCCCAGTTTGTATCTGGTTACCCTATTCACAGAAGCTTCCTCAACATTTATTCCCTTACCTTGGGGCTGTGAAGCAGCTGCATCAGTGCTGAAAAGTTGGATAGAATTGGGCCCTAAGAGTCTGTTTATTCCACAAAACATGAATTTAGACATTCAAAACCAACCAGACGGATAGATGGAATCCGTTTATTTTAGAGGTGATGTTTAGAGTTTTAGGGAACCTTAAGGCGGCTTTAGTAGTCTAAACTAAAAAAAAATTCCACTATGCTGAAAAGTGTGGCACAAGCTGGCAAGGATCTATGTTCATCAGATGGGGAGTTCAGTTTTGAAATGTGTTCTCAGTTCTTATTATCCTCAACTTCCAATGTCAAAAAAAGGTGCTTGAACAGCATATCCCCCAAACATGCATTCCTAGCATTAAATGTCTCAGATACTTCCTAATGTCTAACAAGTTTCTGTAAGAAAGGTTAATACCTATTTAATATAGCTCTTGGAGGCTGGAATAAACTAGAATAGTAATGTAAGCGTTACCCTTATGTTTTAGCTGTTTCATAGAATTTTATCAAAGTTTATGGTTTAAGGAACGTTTATATTATGGGAAGTATTTTTAGTCCATCGTGGATCATAGCTTACCTGTTCAGATGAAACAGCAAATTATTGCTTGCCACAAACCAGCATCATGAGTGTCTAGGAGAGTAGAAGTGTCTGAGCAAAAGCTCTTTGAGACTTACTCCAAACCTGGTAGCACTCTTGGATTTCCAAGATGGCAGCCATGGACAAGAATGCCTTTTACAGCACTGGCTGGTACACCAGCTGTAGTTGTTCCAAGAGAATGAATATCTAGCACCATGATGCAAGCTTTTGAAACCTCCATGCTGGACTATTGTGATGCACTTTAGTTCGAGTCTCCCTTAAAGACTATTTGACACAGGGCCACAATCATGCTAAAATCACTACATTGCCTCCTAATTTGTACACTGAATTATACAAAGAGGATTAAAGGCAGGAAAGGAATGATAAGATATTCCAAACTTCTTTTATTTCAAAAGGATAAAATGAGGAAAGTGCTATCCAGCTGTGCCTAGGGGGGAGCTGCTTAACCTTTTCCTGTCTGTTATTTTTTTAGTCTTAAATGGGCCCTCACATTACTATTATTCCACTGGAAAGAGACAGTAGGGCTAATAGCAGCTTTGGGGTGAGATCTGGATCTGGGAAAGAGTAGCTTTTACTACCCTTCCCCTTTACTAAGCACTGCTAGTCAAATAAAAATCCAGGCCCCACAGCTCTTTTGAATTAGAATACACACAAAAAAAACCCCCCCAAAAACTAGGAGATCCAGTGATAGAACTCCTGAATCACATATGTTTCAGACTGATTCTCACAGGAGGCTCTATCAAATCCCTTCTTTTCCTAGATCCTACAAGAAGGAACAAGGTGCAGAATCTTTTCAACAGTGGTGTCTCTTCTTTGTAAATCACATTCTGACCCTATCTTCTGGAAACTGATGATCTTGACTAAGGCTGCAATCCTAATCAGGCATTGCGCTGAACCACCACTCTCACAAATGTGCCATAAGGCGCATTAGCGCTGCAAATTCGGTTGCTGGGCTGGTGCAAGCAGCAGTGCCCGTGCACTGCCACGCCCATCAGCTGCGCCAGTCCAGTGCCAGCTTAGCTGTGCCAGCACAGGCAACACCGAAGGCATGCCAGAGTGTGTGGGAGGTGGAACAGGGCAGCACCATGGCGGAGACGGGAGACAGCTGTTCGGCCGTACCCAAACCCCCGACCCCAGGCTGGGCAGCCCCAACTCGGGCTGCTCTTGGCTACATGGACTTGCGCCTGTTCTTTTGCTGGTGCAGATCCGATCAGCCCAATAGGCAGATGCTGCTGCCCTGACGTGGTTAGGATGCAGCCCAGCTGTGCCGGCCTGCCAATTCCAGCACAGGTTAGGATTGGGCTGCCCATGATATGGCGCCTGACCTATGGGGTGCCACAAAAGTAATGTAAAGAACTTTGTGACAATGTAAAGGCCAGGTGCGCTTGCAGGAAGGCCAGAGCCTACCTCCTGGCACTGGCAGTCTCATGGATAGATGCTAAAGCAGGTATGTCTGATGCAGGGACAGAGGGACAATGGAATGAGGAGGGGATAGTAGCAATGGGGATGGGAGTGATCTTTCCCAGACCTGATCCACTTACATGAATCAATTTGGACTTGCACCAGTGATATTCCAAGTTGATCAATAGCTGCTGGGGTTTATCCTAGAGCTTACAAACATCCCTTTAACCCAAGGAAACTTCCAGCAGCCAAAATCCCCCCACAGAGATACAGCATAGTCCCAAGTCAGTGCTGCTTCATCGATGTGCAGGACTTAGGATTGGGCTGTAATAAACGTATATTTGTAATATTGGATGTTTCAAGTACAAATTGCATAGTTTGATTTTCTTTGTTTAAAAAATGAATCAGGAATATTTTACACTTACTGCTTTTAAGATATACAGCCCTCCCCGTATCTGCAGATCCAATTATCTTTCCTCTTATCTGTGGTTTCTGTATCCACAGTGGAGCCTGGAATGTATTCCCTGTGGATATGGGGGGGATGCCTGTATTGGATTTCAACTTTGTCAGTATTGATTTTATTTGTATAGTGTTTTGATACAATATTTTTGGTTTTACTTCAGATCTATTATTTAATATTGATTAATTACCCTCAAGAGTCTTTCTAGTCACAAGGTGGAAGTGAAATATAGTAAAGAAAGTACCATTTTTGCCGTTCATTTTGTTTTTAAAATACGGTTGCATAAATAAATTAAAAACTTGAGGAATACAGTATGAAAGAATTTTGGTCTTGGTGCAATCCTATGCATATTTCTCAGAAAGGCCCATCAAGTTCAACGAGATTTACTCCCAAGGAAGTGTGCATAGGATTGGAGCCACCTAAAGTACCTTTTCCCACAAATTGTCATTTGCCACAGACATAATGTTGTTGCTGTAGTTTGAGATAAAAAAGGAGAAAGAAAAACTCGAAAGATTTTTTTAGAAGAGGTAAATTATAGCTGTTTGATTCAAGAACACACACATTGCAACAGAATTAATTTTATGTCAAGTTTTCAGATCTAAGTGCTCCAATCCACTTAATGGACATAAGCATGCTTCACTATTATGGCCTTAATTTCTACATAAACATCTGGCTGATATCTTACATATCTCTTACAGATACTCCAGTTCCATTAGACCCTTTGTAATCAGTATTAAGCAGTCATAATACTGACTACAATCCCAATATTCAAATATATTTTTCTCTGCAATTAAGGTATGGAAACGTTAAGTTCTTTCTGTTAACAAAGTTATGCTAAAATCCTTCACAACGAGGGATTTTAAAAAGCCATTTTAACAAAGGAATTGGATGTCCCAGTGGTTTCTGAATAATAATCTTCCAGAGATAGCTACATGAACTTGCAATTGTACATTTTAATGAACTTAACTATATTTAAAAACCACATGGGGTTTATTTCCTTAACTTTAATTTTCTAAAAAATGTTTACTTTCTTCCAGATGGTAAGATTAAATTACATAAACACTGTCAGCAAGTTGAATCCTCAGATGTATTCATTTCCACCACAGAAGCTTCAAAACCTGTCTATAATTTTGTTACTGATGTTTGGAAACAGCTGTAGCTGACATGGCTATGTGTTGTATATGTCAGCGTTAAAGGATTAAATACTTTCAGCCCCCAATGGACAGGGTCTGTGCTGTTAGCAAGAACTAGTGCAAGGAATGTTGGAGGTTGTTATTGCAGCAGAAATGTCTCATTAGATCACTGATAAACAGAAAGGTCAAGAGATGTAGCATTTAGCTTTCCATCTAGAATAATATTGTTTTTAATTTTAAGAGACGCAACACACTTACTGCAAAGGGAGAGTGAAAATGTTTTGAAAAGTGACATGAAGTGGCCCAAGAAAACCTTTTGTTAAACTACACTCTATACAGTATGAAGAAATAGTAACAGAAAATTGTAAGATAATTTCTGCATGTCAAGAGTCTTATCTAATGTACTATTTTATTATTGTTCGGTAATACAATTTTGTCATTTTTATACCGAAAATGTTAATGTTAAGCATAACCCAAAAGCTATAATATCCAAGGTTCATATATCTTAAGTTCATAAAGGCTACAATTATGTTGACCAGACATAATAAGATACACAGTAACACAGAATTTAATCTACAATTCTATACATACTTACCTGGGAGTAAGTCCCACTGAATACAGTGGTACTTTGGAGTAAACATATCCAAGTTTGTGATGTTAGAACACTGGTTCATTAAATACATTTTACAATTTTCACTCAGCTATGAAGCAAGTTACTTAGCTATATGCTGTTATATCCATAACTAGTTGCCTTTACACCTAATCATGTCTCTTTTCAATGAAAATAGACACTGGCTTTTTTCATGGACAAATACAATACATTTTTGAGCACAATCCGCCCAATACATTAAGAGCACAATCATAACCTGGAGTTAGGCCAGCACAGTTAGGCCAGCAAAGTTTGGCTGGCACAAGGACCACCGTAAAGCACGTTTGGACCACTTTCGGAGTCAGGGAGGATGGTGCACATCTGTGTGCTGGCCTCTCTTACTCAGAGTGGTCCAAACATACTTTACGGTGTGCTGGCAAAACTTCGCTGGCCTAAATATGATGGCCTAACTCCAGGTTAGGATTGCACCCTTAATATTGTAGCACATTTCGAGATGAATAAGAACAGTTCCTATACCTTTAATATTTGGGCAGCAGATTCAGTTTTTTAACAGTTCCACATGAGGGGGGGGAAATCAGCCAAATTTCTTTTTGGAAACCATGTTACAAGGCACAAGCCTACCCTTGCATCTGGTCACGCTATTTTCTCGTTTTTAGTCCTAATCTATTGAGAGGAACATCCAGAAATTCCTACTCTCAATAAGGAGTATCTGGCAGTTGTCTGAAATAATATCTTAACCGTTTAGCTGTAGGGTTCTTATCATTTTAGTACATCATTAATGCTTATATTAAGGAACGCAACCATTGGTATTGCTGCAGTATTACTGAATTAATCAAAATGATAAAATTGAAGGAATGACTAGATGATGCTTAATTTTAGCATGTTTTCAGTGGGGCTCCAGTAATGTAAGCAATCATTGAATTTGATTCAAGGCATATCAGCATGCAAAGAAGATTCACTTAATTCTTTCACCTTTTTCCAATGTACCTAAGCTCCCTAATTCACAGCTCTTGGAACAAGGCTGCCCTATGGCAAAACACTCCTTAAAACATTACTCTGTAAGAAAAAGTGAACCCAGATGAACCTACTTCAAATTTCTGTTCTTTTATACATATATCAGTTCACCTCTCAACAACATTAACATGGTTTTAAAAAAAGTTGGAAACACTGGATACTATTCTGTACACATAGCAATAGAACACAGCAATAAAAAAGGAAATGTTAAGAGTATACCAAAACAGATTAGTGTAGATCTCTTAAGATCTGAGCCACACTTTGTTCTGTATATATTTTTAAAATCGCTTAACTTGACAAACTTTTTTTTGCATGCGTGATGTGAACTGCTGCTTATCATAATCATCTATTTTAAAGGTTCCCTCTTCCAATATTCTTTTCAGATTTTCAAAAGATAAATGCAACACTTGCAACAGAAGGTTGAAAATGGGAACTTTGCACCATGCCTATAGCTTGCTGTATCTGCTCAATTTATAAAGAAAATAGCAAAATACAATCACCTCTATTCCAGAGTGAGGGCAGCTATATACCTTACATTGTGATACCACTGCTTTGCCTGGATTATTTTTGATGTCACCTTACTTAAAACATGCTTGTTAGTTAGGCATAAACCTCGCAGACAGGTATCTACATTATAAAACGTTATATCAGACATTTTTACCAATGCGCCTAATACCTTTCACCAGGGTACGATATCTTGTATATTCCAAAATGAAATTGTTCAAACCAAATACAATATATCTTTGTTGCAAATTTCAGCCCAGAAAGCACTGACAAGTACACCTTTACAGTTCAGCCTTTGAGTCCTTAACATCTTGGTTTCCTGACCTAAAAATGTTTATTTATCACTAATGCCACTGGGACTGGCCCAAGCTGCTACAAGAAATCTCTGCATTGTCATCTTATCTAGCATCTGATACTGTACTAAGAGCATCTTAATGCAATATCTCAGCATAAACACTGATCCAAAGGCACATCTGGAAGCTCATGCCTGAAATTTACACAGCTTTGTCCATGGTATTTACAGAGGGACCAAAATCATAATAATTCATAAAGCAATCCAACCTTCATGAGATACTAACACAAAACATGGTATATTATAGCACAAGTACAAACCTTACAATCCCCAGCAAATGCAAAATAAAACATACAATGGGCAGCCTGATCTTTCTCATTCTGTAGAAGTTTCAGTGTGAGCAGAAAAGCTTGTGTCATAAAAACCACAAATTTTTGTGGATACATGCATGGTAAGGCAGTATTGGACAGCTCTACCCAACATGACTTGAAAAAGATGTACAGTCCAACCTTCGACTTGACTTACCTCGCACAGCAGCCCTGCCTTGCAACAGTGCCGACATAAAGCAGCCAGTGCCTAACACAAAATGCACTCTGACAGTGTGCAACTTAGCATGCTGGCAGGCAGGCCTGAGCCTTCCTGCCCCGGTCATTGCTTCTCCCACTAATAGCTCACAAAGACAAGTCAGCAGGAGAGGCGGAAAGGCGGAACAGGGGAAAGGGGGCAAAATGGGTGGGATAAGCTAAGGTAATGGGGCCAATCAGGTCCCTGGAGGGATGAGATCATCAGGGATAACACTGCAAATATCCTAACCTCCTTCCCGAGTCTGATCCTGCAGCGCACATAAATCTTCCAAAGCTGATTGAGGGACTTTTCAAGTGATATATGTTTTTTTCAAGTCTTAGTAAGTCTAAGCACCTGGAGATACCTAAACCTGAGCTCGGACAAACACTGGCATTGTATCATTGGCTTTTCAGCAGCACCCTAAAGACATCATCCAGATTCAAAAAAAATGTGTAGGGATAAACAAGTATCTAATAGTGTCACTGTAGGCACAGAACCACCGGTAAAGAGAAGAGGCGGCAAAAGCCATTGCTATCACTATCTCCTTATGCTGGGCCATACAACCACCAGCTGTCTATTAAGAAGCCAATGTGGCAAAATACAACACACATACCTTTTCTATTCTTTTTCCCACTGGTTGATTTTTCAATGCATTGCTGGCTAAAAGAGCAGGATACAAATGCTTTAATTAATTAAATATAATAAGTACATTTCCCTGAACTATGAAAAATGACACTCAAAATAGTGGCAATGGAAAATCAATTTTCCACTGATCAAAACAAAGTCAACACAAATGATTTACATCCTCCAAATGTTTGTCCAAGAGAATAAAATTAAAAATTACACTGCAAAACAATATATGGGCGTAACAGAAGCTGGTGCACCTATAATTTTTAATTCTATTTCTATTAAACACTTTATTACATTTCTAATATTGTTTTCCCATCTATATTGCAGATTATGCCTTTACTTAATTGGTGAAAGTCAAATTTTTCATTTAAAACCATCTCA
Organism: Lerista edwardsae; assembly: GCA_029204185.1. NCBI lineage: Eukaryota > Metazoa > Chordata > Lepidosauria > Squamata > Scincidae > Lerista > Lerista edwardsae. Next base: position 16,406,857 of record JAJKFI010000003.1, read on the forward strand.
AATATGTAAACATTTACAAATGATTATGTTACAAGCACAAGGATTTCAGGGGAGTTTCCTAACGTACATAAACGGGCGCAATCCTAACCAGTGCTGGAACAAGCAGGCCAACAGTTCAGGTTAGGAGTAGGCTGCGGAGCAACTAAAAGTAAGGGGATTTTATTCCCCTTATTCCATGTCATGCGCCAGTGAGTCCTATGGGGCTAGTTGAATCTGCCCCTGTAAAATCCAAGCAGCTTGTGTAACGCCTGCCAGGCCAGGGGCTAGGATCAGGCCTGTGTCACCCAGGCTGATCCCAACCCCCTCCCAGCCCAATCTGCCTTCCGGACAGCATTCCCCCTGCCCAAACCTGTTGGCAAACTTCCCTCCCACGTTCCTCTCCTGCCCCCTGTGCCAGGCTGCCTAGGCCGGAACAAACTCACCATGTCTCAGTGCAGATCCAGAGCAGCTGGGCCAGCACACATCCGTGCACTGGACCAGCCTACTCCCTAATAGCTGCAAACATTTATGGAACATTTGCAACACTTGGGAGCTGGCGCAAAGGACTTGCGTTGGCTGAGGGTGGGGGATAAGATTGTGCCATAAGTGAGATGCCAAGGTAAATGGAAAACACACACACAGCTCTGCTATATAACCAGCACACACATCAGCCACTACAGTGTCACCACGATGTTGCAAACCACTACCAGGAATGTTTGTTAGTGGTATGAAAACAAATCATGGGCGACATGACAAATAGCAAACAGACACTTAGAAATGGTCTGCTATATGAAGCATCCTCTTTTTGGAAGATATTGTAAGCAGACCCCACACAGGGTCTATAGTGTGAAAAGACCAAAGGGAGATTTTAACCAGATACAGGAATTCGCTAAAGGGAAAGCTGACCATCCTCCCTATAATCAATTACTGGTTTTAAACATCCTAAAAATGCAATTATTCTTAGACAATATGATTTAATACATGTAGAAGAGACACATGTGCCTAGAGCAGCAGTTCCCAAAGTATGGGTCATGACCCACCATTGGAAATGTTTACTGAGCCTTTAAGGGGAGTAAGCAGTAATGGTTCAATGGCATTGCGTGAAAACCAGAAGTGTGCTTTTGAGTGAAAATCAGGGCTTTTTACTGCATCAGGGAGACCCGTGGAGGTAAGGGGACAAGCTCCTGGGTGCCTGTGCCGCTGTGATCATTGTGGAGCCATTGGGGAAGCCCCCCCCCCCCCGCAGCAAATTACAATGGTCCTGAAGTCCAAATAGGACTTCTGGTTTACAGCACCTCTGGTTTACAGCACACTGCTTTCTTTCTAGCATCAAGCAGAAGTTATACATGATGCTGCCCAAAGTATTTAAAACATGCTTATGTAGTAGAATTATGCAAAGGGACATGGGCATGGCAAACTATTTTCCTTAAGGAGAATAGAGGATTGGGGAAGTGAAGTGTAGTGTCTCTGCCATCTTCTGATATGAACACTTTTTCTTGAAAATTCTTCATAGCTTCAGAGGCCAAGTTAGTTGTCCATCAATACAGCTCTACATATTCAGGCTTCTACCCAGTTAATCCAAGAAAGCTAATGCAACAACACCCTTCCCACACTTCAACTCCTTTCTTAAAGTTTTCTTGTATATCTATCCATTTCCACAATCTTTGCTTTAAGGAGCAATATTTATAACATTTTCCTGAGGGTTGTTTTTCATATGAATTTTAATGAACATTTCCATATTCTATCCCATGCAAACCTACAAAGGCCCAATCTTTTGGGCACACTGCACCACCAGACCTCATGTTCTGGCATGATGTATAGCAGCATGGTATATAGCAGTTGCAAAAGTAGATTCAGCGCAGCTGGACAACCTCAACAAGCAATGAGCGGGCATGTTATAGTGGCCCCAGGAAAAGCCCTGGTGCCAGTAAGGCAGCGGGCAGGCAGGGGGCAGAGGGCGGGCAGAACACACTGGGCATTGGGTTGAGGCCAGGAAGGGAGACAGTATTGGCAGTAGCGGAACTGCTGATCTCTATCCCCATTCCTGGCTTCAATCCACCTTCCCAGTTCCACCTGGACTTATACCATGAAATATCACTGGCAAAGTTCTGAATAGAAACATCTGGAAAGTAGAGGCTTATCCCTGGGCAAGGGAACCAAGGTTCCCTTATCTGATGGAGACCTCCCAAACTGCCCACCACCCGCAGGATGCAACACATTATCCAGTGCTGTGACTGCATTGGCTGGGGGAGGGGGGTGTTAGATAGGATTGGGTTGAAAATCTCACTGAACGTAGCAGGACTTACTTTTGAGGAAACATGCCTTGAACTGAGTTGTTAAAATTGCAATGTGAAACCATATTTATCATTCATTATAATATATGCTTGTATGCACTTGCAAGGACGTTCCTGGTTGATCCTGCAACTAAATATTCTACTACAGAATATAATACAGGTCTAATTTTTTTTTAATTTCTTAAAGCACAGTCCAATAATACACGTACAGAGTGTATGCTACTGTTATTCTAGTGTACACTACTGTTATTCTAGTTCTCATGCAAATCAGAATATCAACCATTAACTTATAAATAGCACAATAAAGTAATTGTTTACTAACACTTCTATACAAATCATGCTGAATACAAATTTGTCAAATCTCCACACTAGAAGAGTCCCTTGCACAGCAAAAGAGTCTTTTGCTATCTATGCGTGCTCCTATCCACTGCTGCACTGAAGCAGACATATTTCTGTTTCAAAGCAGTGAAGGATTTCTAGCTGAGGGTCAAGAGAACATTACACCCAGTTTCCAGGGTATGGTCTGAATTAGACCAGGGTATGGTCTAAAACACAGTTCCCAGGGTATGGTCTGGACCCCCCAGCACTTGGTACTTTTTGCTTAGGAGAAGCAGGTCTAGGCTGGATTGGATTGGATGACCACCAGGAAAACCCAGGGAATCCTCCGTGTTCCATGTCAGAAGAAAGGAGAAGTATAAATGAAATGAAGTTAAGAAAAATGGAGGCCAAATCACATTTACTAAAGATATACGCTATAAAAACATTTTGTTATCCAAAGTATTCTTACTTAAGAAGACAGTCCCATTGAACTTCTCAAGAAACGCGCACAGTACTATAAATATAGCACTACATTTGCATCATAAATTTAGACAGACTATGTAAGTCTCCTTCAAAGGGTCAAGTTTATCCTCAAGATCTCCTATTCCTTATGGAGTATTCTTTAACAGCAATAGTATTGATGCTGCTTTTGCTTGCATCAACATTCACTAAGTACTTGACAAATCCTATTCAGCGAACCCAGTCATGTAGCAAAGAAAATTACACACACCATTCAAAACACTACACATCAGTCAGGGCCCAATCCTACCCAACTTTCCAGCAACTATCCAGCCATGTTAACAGGACACGCTGCATCATGCCGTGGAGGGGCAGTCACAGAAGCCTCCTCAAGATAAGGGTGTGTGTTTATAATCACACCCTTGCATAGCATACAGCCATGCTTACTTTTTGCTCAAATCAGAATACATTTCAATGTGCAAAATCACTTCCATGCAATGGCTAGAAAGAACAAAACGTGACTATTATGACCAAGGATTGTCCTGAAATCGCCCTGTCAGCTGGTCAAGTTTCTTTTAATTAAAACATGAATAAACCACACATGCACCCAGACATATGTGGAATCCTGCAGAGCCCCCAACTATAGCAACAGAAAATCTGTCATCCTACCCCCTTTTAAGAAAAACAGTGTATAATATTAAAATAAGTATCCTGGGTATTCAGCTAACTAAAACTTCTGAAGTGACACATTTTTCACTATTTTTATAATAGAGAAATTTTATTTCTCTCTCTCACCCACACACACACACACACCCCAGATAGAAAGGGGAAGGTGACATACAATTTACAACTTTAAGGCTGCAACCCTATCCACATTTACCTGGCAGTTAGCCCCATTGGCTACAATGGGACTTACATCTGAGTAGACATGCATGGGACTATGCAGCTTCATCTTAAAGATTCACCATTAATATTTTCAACAGCTTAATGAAAGCTTGATAGTGTAATAACATGTAAGAAAAAAAAATCAGTATGCCGGTAAATAACTGATAACAATAAAACTATTTTTAATGATTTCAATGTGGACCATATTACAAATGAATAAAGGTGCATTTTTATTTTCTAATACATACTGATCTAACTGATGACATTTTCTTAAAAGGCATTACAAAACGCATTTGTCACATCATATAAACTCCTCTATAATAAATTTAAAATGGCACTGAAAAGCAGATCATTTTAAAGAAACACTTGGAAGGTATTACCTTCTTCAGCTATTCTCAATAAATGTTCCTTTGGTCTACACAATTAATTTTGCATTTTATAAATTAAATAGAGATCCAAAGTATATGCTGCCTAGCTGAAATTCACTTCACATACAACCCATTCCTATGCATATTTAGTAAGGAACAAGTTCCACTTATATTAACTAGGTTTACTGCCAAGTATTTGGGCACAGAACCGAAGCCTTACTAATTAATTTACCAATAGTCTTTACATTGTACTTTAATTTTTTTAAGGGAGTCTGCTTTGCAGACTTAAATGACCATGTTTTACATTCACAAGTTGCATGATAATGCTTTTATTTTTATCACTGGTCGCCAATATTAATTTAGAAATGTCAGAAAAATACTAGAACAAACCCCATGCACAGAACAAACTCATATTTATTTTAATTCCTTTTCTTACCATTCTTAGATACCAGTACCCCTCGTCACTAAAAGAAATACAAGCAGCACGTTTGTCATTATAGTTCATGCTACACACATTTCTATTGTATTTCTTTATAAAGAAGTATTTTATATCAGTTATCGAAGACACAACCCGTAAGGCTACCTGTAAGTTTTGATTTGTTCTATTTGCAGTTGGTTTGGGAAGCTAGGCATTAAACAAAAACTCATTTTTTTAAGCCTAAATTTCATTTTTATACTAATAGAATACCAAATATTACTCAATAGTTCAAATGAGGAAAAGTGCTATAATAAATTATACAATGAGCTTCCCAAACCTATGCATATCTACTCAAAAGTAAGTTCCACCAAGTTCAGCAGGACATACTCCCAGATAAGTGTGTATAGGACTGCAGCTACATTTACTCAGGATTCAAATATAATGCTTTCCTGGGAGGTACCCCATTGAACAAATGGGACTACTTCAGAGTAGATATGACCAGGATTCACTGGAAGTTCAGAGTAGATTTCCTAGTCGTCTTAGCAGACATGCACAGGCCCCATCACAGGAAGGAAGAAAAGCCTCCCCCCCCCACACACACACAAAGTGAATACTTTGTGTCCTTGATTGCTATTAGCCATAAAAATCCTCATATTCTAAACTATTCTGAACTATATACGATTGAAGTCTAAAACAATCGATCACCAAGTCCTTATGGAAATTATACTGCTACTGCATCTTTCAAATAACTATATATGAGAAAAGCCAATTATGTTGTGTAGATTATGCAATTATATAGCCGTTTTTTATTTCAGATTTACAAAGTAGAACACAGATCTGACCCTTGTGATCTTGCCTTCCATTATCTGATCAATAAGTGATAAATCAAGTTCAGTATAAGCCTATATGTCTAAATGTTCTCAGTGCTCCCAAATCCTGATTTGCTAATCAGATCTGTTTGAATAAAAATCAAAATCTCACCTGAACTCTAAATAGCCTGACTTTTCAAGTTTCAGTGCTTCTCTTCTGCATTCCGCAATATAAAGTATTGAAACTGGGGGTGCAATCTTTTGTGGTTGCCTGCTTTTCTAAACTTGGGGGTTACTTGCTTTATGAACCAAGAGACAACAGCAGGATGCGCTGCAATGTGGTTGGCTGCTCACTGAACAATAGAGCTTCAGCACTGTTCCTCCTCCTGCTCCATTCACTCCCCCCCCCCGAATTATAACATTACAAGTACACTCACTCATGTTCACCTATCTTCTAACTCTATATAGAGCAGATGAGCATTGCTAACCCCTTTGCCAGTTAACCTGAAGTGGTGCACAGCTCCAGATAGAGACAAATAGATTCTCATTTCAGTGATATGAAGTAAATAAATATTTTCTATTATATTTTCATATTAAAAATGGAATTTATCTTCATTACCTCTGCAAGAATTAAGTACTTTGCTTTTTAATGAACTAGCCATATAAAATTATCCACAATCATATCGCATTATCAATGTTAGTGCAAATTACACATTTTCTATACAATCTGGGAAAGGAAAATATTTATTAATGCATTATACTGAACTGGAAAAATTGCTTAATGTCTCACTTTAAAAGATTCAGGCTGGTATAAACTGTAATGACACTAACACACAATCATATACACATTTACCTGGGAGTAAGCCCCCCTGAGTAAACATGCATAGGCTTGTGCTGAAAGGCAACCATTTTGTTGATTCCCCAATATATATTTGACTGCTTTATTAATAAAATTGACAGTGAATTGTGAATTTTCCTTACCGAAGTGCAAAAACCCTACTCAATCTGGCATTTACTTCAGAATTTTTTCCTGAGCTTACCCACCAATACAAATAGCCTTTAAATACTGACAACAAAAGCAGAAACATGCAGTATATGCTCTCCAAGCAAATAACTACTCATTAAACCTTTAAACTGTGAAAGATTTCACTACTATTGTGAGACTGAATAATTCCTAAAAATGAAAACTGTATAAAACTTGGCAAATTTTTGGCATAGTCTGAGAATTGTATTTAATGTGTTTAATGTGTCGTATTCCCAGTAAATGCAAATAAGATTACAGCCTTTTAAAAGGAGCAGAAATCAAACCCTAACCAAAATGGTTCTGTTTCATAATTTGTATAGTATCAGTGATTTCTCACACCATTGCGATTTTGAAGTTCACATAATTATTAATATTTATAAAATACTTTTCCTCAGTGCTTAGCACTTCACATAATGTATATGTTCCTTTTAGCACTGAGTGAAAGTATTACATTAATTGTCTATGAGTACTTTATGGTACTTAGTATTTTATATAAGAACCCTTTTATAAAAGAACCCTTTTATAAGAACCGTGTATTTTGGATTTGTGCCCAAGAAGAAAATAGTACCATCTCACCCAGATATGAAAGGATGGTTTGCTCTGTCTGTTGATGGCAGAACTAGCTGCTCTGCCAGAGATGGTAGGTTTGGCCCTACCAGTAATCCTGGTAGAATAAGGGACCCAATCCTAGGCATGTCTACTCAGAAGTAAGCCTTACGGTGTTTAATGGGGCTTTCTCCCAAGAATGGGTAAATAGGATTGAGGCCTAAGGCAGTGTTATTAGTCTCCTAGTAAAACATACTGGGGGGGAGGGGGGAGGAGAAGGCTGAAAGATAATGGTTTTCTTAGAGATTTCAATTGAATGATCCAAAGTATTCTTGCATCTCATGACTGTTAGGGTTTTTCCCCCTTTCATCATTTATGGTCAGTAACTCAGCTGTTAATATTAGACCAGTATTTCCCAAACTGTGGGCAGGACTCACCAGCAGATCCTATTTTTGGTGAGTTGAGAAAAAAAAATTTAAACATAAAATAACCCTTTGCAAGCACCCTTGCCCAGTTTGCAGAAGAAAATTTAGCAAACAAACTAATCTGTGGTATGAATTGATCTTCATATCCCCAAATTAAAATGTCACATTTTCCAATTTCTTCTAGTAATTGGCATGCCAACATGTGAACCCAGTTTCAGCCTTTTATCTGGCCTGGAAATCTCTAATACCACATCTTGCAATCCAGCTCAGCCTTCTGAGTATCTTGGAATACTGTAAGTGTTGGGGGAACAGTTCCAGAACGCCATTTCTGGGGAGAGTGTAGCAAATGCCTACCTACACATACTGTATGGAATTTACTTGCTATGTCCAGGCATATTTACTCATCCAGGAGATTCATTACTTTCAAGGAAAGTTGTTTAGGATTATGAAATCCTAAATAATGAAAATATGTTTAGGGTTAGAATCGCAGGGATACTTCCTAATATCCCAATATAAATATATTCTTTAAGATTAAAATCTGAATGTGGCCATTTATCTGCAGTATCTCTAAAAAAAATTAACCAGATTTACAGACAACTGTTACCTTTATTTTTTTTTCTCCAATTAAACAAGGCAGTACATCTCAAGTCAGTTTTTAAGTGAGTACTAAATACTACACAGTTGTTTCTGCTTCTGGGAACTCTACAAGGCTCATTACTTTTAGATGTGTATACATCAAAAGAAAATTGATATTGCCATACTGTGAGTGTATTAAAAACCTTTTGTTGTTGCAGCAAACTCAAAATACAATCCTCAAAAACACAGTGATGGCAGTAGCCCGATTTCTTTCAATGGAGATTACACCAGTACAATGGCTTGTGCTGATATAATTTAAGGTGTATAACTATGCACTCTTGGTTCTTGGCAGCAGAAGTTATATCAATGTCTTCCCTAAAACTTTTAACTCAACTTTAGTAGAGACGAATAGAGAAAAAATATTATTGTGTATTTTTGCATCCTGCTGCTACCTATCTCCCATCTGTTTAAAGGGCTAAAAGAGAAAAATTAAAAGATACAAAACAACATGTATTGTTCAGCTTTTGAACTGTATGGATATGGGAATCACAAGGATTCAGAAACAATATTCTGCTAAGGTTGATGCTCTGCTACAGGACTACTGCAGAAGAGGTTTTGATTTTGTTTGACTTCAAATAAAGAGATACCTTCTACACAATGTTTTCCTCCTTATACTAGAGTCAGTTTAGTATAATACAATACTTTAATTAAAACAGACGTTACAGTGACACGTAGGAGCTATATTATTTACCCACCCTACCTCTTAATGCACCATAGGAATTAAGGAACTCTGAAGTTACTTCCATCGATCTGATTCTTCCTATGTCAATAAGACTGGATGGAGTCAAATAAACACTGTATTCAAAACACCTGGATTAGATTTTAATTTGTCTTTTTTATTTACTTTTCAATTTTGGCATTAACACATTTTTTTACATAAACATCAAATTGGTGTTGCAATCATTAAAGTCACAATTTTTAAAGGCTAAGTCTGATGTGTTTATTCGTATTTGTATGTTTATTACACAAACATTCATTTGAAGTTGGTTTGTCCACCTCAATCTGACAACTATGGTCTAATTCAATTTAGGATTATATTTTATATCAATGTCGTGAAAAAAGTTCTCTACCAATGTTAGTGTTCTGCATATAGAAAACAAGTATCATACAGATAGTTTAATTTGCACAGACACTCTGCTCCTAGACATGTCTACTCAGAGGCAAATCCACTGAGGAGAATAACACTTAATCCCAGGTAACGTATAGAATTGCTAAAAAAATACTTTCATGCAAAATGTATAAAGAAGTCAAGTGTAGCTACTCCACCTAAAACATATAGGATAAACATACAGAGCCACAGAACTACAAAACACACCACTCCTTTTCCAAAGTTGCTGAAGTTGTTCAGCAAGCACTTAATGCAGAAATTAAATGCTCATTTGTGGTCACCTGACTGGCCAGTTATGAAATGGTCATAAATTTCAAACTGCATTTATGAAAATATATTATTTTTAAATTGTTCAGTTATTTAAACAATATTCTAAAAATATTCGCATATTTCGCATAAAGACTTCCTTCAAACTGAAAACAGCGTATCAGCATATTTAATATAATATAAATAATGCTACAAACTGTGCCTCCCAAGACTAAAATGACTAAGTTAAATGCAGTGAAATGCTGTGTTTTATTTGGAAATGTAATATTCCACCTCTCTGCTTCATTTAAAAATGCTTCTGTGCCTCAGTACTTAGAATAGTTTTAGTGAACTGTACATGTGTTCACACTCGTAGCAAAATGTGGATATTTACATTTACAAAATGCTGACAGGGCTGAGATAGAAATATAGAGCAGAGAATATGCAAATTTCACAGCAGGCATGAGAGCATCTACTATCCTTAATGGTGTTTTTTTAATCTATAAAGCATTTCCATGTGCTTTACTTTTCATTGAGAGGATAATCTTTCTTACATCCCAAGACTATACTTGTCTACTCAGAAGTAAGTTCCACTGAGTTCAATGGGGCTTACTCCCAGGAAAGTGCATAGGATTAAAGCCTTAGTATGCAATGTAGTGCATTGACACATGACAAATGAAACATTCATTTTTAAAATTGCAAAACTGAATAAAATAAAGCATACAGATAACTTATCTTTAGATTATCAGTTCTTTTTGCTTGGCTAAATGTATACATCAGTCCCCACACTGTTGATTAAGCACAACTGCTAAATATGTACCTGCAATACTTTTTCAAAAAAGAAATGTGTCTCCTCTTCAGTTCTTCTGTCAAGCTTTGTTCAGGCCAAGATAAGGTCAGAGTTATATGACCCAGCACTCTAACAACCTTAGAAATCTTAACACTTGTTTTGAAACAAATGACTTCTCAAGATGGAGCACTTTTGCTATCAATCACTAACAAGTTAATTCTACATAATAAGGCAGGTTTAGATGCAGGCTGATACATTGTGAAAAGCTATATCTAAAATTGGTTAGAACAGCATTCAAAATGAATGCAGCTCTCCAAACCACCACTTTTGCCCAGAAACATTAATCTTAATTATAAGAAAAGGTTTATAATGGTACTGTCTGCTATGAAGAAAGTATAACATAAATCAGACTTTATAAGACATAATCAAGTAATTATGTTTCAGAACCAAAACAGGGCAGTATGTTTCTACTGTGCTATTTTCTAAAGTATTTGTAACTTTCAAACCCTGGTTTCTTAAAACCTCGTAACTGACAATGTTAGGAAAAGTGTGATGTTGACATTGCCAATTATCAATTTTTAACAAGCAACTATGTAAATGTAAAAAATACCCAGAAGAATCTTTAAATGCTGGCATCATGGTTTAAAATAATAAAAATATTCTTGCAACACCATCAATGGTGCCCAATTTGCCACTCTCAAGATGAAAAAAAAGAATGAGAAGTGTAACTGAAACCTCCAAGTTCAAGGAATTATTTGGAAAAAATAGGAGATTCTTTCAGTGTATCAAACACACATGACATGGTGGAGTTCTTTAAACCACACAGCTTCAACAGCATCAAGCAGCATAGGGCTTTGGTTCTGTACATCTAATGTTAAGATCCCCCATACAGTCATACCTGTTAACACGAGTCTCATTCAGGTTAGAGAAACAAAAAATAAAGAGATTTTACAGAGATTTATAGTAGTACAAAACAGGAAGAATCCTCCACATGTATACGTACAAGATTTTCTACGCAGCAAATATCTTGATATCCTTCCATCACATTGTGAACAATCACCTGCTCCACAAGAATTCTGCTGAAGTACATGGGGTTTACAATACTAACAGCACAATCCTATGCATGTCTACTCAGAAGAATAAATTTAATGGGATGTACTCCTAGGTAAATGTAAATAAGATTGCAATCTAAGTCCTCTGTCAACTTATTTACTTTGGGGTGGGCTAGCAATCATGATTGTATAGGTTAGCAACAAATTGAGGAAAAATAACACTTGACACAAATCTTTGTCTAGTTATGTGTCTTATTTGTGGACTATCCCCCAAAATGCAACAAGGGCTGGGTTCTTCCAGAACTGTTACTGCTCACAGGACCTAATCCAAAAATAGCTGAAACCAAAATAAGCAGTTCACTGATGCTACTGGAATTTTTGATCAGACACCATGGTGGATAATATATAAGTTTTTTTGAAGGACCAATTTTTGATAGTACTTTTCTAAAGAATATAACTATAATACATGCCAATTCTGCTGGAGACAATGCTAATTTAAATGGTGCCCAGTAAGCTTCTTTGTATTCTTTCATTGTATGTAGAGTGGTTATAAAATAATGATTAGACACTTTAGCTTCATTTTATTTTGATGTTCTGTTTCTTGATCTTTGAGTCACAAGTGACTATCTGCATAAAAGTGTTAGTTGAAGTACTAATGTAAACTTACTTGATGATAAGCCCAACTGCAGTCTTTTCGTAGGACACTTGCAGTACAATTGTATGCATGTCTACTCTTAAGTTCCACTCACTTAGTTCAATAGGACCTACTCTCAGGTAAGTCTGTATAGGATTACTGCTTCACATAGTTTTCCAATCCAACTTCTAAAGATAAAGGGCAACAATTTACATCAGAGTAGTTCTGCTGACCAAACTGACTAGTCTGGAGTAAATGACTGAAGAATCAGAACCTACACATTTCTATTTCCTCAAATGTAGGAAAGCATTTTTGTACTTCACATAAACATCAAGATTATATACAACTATTAGAAACTTCTTATTTTCTACTTTTTGAAAGTTACACTCAGTCTACCATACAGTTTAAGTACAGGGTGTCCAAAGTCTCTTTACAATTTCAAACTTGTATTACAAAAACAAATGAAGAGATACATGTATGGAAAGTATACAATATTAGGAGTATATATTGAAGTTTATTTTGCATCAATTAATAGTACAAACCTTAATAACTTAGTATGTAAAATAAATTTCATCAACATATCTCATCATTTACAGTTTTGTGATTTCTGAAACTGTAAAGAGACTTTGTGGACACCATGTATTTCAGATGAAAACTATTGGATTCTAATGGAACAATGGCTTAAATCCAGTTAGCTCAGTTCACTGGAGAAATGCACTAGGGGTACCAAACGGATAGCATAGGAAGTCTATCACAATAGACAAAGTAGTGTAACATAATACAATCCATAAGATTATTTAGGCAAGGATGTGGGCTAGAATGGCCTAGAGGCTATTTCTTCCTTTCCCATTACAGTATATGCAAATATATAACTACAGATATCACTACATCTTGCATAACTGGTTAACTTGTTGTTCAAATATTCTCAGCAAATTACAAGGGATATAAATCCCATGGAAATGAGTGGGATATACTTCCAAACAACAGGCTAAATGTCATTCTAAGTATATATAAGGATTATTGGAGGTGGTTTGAACACTTTTCTGATATATGAAATATATGTATTCCTTCTATAGATATAATAGTGGAGTTCATTCATATCTAGACTATTAGCAATTTTAACATGAAGGCAAATAGCGTCTGTTTTGGAAACAGTGACATAACATGTTTTAAGTTTCTATATGCAATTCTTTAATACCACAAATCACAATATGATCACATCTTTGGCAATCTGAATACAGCAACAGACGTACTATAAAATACAATTATTCTTCAGTGTGCTCTTCTGCATGATACAAAAAAATTAACATGCTTTTAATGTCCTATGGGCAAACTTACATAATGTTAAGTGATCAAAGATTCTTGTCTAGTCTGAAAGACTAGACAGCACAGCAAAAACAAAAAAAAATGTTTTATTTCATTTTTCAGCAGTTTCTTAAGCATAAATCAAAATACCTGACTTTTCCTTCTTTCTGGAAACAGAAAACCTTGGTGAAGTCTGACCAATCTACAATCAGGTTGAACAGACCACCCAGTGGATTCTGCCACTGCCTACGACGGTATAACAAATACGTTGACAGAAGATAAGAAGTACAGTGCTATGAAAAGAGACAATCTTATCCATACTGATCACGCCACAGATAACACAAGCCATGCAAGTCTACCGCAAGATAAAGCTTTACACTCCTTCAGCTCCCATTACACAGGTACGAGGAAAAAAAAAGTCCGGACTAATGAAGTTACTCCAGACGGGGGTGGGGGCAAAAGGAGAATGAAATTGCTCCGGTAATAGTAGTAGTTTTTCCCTAAGCAACAGTCCAGAGTGCCACAGCGTAGAAGGCTAGACTTTGGCTGGTTTAGGAGGAAAGCGTTCTGGATAAGGAATGCGTATGTACACCTTGCGTGAGTGCAGAAGGTCGATAAACCAGCAAAGCGCAACCTGCTGAATCCTAAGATAAGAGGCAAAATCCTCTGCTTGCCCTTAGAACTGAAAGGACGCGGGAACAGCAGCGGCGACGACCGACGCCACGTATGTCAACAGACGAGTCGCCAACACTCCGGTCAACGCTGCTGCCTGGTCGAACTCGAGGAGTTAGGAGACGAAGTTGAAGCAGTGACAACACGCCGCTTTCCACCACCCCCGCCTTTGCCCTTCCTTCTGTGTCTCCTTTTTCACAGGCTCAGAGACAAGAGCTATACTTAGCAGCAGCAGTGGCGGCAGAGCGGGGCATCGGTGCTTCCGCAGGGCACTGTTCAGAGACACACGCATTTTGGCACCGAGAGAAGAGAGCACTGAATTCTCGTTCCCCCTCCCCTGAACTGCGCCCGCGCGCCATCCCCGCTTCCCTCTCGCCGCTTTCCTCTTTGGCAGGCAGCGAAGCCACAGTGGCCGCCAGCAAAGGGAGAGGGAGAGCGAGAGAGAACAAAAGCCCAAACGAAGAAAACAAAAAGTTTGCAGGCGAATTCAAGGGAAGGGAAGCTCTGCCTGAGAGAGGGCAGGACTGAGAGCGCCCGGGCGAAAGCCCTTCGCAAAGAGACGGAGTCCAACGTGAGGGAGTGGGGAGGTGGAAGGAGGGAAGGAAGGAGCCAGCGTCCAAGCGCACCGGCTCCGCGCCGGGAACTCCGCACCTCAGCCACGGGACGCGGGCACTAGGACCAGCAAAGCGCGCGAAACCCTGCCACTTACCCAGGGCGTCTTAGGTTGGATCCTCCTCCTCGCCTTTCCTCAGTTAGCCCAGCCGCGCCGGGAAGAGAGGCAGCAGCAGCAGCGCAGACCGTATACTTTGCCAAAAAGGGGAAAAAAAGAGGGGGGGGGAATTCGCGGGAAGGAAACACAGGGGAGGGAGGGAAATGGGGGAGGAGGATTAGAGGAAGAAAAAAAGGGGGAAAGCGTTACAAGTTCCTTTCCTCGTCCAGATAGGGACTGACCGGGGTAAAGGGGGGGGGAGAAGCGAGCCCAGAGGAGTTCACTTTCTGCTGCTCTTCCTCCTGGCAAAGGGGCGCGCGCAGGGAGTTTGTATTTTTTTTTTCGCTCTCTCTCAAGAGATGGGAGGAAGAGGGAGCGCAGAGGACCCCCACAATAAAGTGCCACAAACGCGGGAGGGGAGAAAAAGAGGAGGGGCAGTAGCAGCCGGGAGGATCTAATTGGAGAAAGGAGGGGGGGATCCCAAAGGGAGACTCGGCTCGGCGGCAGCAGCCGCTCCTGCTCCTGTCTCCCTTGCCAGAGAGGGGGAGAGAGACGCACACGCAGGAGAGAGGCGCCTACCATAAAGCGCGGGGAGAGCCATTTCCCCGGCCCGAGAGCGAGGGCATGGATTTGATCATTTATAATCCCCGGCTCCTGCGCTCCGGCGTTTGACGGGCTTGCGGCCACTCTCCTCGCTTGAGCTGTTTGTACCAAAGCGCGCCTTTTGCCGGTTTCTGCTGTCAGATGGACTGAACCACCTTCGCCTCGTCCCCTTTTCTCTTCCCCACTGCCTCTGTTGGTTAATGTAAAGTGCTGAGGCTCCCATGCTGCGTCCAATCAGTGCATCTACTACTAGTGCCATGATTTAGGGGTCATCCGTGAACAACACTTCACGCTGATGAATGGCTCTTTGCAGCTTTCTACCCTGATGAGGGTGTCTGCGTGCCGCTGATTGCAAACACTAATGAACTTAGACTGCCTCGTTATACATTCGCCCAGATCCGACACACGAGCGAGGAAAAGGGGGCCTGGGGTGCACCACTTGCTCTGGGGATGGGAAGCAAGGGTGATCCGTCTCGTCACGTATTTGCTTATTTATCTTTATTTTCCAAACACTGGTTGAGGGGAGCGTTTCAATGCGCTTCCTATTTGCACTTCTCCCATCGCTTGGCGACTGAAAGCTTCTGCTGTTCGTGGGAAAGAAAGACTTAAGTTTGAACGTTTCTCGTAGAGTTTCTAATTTCCCACCCCTTGCACAGGGTGGGCATGTTCGGTCAACTGAGTCATTCGAGCGAGGGTGGCTGCGCAAATGACTGCCTGAGAGATTGATGATGAAGCTGAGCAGAGGGCTGTAATTAAGGATGCGATCCCGGGCACGCACACACACACACACACACACACACACTGCCCTGGGAAGAGTAAGTCTTCCTGAACTCAGGCGGGCCTGGCTTCCGAATACTGAACAAGAGGAAGATCGGCTTGTGCAGTTGCCGAAATCTGGAAGCGTGATAATGACTGCGCTTTGAGGACCGGATTTCGCCTGAAACTTCGACGTGCTTCGTTCAGACTGTTCTGCACTTCTTTGACTCAGTGACCTCCAGCCAACCATCTCCCTCCCTCCCCCATGTTCAGGCTTCTGCCTAGCTGTGGCCTGTGCCAAGCAAGTTGGGGCCAGACGAACAAACCCGTCCTAAACAAGTTCCCTTAGAAAGAAGTCCCGAAATTCAATGAAATTCGCTCCCGGGTCAGCTTGCTTGAGACCACTGCAGCCTTTCTGCACGGAAACAGAATTCAAACCAGTCCATACCTTAAGTGACCAATATTTTTCAAACACCCGATTCTCCTTCTAGCGAATGCGTTACTCTTCCTTCCTTTCTTGTAAGCAGTTACAGCTTATCACAATTGTTGGACCAACTAGCAAACTCACCTATTCATTCTCTAAGTCTGCGGCCCTAAGCGCACGTAGTAAACCCTCGAGTAAACACGCTGATAATTAAGGCGGCTCTACTTATCACTTGAGTGACTGGGAGGGGGACGAGTTGCTGCTTACCCTCCTTGCAGTCTCGGCTCTTTGGCTCTCAAATCTGCTAGATTTGCCCTTTCCTTTCTTCAGCTTTGCCAAGTTTCCAAAAGTTGTCATTCGGTACTACAGGGAATTCGGGGGGGGGGAGATGCGCAAGCATGAGCCGCGTCCTTTCTTGGGACCACCATCTCAAAATCACAAAGCACGAAACTCGCTTTCGAGTTTCACAGAGCTCCTGCTCAGACTTCTAGTTTCATTGAAAAAAAAAGAAGAAGAAAGGGAGCAGGTTGACGGCTTAGAACAAAAGACGTCCTTGCTCTATAGAGTCAGGTGGTCTGCAATCTGTTCCCATTTTAAGAGTCAGGATCTCTTCGCCCGCCGATGAAGAGGCGAGTTCGTTCTCAGGTAACACCCAACCTGAAGGCATTTTGGCGGCTCTGCGGGACTACCTGCCCCGCCGGCTCTTTTCCAGTCTCTCCCTTCTGCATTCAGCTTTCCGGATCAGTGCTTGAGAGAGGGCAGCCCCACTCTGGGCCTCTCAGATCTGCTTTGGTGAATGGATCCTTACCGAGCGCGAGGGGAGAGAGACAATCCGGTGCTTGAAACTTCCCGCACGTGCACCGAACTACTCAGGACCGGATAAATGTGGCCGAGGGAACACCCGCGACGAGCAGGGCGCTCGGTCTCTCGTTCTCATGCACGCACATACCCTCTGGCTCCCCAAACGGCCGAGCCTACATCGCTCTCAACTGGGGGTTGCGCTGCCGGCGGCTCGAAGGCTGAGTCAGTTGACCCCGCGGCCGCCTTTCGAAGGGATCCTCGCAAGAAGGCGAGAGACGGGCGCAACTCGCCGCAGGGAGCGACACCTCGGAAGAGGCTCCTCGAGGAGCCCGTGCAAGGTGTCGCTCCCGTGCGCTGCTGCAAGACGAAGGCGCAGCCAAGCTTCCCTCTCGGCTCCCCCTCGGGCCGCTGCACCGCAGCCTAAACCCCATTCGAAGCCCCGAGAGGTCAGCAAGTGATCCGAACGAGGGGAAGGGGAGTGCAGGGTGCCTCGAGAGCGAAGCGAGCCCTAGCCCGTAAAAGGCGGCCCTTGAACGTGGCAGGGCCACCCTGAGGCTCGATCAGAGAGTTTAGGAGCTTTCTCTTGACCGATGCTGAGAGGGAGGCAGCCCAGCCAACTAAAGACCCAACTCGCCCGAAGGGAAAAGGGATTGCCCATCTGCCCTCCGCCCTTTCTGTCCACCGTGCATTAAGAACTTCCGCTTGTTATTACAGGCTGGGGGTGGAGACACAAGAGCCGGTCCCCAGGAAAAGCCAGGTGCGATCGGAATACCTGCCGAAAGCAGCTCAGTGCTGCTAAGACGCCTTCTCGGTATCTATGGGCTCACTTCCAAGCAATGCGTTTAGGATAGGAGGGGAACTTTAATACTAGAGGAAGAAGCTTACTAGAGTTTAATTACGCTTTAGCCTTTAAGCTAATTTGAAGTGCGTTAAGTCACGTTTCTTTTAAAAAAATCTTATCTGGCTAATATCTTAATATCTTCCAAAGTCGGTCACCGGACGTGACTAAACTTAACACTGAAAAATCCCCACGGTCTGCTCTATACATTAATGGATGCACCTTTTTTCCCTCTCCCCCACCAGCCCCACTGCTAACAGACTTTTTATTTCGTAGGGCCAGACGGGGAAACACGCGCGCGCGCACTTAAGCGTTGTACGTTTCCGCACTCAAATAGCAAAGAGCCCGCCCGCCCCCAGTCCCTTCTACTTTACTTGGACTGGAGGTGTCAGGCAAGGAGACATCAGGATTGGATCCCATTGCAAGACATTCTGGCTCCTGCCTGCTTGAAGTGACCCATAAAATTGGCCAGAGAAGAACATTCCAGACTTGTAAAGTCGCCCTAATGGGTGTCCTTTCCGAAGTGCATGTTTAAGCTGCTACTCCTGGGTGCCTGAAAGTGGCTCAGTCCCCGTCCCCCTTCCTTTTCTCAATCTCTGTATTTTTTAAAAGGTACTCAGATGGCTGCAAAGAAAACATCACTTGTCAAATGGAATTGAAATATGACGCAGATTGGAGGAAATGGTTTTTAACCACTAAGTTTGCTTTGGGGGGGTCTGCATCCACGTGTGGTTGAAGACAGTTAGATAGGAGATTCTTTGGGTGAGAGCTAAAGAGCCAGCTCTGTATATTACTGAGGAAAAGTAATGTGGAAAACGCAATATTTAAAAAGGAGAGTGAAAGAGAAGGGGGTGGAGGAGGTTGTTTCAGCTGCTCCGTCAATCTGATTGGCTGACCATAATGTGACACTTATAATTCCCATTTGTTCTTGGCACAGTTAACTTCATGGTTTTTACCCCTGAGCAGAACCAGAGAACAGCTATTTAGGGCTAGCTTTGGAAGATACAGCAGAGTGCCCCCCCTCTCTTTACCTTCTTCCTTTTGGGACATGCAATACCTGTCAGAGAGGTCCTACCAAACTGTGCAGCAGCAGGTTTTCCAAAGGCTATCCAAAGCTACCTCATCCCATCCCAACTTCCTAATTACACTTTAGGACTGTGTTCCCCTCTGGTATTTGAGAAGCGACAGCATGGGTATCCATTTATGCCTAGTGACAGGAAGAATCTGCCTTAGCAACTAACCCCCCCCCCATCTTTAAAGCTTCTTACAATTACCTATAGTTGATGTTGACTCTGCATATTCACAAACTGTCTCCAAATCCTTGGAAAATGATCTTAAAAGAAATCTAGTTGGGTCTCCCCCTACTTTTTAAATGGGTATGTGTGTGTGGTTGACCCTGGAGATTTAATAGAAAGAAATGTTTACAACATAAGCCCCAATTGATAACCCAAGAGCTAACAAAGCAGACTGATCTACAGACTCATGAAACTAAAGTACTTGGATTTAAGCCAATTAAATCGATAAATCGGTTTAAATCCAAACACTTCAGTTAAGCTGGATGCTGCAGCAGACTAACTCATTAGCAAGTGAGACACTCAGGGTGCGATCCTACTCCATTAAAATTAATGGGAAGTTTTGCTATTCATGTCAAATGGAGCAGAATTGCACCTGTATATTTCAATGGGATATCCAAACTACTGCAGACCAATCACTATTAGCAAAGGATCATAAAAATAGGAAAACATTTCAAATAAACAGCCCTCCATGGAAATATTACTAAACTGCCACAGATACTTTGATGAATGGGGTTTGCCTGGCAGTAGAATTGTGGTAAAATTGTAAAACAAATTTTCTACTCTGATCACTGACAAAGCCATAAAATTAAATGGCTGTCTGCAGTGGGAAATATATCTTAATTACCTTAATTAAGGCAAACTAGGGTCCTACATATATCCATGCAGCAGCCAAAATGTACTGATTATCATACAAATCAACCTTTAAATGGGGGTCATGCTTTTCTGCTACATTAGTTTGTGTTCCACTGCATAAACCCAGGCTCTGTATGAGGTTGACCTCTGGTGAAAGTGAGGTACTTTAGTTTCACCCAACCATTGACCCTCTTTTCTATTGGCTCATAAAAGAACCAACTTGACAGAATCTACTACAGCTTGGAGGGAGGGACAGGCACCAACACACACACACACACACACACACACACACACACACACACACACACCTTGCACCCCAAAATGCTCATCTTGCACTTATATATCACCAGCACTGTCCTTAGGTGATGGGTGGAACTTGCTCGACTTTGTAAATAACTACACAGTAATTCCTTGAACATGCTGCATAATTAGCAGCAGTCACATACATTTATTTAAATTATTTCTGAACCTTTTCTTAACAATGCTCACAACAGGGATGGGACGTTCAAATTACACACAACATAAATCGATCAAGCAAGATTAAAAATAAAAATAAACATTTCCAGCTAATGTCCAGCAGTCTGATTGAATAAATACTCACCTACCTCTGAAAGGAGCCCAGGAAAGACCATATATACGGACAAGGATAATAATAGAAAATAACCTGCTTCTGGGAGAAGTCTACCTTGCTTCCATAATGAGTGGAACTTGGTACCTGATCTCACTGGTTTTAATATTCTTAAAAACATTGTGTGTGTGGAAATATACTTGTAACCCAGACTATGCTGAGCAGTGTTTCCCAGACTGTGGGACTGGACCCAACAGTGGGTCGCAAGCTAATTTTTGGTGGGTCAGAAAGAGCTTCTGAAAAAAAAATTTTTTTGGCAAGCACCCTTGCCCAATTTGCAAAAGAATATTGTCTGCACTTAGGAGAACAATGAATTCTGTACTTCTAATTCTGTAGTTTCTGAACTGCCTTCAAGGGCAGCACAAAGCAGAATGTATTGCAGAAGTCCAGAGCATGCTTTACAACGACTTCATTACCTGTAAAAAACATCCTTGTGATATTATACATATGATATGGTGGCAACAGGTGCACACTACATGGCAAAAAATCACACGTGTGTGCATAGACTATACATTTTTCTACACCTGTGTAAGGAAAAAAACATAATTTTGAATTTCTATTAAAGCCCAATTCTGATCTGCACTGGGACAGACAAGCCAATTGGCCTGCGCAGTATCCAAGTGAGAAGGTGGTTGTGGCACAACTCAGAGTAAGGGGATATAAGTGCCAACCCACCCTATGGGGGTACTTGGATCTGCATCAGCAAAATGGCCGATGCAAATCTGAACAGCCTGGTATAATGCCAGGCTGGCTTGGAAAGGGTTAGGCTCTGACCTATGTTGCCAAGGCTGGTCCCACCTGCTTCCCAGGCCCGGCCACCCAATAGCCCACCCTCCCCCCTGCCATGTTCCACCCAACTCCACCGTCTCTAACCTTCCACGCCAGCCGGCCTCAGCAGTCACAAACTTTCCCCATCTGGGTGGTGTGGGGCCTAGAGCTGGCTTCCAAGAGGCAGCACACATCTGTCAACCAAGTCTTGAGGAGGCACAAATGCGCTTTACGGCACATTTGCAGCACTCCTGGATCAGTGGATCTTTCTCTCAGGATTGAATTCTTAATTAGTTACGAAGGAGTACAGTGGCCTCTAACAGTGTTTTGCTTGGTTTATTTAAATAGGATGGCATCAGGACATACGGTTAGATATTATACACTCATATGAATACCCAGAAAAGATAAAGGTACTAAAAGATCCAGCCATTGACTCAATGCATAAAGAGTGTGTGTGTGTGTGTGTGTGTGTGTGTGTGTGTGTGTGAGAGAGAGAGAGAGAGAGAGAGAGAGAGAGAGAGAGAGAGTGAGTGAGTGAGTGAGAGAGAGAGAGAGAGAGAGAGAGAGAGAGAGAGAGAGAGAGAGAG
>JAJKFI010000003.1:16441405-16475952 GCA_029204185.1 Lerista edwardsae
TCTCTCTCTCTCTCTCTCTCTCTCTCTCTCTCTCTCTCTCTCTCTCTTTCTCAGTTTCTGGGTGTTAATGGTTAACTGCTGCACAACCCCCACCCCAACCTAGTTGGTACCTCTTTTTGTACCACCTCTGCCTCAACTTCCAATGTACAGCTGTAGAGGAAGGATTATATGTTTTTCTTCTCTGATATAATCTTTCCAGAGAGGGAAATAATTGCTGAAATGGACTCCAGTGAGCAGTTGCCAAGGGTTGATGCATCCAGCCCTCTATCATGTCCAAGTATGGGCTTAATGAATTCTTATTCAGGTTGGCTACATGTGACATTGCCATTTGAGGTTTCTGTTACTTGCAGGTCTCACTGCCAACAAACAGTGAAGTAGGTTCATAGATTTTTTCTTAAGTTGCTTCATAGCATGTGACATGAGCTGAATGCATGATATAGCAGTGATGAAATGACTGCTTTGACAGCTTGAGTCAGAATTCACCCCAGCACAACTGGCTTCACGTTGAGACATGTGTGACTTGGCCTTGATAATCCTCTATCTAACAATCCAAATGGCTACATTGAATTATATATAATCAAAAAATTGTCCAGCAGCAGGGCGTCTTAGGAAGCGAATGAGGGTTGTCAGTGACAGTGTGGAACTTCAACATACAGCAATGTGCTTGTCTAATACATGTGGAGGAAAGAAAACTCCCAGTTATTGACTGTCTGTACCCGCTTACATTTCACTCTTGTTATTATTCCTCTTCCCTTTTTTCAAACTTTAGGAAATCACTCTTTTTAAAAGAATAAGCTATTTTGACAGAATTTAACAGTTAAGTCATGTAAGACTGAGTGCAAAGCAGTGCAAGGCCGATGCCAGATACTCCTTTTGGACCAAAGAACTGCAAACCACCAGATGCAAACACTCTAGCTCTCTGTTACTGTTTTCATAGGCCATTCATTTTAAAATATTATTTGCCTTGTATTAGTAGACGATTGTCAAAAATACACTCCTACCTTTTCACCCTGCACACAATTATACGTATATTTTAAACATTGACAGACAGTATGCAGAACTGCCAACAAAGGTTCGCATAGTCAAAGCGATGGTTTTCCCAGTAGCTATGTATGGCTGTGAGAGCTGGACCATAAGAAAGGCAGTGCGCCGAAGAATAGATGCTTTCGAATTATGGTGTTGGAGAAGACTCTTGAGAGTCCCCTGGACTGCAAGGAGATCCAATGGGTCAATCCTCCAGGAAGTCAAGCCTGATTGCTCCCTGGAAGGACAAATCCTGAAGCTGAAGCTCAAGTACTTTGGCCACCTCATGAGAAGAGAGGACTCTTTAGAAAAGACCCTCATGCTGGGAAAGATCGAAGGCAAAAGGAGAAGGGGGCGGCAGAGGATGAGATGGTTAGATAGTGTCACCGAAGCAAGGAACATGAAATTGGGTGAACTCAGGAAGCTAGTGGAGGACAGGAAGGCCTGGCATGCTGTGGTCCATGGGCTCGCGAAGAGTCGGACACGACTTAGCGACTGAACAACAACATGCAGAACTGACATAATGCAAAGTCTTATAATGTGAATGTCTCTGTTAAATAGAATGGTGGATAACCCCTGGTGCATTCTGCCTGATCCTCCATGCATTTGAAAAACAGTAAGACATCTGAACGACTGCAGTAAGAGGTGTCATATAGAGTATAATGTAGTGGTATAAGGGTACATTTGACACTCAGGAACCCATCATGTCACCCCATAGCCATGCCTCACTAAGATTATACAACAAACAAATCAGTCTCACCTGTCTTCACTTGGGCTGCAGTAGTATAAAATAAACTGCTACAAAACAAAAAATGGATTAAATAATATCCAGAACAAAAGCATAAGGGAAACTGCAGTGCAGGCCCATCCAGGTTTAGTTTACTCAAAAGCAAGTTCCTTTACTCCCAATACTTGTGTCTCTTAGGACTTCTCATTCAATGAAATGAACAAACTCCCAATTTCTTCCCAGGAGGGTATGATATTTCATCCATCTGCCCCCTCTCCTATCTGACAATTTATTTGTACCCCCCCATCTATGAGAACAGGCAGACACGTGCTTATGTCTCTTGGGCAAATTTCTCAGTTTCCCTCCTGCTGAGCCCAACTCTTCTACTCAACTTAGGTCCTTTAAAAATGTCAAACACCTGAGTGCTGTTTTAGTAGGAAAAGTCCTGGTGCTCTGCTTCTGTCCATTTCTCCTCAAGTACACTTCTGGTTTTATAAAATAAAAGTGATACTTGAATTCTTTCCTTTTATACCCCATATTACTTCCTGGGCAGAGAATCTGCCCTTCAAATGAATAAATGGAGTTATGAGATGGAGAAAAAGAAAGGCATCAGTGTTTTTTGGTTATGGAATAAATTATTAAGCCTGGTGTTAGCATGTGGCACACTCAGGCAACTACTGGACCTTGAGTTCTCCAGGGGAATATCTGCTGATACCTGCCATGGTGAGGAAAGTCTAGCCAGCAGTTGGCAGCTGCTAGTAGCATGTCCCTCCTACTCTTACCCTTGTGGCAGGAGTTGCAGTGGTTTGGGTATTTTTCACAGCAGGGAACTAGCAGCAGCAATGATATTCTTTTTTGTAGCTACAACCTACTGTGATTCCCAGATATATATAATGACCCACATTGTGTTGCACTATATTAGGAGACAATATGAGGGAAAAAAAATCAGAATGTCATTATTGCTAAGCTGGTCCATTACTGCCGGATGCAGCAGTGGAAAATAAACCCACAGCCACTGCAACACCTGTCCCAAGGTAAGGGAGGGTTGGGGGGAGTGCATCTGGTAGCAAGGACTCTAAGAGCCCAATCCTACTCTTCGATGATGCAGCTGTGCAGAAATGGCTACTGCTGCATCCCGCAGGTGGAAAAGTGGGAAAACTCCATAGCATAAGGAGGTCTACTTGGAGCATTGTTGCTGAAGCAAGTCTGTACATATCCATGAGATCGGTCTGGGAAGTGGGTTGGGTTTCAGTGGCCACCACTGCCTCTGAACCCACCCCAATCCGGAACCAACCCCCCATCTGCCCCATTATCTCCATTTTCCACCCTGCCCCTGCCCTATCACGTCCCTGCTCTGCCCTCCCCATTCTGCCCTCCCCCAACCTTTCCTGGCTCCCCTGCCAATTTACCTGCCTTGGTGGTTCCTTCTGGACCTGCTGATGCATGTTGGGAAGGCTCTGACCTTCCCACTGGTGCTCCAGCAGCATGCACCTACACTTACTACCAGAGTGCTCTTTACAACTGCTATAAGGCAGTTGATGCTAGTTCTGCCAGCTGGTTCTGCCAGCAGAGCAGCCCAGTGGGATTGGGCTGTAAGTAAAGCATCTTGAGGAGGGCTTTCTACAATCTTGAACCACAGTTTGTTTCATGCAGCAATTCCTTTCACTATTGGTGAAACAGTGAAGTATAGGATTGGGCTGTGCACTGGGTCCAAGGAATTGGTGGGCAGCAGTGAGGGTAAGACAAGGCTTTTCCCACTCTACCCTATCCAGAATAAAGGTGCGTAGATGACAAGGCTAATCTGCTGCCAGGACAGGCTACGGAGGAACATTATGGCCTTTGCCACATTGTCTGAACTCAGGGAGAGGGGAAAGAAGAGGAAGAGGAAAACAGGTGGAGTCCCCCCACCCCTTATGCCCATCTAATTGATGGGCACTTTAGCTTGTTTTTAATAATTCAGAAGTCTATTAGATGGTGGGTGGATTGTTAAAATATTTACTTATAATAATCTACTGCATATGTCAGCACACACACTCTTATTTTTCTCTTTTATCCAGGCCAATTAAGGTCTTCTAAAAACAAGTTCTACAATCACCACCAACATATGCAGCCAATGAACTACCAATGTAAACATACCCTGCGTGAAAGCTATTACTAAATGTATTGTCTGCGAGTACTTGAATTTTGCCATCTATCAAATAGTGGCAAGGCTCGCCAGTAGCTGGCGCCCACACTGATGTTTCCCACAGAGAAGGCCTACTGGTGCATGCCATCATTTTAGTTATACTGTTGTGTCCAAGCAGTCACACTCATTGTCACAGACTGTCTTGGATTTTCCTCCCTAAGGAAGCTAGTTCTATGAAGTGTGAAGTCCTTATCTGGCATTCAGTACAAAGACTCCACTTTTTTTGTTACTATTATTACTAGTACATTAAAAAATATCCAAATTGAAGAATAGCATAAACTCATTTTTATTTAACCCTGTTGTAATATTACAATCAAAGTCTTCATTAAAATAACTTAACGTATTTTACAATACAGATTCTTAGGGTGGAATTTGAATATGCTCAGTTCCACAGATAGAGACAAAGAGCATGTTAATATAGCATGTTAACACATGTCACCAATTTCTTCGTTCAGATGGCAGCCATAACCATACATTTTGATATTTCACTGCAACAATGAAGAAATGAGAAAGGAATACTGCATTTTTATTTATTTCTATAAATAGGAATTTATTTCATTGTGTTGAAATGGTTTGAGTTTTGTATTCTTTAGGAATACCCTACAGCACAATCCCACACAAGTCTACTCAGATATGTCTCTACCAACGCGATAGCGTCAACGTGACATCAATAGCACCGACGCGGGAGCGCCAAGTGGCACCCCCATGTCAGTGCTACAGCAACAGGACCTGTGCTGCAGGTAGCGCCAGTCCTGTTGTGCCCGCGCCAAGCCTCCCTTCAATTGGCCGAAGCTGGCCGGCGTGAGGGAGGCTCTGTGCTGGGACAGGATTGGCGGGGGGAGGGAGGTTCTGGGTGGGGGGAGGACGGGACATGGGCAGGCTCTAGATTCAGCCATAAGGCCTGTCCTAAGCCTGTCCAGGAGGCTGCGAGGCTCTGATTCAGGCCATGCGGTCTCCTAGACTCTACGCCTGCAGTTTAGCAGGTGCAGAGCCTAGGAGCACATAGGGGAGTCTGGAGCCCTCCCTACGGTAAGGGCGCGAACATGCCCTTGCCGCAGGGAGACTCCAGCCTCCCCAACGCAGCGGATATGGCACTGGCTGGCCGGCTTCACCATTCTCGCGCTGCGTTGGATTGCAGCCTTAGGCTGCAACCCAAGAGGCACACTGGCAGATCATGTGCTCCACTGGTGCACCAGGCCTCTGCACCGGCACAAAAGCACTGTAAAGCACTTTGTCACAGTGCAAAGGCTCTGTGCATCAGCAGGAGGGCCAGAACCTTCCTACTGCTGCCACTGTGCAGAGCAATGCCCACCAGAGCAGGTGAGTGTGGTACAGGGCTGATGGAAGGATGTGGAGGGTGCGGAATAAGGCAATGGGACAGGGGTGGGCAGATCAGGCTTGGCAGGAGGGTGGGACTAGCAGTGCCAGCTCATACCATACCCCATCCCTGTTACTGGGCCTGATCTACTGACACAGATCAACTTGGACTTGAGCAAGCAATATCACTGGTGCTGGTCACTCATTGTAGCTGCTGGGGCTTACCCCATGGCAAAGAGACAAATGTCCCCTTATCCTGAGGAACAGCTGAAATTCTTCCACAGGATGTAGTGCGGCTCACACTGGCACCTCTGCATTGGTATGAAGGCATTTAGTTAGGATTGGGCTATTTTCACAGGGCTTCTCACACTTCCCAGAGGCCAATGATAGCTTGAAAGCCCGACAATGCAGAGCACAGCCAGGATAATGACTGCACTTATATGGACATCATCAGGTGGACTGAGAGCTCTGTGAGTTATTCTCACAGAAGAATTATTGTAAAAACCCCATTGAAAAATGGTGGTTTAGATTCACCTGTCTATGTATGATGTAACCTCTTCATGACCTAGTGTTTGTACACTGTCTTACCCTTCCCCTGTGTAACTACACCCCATTTCCCATTACTGTATAATAGAAAATAAAGATTATTTTAAAATAAAATAAAAAAATGGTGGTTTAGATTCACCTGTCTATGTACACTGCCTTGAGTGTATGTAAAAACAGAAAGTCGACATATAAATAAAGGCCAATAAGGACATTCTGGCGTCCAAGACCAGCTAACAATGTTAACAAAATATATATAGAATCCTATGTAAAGTGTTGAAGCTATAGAGAAGTGTTTTCAGACTGTTCTTCTGTTATTCAGATAGAATGGAAATTGTCCTGAAGTAAAATTTAGGTGAAAGGAGCAGTCTTTTCTGTGTTGTTAAAAAAAAAAAAAGCAATGACATTCCTGAGAAGGCGCTCTTGATACTGGATCCCTTCCAGTACCACCCTAGTGCATGATACCAGGGTCTGGAAGTCAATAGAAACTTCTCTGGTCAACAAAGAGGTGAACTGATAAGTGAACTGAAGACAAGGTAGCAGCCCTCAAGTTTCTTTCCAAAGGTTATCTCTTGCCAGAGCCAACCAAAGCACAAAAAATTTATCATGCTCTTCTTGTTCAGTGTAGGAAAGATTAGTTCAGCATTAGTAACTGAAGAAGAATTTATCAGTCTTAAAAGGTGCTACTCTCTGTTTTCTGAAGGCAACTAATAGCAAAGTCTCTTTTACAGAGCTAGAAACATTTTAAATAACAATGAGATTCAGCAATCCTTTCTGAATGCTAGCAATGCCCAAGTATTTGGTGGAGGGCCATTATTTGCTGAGTACTGTATAACAATTGCACAGAGCATGCAAATTGACTTACAACAAGGAAGGCGCTGGGACACATGTGAGCCAACTGGTTTAAGTTATAATTTATTAGTGGGAACGCCAAATGCTTATTGCAGAGTTTGTGGTCTTAAAGTTTTTGCAAATATTAAGGATATTTGAAGTAATAGGGGGAGTAGGTTCTAGCTCTGGTGGAGTGTGGATTCAGCTGTGATTGTTACAGCCCAGGGGGGAAAAAAACCTGCAATGCTTTATCTGCATAGTGCAGTGTTTCTCAAGCTGAGTTTGGGACCCTCTTGTTGGGTTGTGGAAAGCTCGGAGCTGCCATCTTGGAAGCGGAAGACCTTACTCGTGCTATAGTCCTTTTGTGAATGTGAATTTTCAAATGAGGGTTTTTTTATTGCATTCGGGGCTTTCACATAATATTTTTCCTAATATTACTATAAATACATAATATTTTTTCTAATCTTGCTTTCTGTCAGGGATGTTTCATGGTTTGTAATTGTTGCAGTCCAAAAATGCCAGATTTCATTCCAGGTGTGTCTTTTTATTATGTCACAATGATGGCACTTGCTGTTTGTGATGTTACTTCTGACTATGACATGACTTCCAGGTTAATGATATTAGTTCTGGTTGGTCCTAACATAAGAGTGCCATTCTAAAAAGTGAGTCCGGGCTAAAATCCTACTGCCTGTAGGCCTGCACTGAATCCAGCACTGTATACGGAAGGTTGGAGCCTCCCTGCGGCAAGGGCATTTTCATGTCCTTATGTAGGGGAGGCACCAGTCTCCCTTATGTGTACCTCGTATCTGTGCCTGCTAAATAGCAGTTGGCGCTGTGTGCATAGCGTCTATGCTACCACGTAGCGTCAATGCTACAGGACGCCTAGAATTGCACCCTTAGAGTGTGCCTCCTGCACAATCCTTACTTCATCTTTCGCCAACTCAAATTCCTTGCACTGGCCCAGAAGCATTGCAAATGTGCCATAAGGCATGTTTGCACTTCCTTAGAAGTTCTGAGCCATCGCATGGATGTGCGCTGGCTCAGTGAGGCTGTGTCCAGGACTCATGCTGCCCAGACCAGGTAAGGTTGCCCCAGCTGAGTTAGGCCAGCATGGGGAGTTGGAGAGGGTGGTGGGGAGGCTGAACAGGTGTGTCCTTAGGTGGGGCGAAGGCAGGGGAAAGCCAGAGTAGGGGATAGGACCAGGCTGGCCAACTTAGGCTGGATCCTAACCCCCCTCCCAATAAGGCCAGCATTACAATGGGCTGCTCAGATTTGTGCTAGTGATTTTGGTGGCACAGATTTGAGTAGCCTCATAGGGGTGGCTGCTGTGCGACATGGGGCAAGAGGAAATAAATTTCTTTGCTCCGAGATGTGTGGCAGCCACCTCCTATCCTGTACTGGATACAGCGCATGCCAGCTGGCCTGCCTGTTCCAGCGCAGGATAGGATTGAGCTACCTGGTCCCAATCCTATCCAACTTCCCAGCAATTATGCAGCTATGCCAAGAAAATGCGTACAGAATCCTGTAGGAGGGGGGCAGTCAAGGCAGACTTTTCAAGGTAAGGGAACATTTGTTCCCTTGCCTCACGGCTGCATTGTGGCTGGATTGGTGCTGAAAAGTTGGATAGGATCGGGCCTTTAGAGAGCTAAATAATTTTCTTTACGCTGCTAGGATTTCAATTATTCTGCAGTAAGAAAAAAGTTTTATTTCAAATAATAGGTGATATATTCTTTTATTTATGTTTCATGCCACGTTAGGAATTTTATACACTGTACCACAATTTTTGTAAGTTCACCCCTAGAAAAAAAAATGAAAATGGCATGAAATACTTTGAATACATTATTTAGATGCAAACTTTCAGTAAATTCTGCTCTACTTGACAAGATATGCCTGCTACTTAATAAGACATATGAAATACTTTAGTGTGGTCTTTTTTATTACATTTTATTTAAAATGTTAATGGAGCTTTTCCCCTCATTCAGATAATTTAGTTTTGAATCACTTTTCCCCAGAAGGATTCATTGTGTGTATGTACAGTAATATACGGTCAAGTCCCCTTAAAGAACATGCATCAATCCCGTTCCCTTTTGAAGCCCACGCTAAATGCCCTCTAACAGAGCACAGCAACATTACATAAATCATCTTATATGAAAAATTAACATGACATCAAATATTTATAAATATTAATGTTTATGTTAATATAACCAAAGCTGTAACAAACAATCATAACCTTGCCAAGTTTCCTAGGACAGGCGCCGTTGATAATGATATCCATTATCTCCAGAGGAATGTACAATTATGGAAGAATATGTGGGATGCTATATTTCTTATCTGCTCTTAAATTCCTCCATTAAACACTCTACTTTATGTTTCATATTAACCCTTTATTCATGCATGTTGTAATTATTCTTCTAGAAAAAACAGAGTTTCTCTGTATGAAATATAATTATGAGTTCAACTAGACTAGAAATCTCAAGTAGCTTTAGATACAGGAATAAGGAATAAAACCGTGTTCTCTTACTATACAGCTTAGTTCTATCCAGGAGTGGGCTGCCGGCCGGAACACATTGCAATATATTTCTGATGTTGCATACTGGTCATGTGCCAGATCCTATCCCCTCATTTTGCAGCCTTCCTACCCCTTTCTTCTTCTCAGACTTGTGCCAGTTACAGAGCTGGCAGACCAATTGCAGAACAGGAAACTTATGGAGCACTAAGGGGAAATGATTCCCCTTTCCCTCAGAAGCCTCCTGATCCAACCCAATCCTGCTGCATACAGTGCACCCATTCTTTGTCCCAGTTGCATTGGCAGGGCAAGGATAGGATTGGGCCCTTGCAGAATTGGATGGAATAGGCAGGCCAACAAATATGTGCTATGTCTGGCACAGTTAGACGGTGGTTGCTGCACAACTCAGAGTAAGGGGATATATAATCCCCCTTACCCCATGTCGCATGGCAGCCATCCCTGTAGGGCTATTTGGATCTGCACAAATGAAATTGCTGATGCAAATCTGAGCAGCCTAGTATAACAACAAGCTGGCTGGGAGAGGGGGTAAGGATCCAGACTAAGGGTGCAATCCTAAACTGAGTTAGGCCGGCATAAGCTAAGACAGCAAAGTTTGGCCAGCACAAGGGCCACCGTAAAGTATGTTTGGACCACTCTTGGAGTCAGAGAAGCCAGCACACAGGTGTGAGCCATCCTCCCGGACTCCGAGAGTAGTCCAAACACACTTTATGGTGGCCAAACTTTGCTGGTTTAGCTTATGCCAGCCTAACTCAGTGAGGATTAAGTAACTTAATCCTAAATTTAGGATTGCGCTCTAAATCACTCAGGCTGGTGCTACTCCCTCCCAAGCCTGGTCTGCCAACCAGCCCTCTCTCTGCCCTCCTTCCCCCACTGCCCCAAACCACCCCTGTTCCACCCTCCCACCACCCTTTCCAACCCCTCGCAGTAGCCCTCTAGGCTGGTGTGAACTCACCCTCCTCTGGTCTGGATCTGGCGTCAGGAGTCTGGTGCATGTCCCTGCACTGGCCTAAACATTCCCAAGGTGGTGCAACTGTGCTTTACAGCACATTTGCAACTGGGAAGACAGCGCAAATCCGTTGAGCTAACCCAAGTGCCAGTTAGGATTGTGTTGTTAGTGATGTCAGTTGTCAAATGTTTATTAAAACTTGGACCTCTGGTACGAAGACTTACCCACTTACAAAATGTTAAAAGAAATCAAATACCTTTTCAATATCTTTCATAACTTTGTGCTATAATTGGAATTGTGCCAGTATTTAGAAATGTCAAGCTTTTGTTTTTCCAATAATTATTGATCTAGTGCTATATGGAATTGTTTTGTTCAGAATGTGATTATCTTTTATCTAACACCTGTGTGTTCATGTTCCTTTACATCACAGGCATAGCAGGCAACAGGGTAGGTATAGGTTCACCAGGCCAGGTTTTACCTCCTAAATCCTTGTCCCTTTTTCTCTTACTCCCCAGTAAAGATTAGGGAGTATCATCAAGATTATTTATCCATAACTTACATGGCTAACTAATCTTCTCATCCTCAATCCTGCTTACCTAGATTCTTGTGCAAAAGCTACCACTGCTGTTGCTCTTGTGAACACCAACTGGAAGCGCAATCCTAACATGTCTCTCTGTTGGCACAGTGACTGCTGCACTTGTCAAGGGTGTCGCAAACATGTTGTAAAGGATGTTTATGGCACCTGGAAGGTAAGCAGCACTGGCAAGGAGGCCAGTGCCACTCTGTGGCCAGTGCAGTGGCGTTTCTACAGGGATGGCAAAGCTCTACGTTTTGCAAGAAGCCTTACCTTGCAGTGGAAATCACTCCTCTCCTGCACTGTTCTAGCCAATCCTCACAGGGAACAGCAACATCTTGGCGTTGCTTACTGGCTACAGCAGCAAGGGAGAGGAGGGATGTACACAACAGGGTAAGGCTTCTTGCAACACTTAGAGCTTTGCCATCCCTGTAGAAACGCCTCTGGGCCAGTGTTACACTGCATAAAGAAGGATGGTGGCTGGTGGAGGTAAGAGTCACACTGGGTGGTGAAGGGGTGGCAGGAAAGTGGACTGGAGGCAGGGAGGGGGTGTTTCTGGGTGGAGAGGGCAGAATGGGGATGGAGCAGGTCCAAGAGGGGGTTGGATTGGTGGAATAGGTCTCCACTGTATCTTATCCTTCCTCCTAAGCCTGAAAGCCCTACATAGCTGTCATAGATAGGAGTATCTCCATTGGGCAGGCTGGGGTGTTACTCAGGTTAAGAGGAAAATGTTCCCTTACCCTGAGGAGATCTCCAGTCTGCTCCTAATGAGTGCTGGATATCCCACTGCAGCAGGGCAAGTTAGGATTGGGGTGTGGATGTAGCTTGTATTCCTCACAGCAACAAACTGAAATGCTCAGAGGGGAGCTGAATACAAGGGTTACTGTCTTCTAATTTTTATCTCCTGTCTGCAACAACATTTCTCAAGAATGCTAAGAGTGCATGGTAGCTTATCTCTTTCATTGATAAATTTCTCCCCTCCCAAATATTTCAACTGATATTTTCAATGACCCTTTAGAACCCATAAATATTCTGAAATTCCCTTAATCCTGAAACCTTGTGGCAAATTAAAGAGGATACAAACATCCGTTCATTTGGGATGGAAACTACTAAATCAGAAGGAACTTTCCTTTTCATAACCATAGTCTCTCAGTACTATACTAGTGACCATACACATGTAGTCTTTAACACTGATGATAATTTCCTCTTTTTCTTCTCTTTCTAGTCTTACTTTTTATTTAAGGTGGAAAAGTATTTTTTGGTACATCATGCATTCAAGTATCCCTTTTGTAATGTTAACTTCGTTACTGTAGGTTATAATGTACATAAAATAATAAAAAGTGAAAGTTCAGGAATATCTCATGAAATATATTTGAAAGGCAATAGAATTGGTGAGAGCAGTAATGATTTCATATAAATTTTTCATACATATTCACTCTTTCCACATATTTGCGCCATTAATCTGTAAAGTTTAAATATTAAATCAAAATTAAATATTTTATAGATAAGTACACTTTTAGAGTAATCCCACGTATGTTTGCACAGAAGTAAGTTCTCACATATTGAGTGGGGTTTATTCCCAAGTAACTGTGCACAGGACTGCAGGCAAAAGCATAGAAGGATAAATAACTTATTCAAGTTAAGTATGTAGTATGTCACAGAGACAAAAAGCACTGGATGCAAGATGCTATATCAGAAACCATATTATGCTTCTACTCCCTTTATTCCTCAGAACATTTTAACATTGTAGGATAATAAGACTGCAGCATTTGAAAACGGATTTGCTGTTACTTCAATTGTGACTACTGAATAAAAACTTTTGAACCTGATTCTTAGACTTGTGAACCAAGACTACATAGACAGGCTGCACAAATTGCTTAAATCTCATTGAAGCCTCACTGTGTATAGGATAGCAGCCAAGAGCTTTGGATGGACACACCAATAATTTTGCAGATGCAACACTGAAGATAACATGGGTTGGCACTGAACATGTACCAATGTGACAGGCTGATACACCAACATAAATGTTTAGGAATTAGGTGCAAACAGTTTAGGCTGAATGAATTACAAACAGAGTCACATTTACTTGGGACTTATTTATTAGTTTGTAAAACTATTCCTATGTGTTCATTAGTTTGTAAAACTATTCACAACAATATGAAAGGATAAATGAATATATAAAATGATCAAGAAGAATGTGTTTTAAAAATATTGTGAAAGAACAGTGGACAAAAACAATCTGGGCAGCAATTGACAATAAGATTTAATTTTTTTTTTTTACAGTAGTCCGAAAATATTTTTCTCCTACATTGAACTTGGAAGGATTTGTATGTAGCTCTGCTGCACTGAAACTGTAAGCTTACAGCAACACTATTATATGAAAATGAGAGGAACTGCTATAACACAGAATTCTAGTGATTGTCAGAGAAACAGAAACATTCTGTGTCTTGACTCGTCATCTGAAAAATATCTTCCCATTAAAAGTGTGGGCTGCCTTTACTATGCTGTTGCATAGCATCTATGGAACTGCTGCTTTATGAGAAGAAAGAAGTCGCACAGTGTCTTGTGTACATAGACTAGGCACAGATAATTGAGATTTATTAACCTGTTTTCAATTGCATTGAAACTATACAAGCAATGTTGAGCGATATCCCCTTTCCAGCACTCAGAAGCTTATTTGCATAGGTTTTTCTTTCATCTCCAGTTTTCCGTTTTAAATTATCAGTAGAAATCTGTTAACTTGATCTAGAAATGTATTCTCAATAAAACATATGGTATTTGCTTTTATTCTTATGACCATTACTGTAACAAGCTGTAGGAGGTCACTCAAAACTATTTGGCAGCTATATTTAACACAACATGTAATTGCTCACAATCAAAGAAGAAAGTCAAATTGTCTTGTACTCATGGTGTAATTTTGTGGAGTAATCTAATCCAAACTTTTATGTAATATATTATGTTTTTATTGTCATACTTTTTATTGCATGAAAGTAAAAAAAATAGATTTTTGTTTTTTTAAGAAATCAAATTTGTTGCTATTGGTTTTTTTTAATGCTTTTATAATAAATGGGTGTTGCATAAAAGAGGTATAGTTCCTGTACTGGAAGCATTTTAATTTCAGAGCAGGTTTTTCTTTTAAATTGCATTTTAGAAGTGCAAAAGATTTTGTGTTGAATTCAAGAGTCACATGTTAATAGTTTAAACAGTGCCCTAAAATATGAATTAAACCACTAGAGAAATTTTAGAAACAGGACATGTAAAAAAAAAAAAAGATTTGTGTGTATTACTCCTAGGTCCTCTCCCAAATAATAGAGACAGTATAGTCAAAATCAAGCATTTTAAAGTCTCAATAATTTCAATAAGTGAAATATGTCAGCATTGAAATAAAAGGGCATTTAAAGTGCTGAATTTTGTCTGGGCTTTGCCCATGATTTCGGTTTGTTTTTGCTTGATAGTTGCTTTTGAGCAAACAAAAGGTATCATCTTTTACAAAAGTTTTGAGAGACATGTATTCATTAAAATGTCCAAGTATATCACTTGAAAAATGCCCCCTAATTACACAGAAAAACAGGATGCATCCATATCAGAAGCAATTAAGGTTCAAGAGGAAAAAGAAGTTGAGTGCACTTAGCTAACCTAAAAGGTTGCTATCTGACTTTCTGGCTCACCCAGAGATTAATGTCCATATAAGCTCAGACAAAAAGAGAAAACATACATAGGCCATATTGTAGGTTCCTTTCAAAAAAAAAAAAAAGTTACATGACCTAGGCAATCTGTCACTGGATAATAACTTCTTTGAGATATGAAAAAAAATTCAGAACGTTTTACTTCAATTAGTGAAGACACCGCTTGGAGTGATAATTGAGGCACTGGGTTCAGAAATAAGAAAAGGTCCATGCTGGTGAAAATGATGCTTGTTTATAGAGAGGTTGGTCTATATGCTATAGGCACCAAGTAAATCAAGTATGGTTTGCTGGGTGCAAAAGAATCATATCCACCCTCCATGAGGGATATTATAAGGGAAGATTTCCTCTTGCAAATAAAAATTCAAAGCATAGAAAAGCATTACCATCAACAAAACAGAAAATAGAGGGGGGGGGAAAGCAATTATAAATTTCAATAAATATACCGGATTAACTAAAACCATTCTGCTATCAAGGTAGACACACTTTTCAACTTCTGCTAATACACATTATTAGCTAGTCAATTCCCATTATATGTTCACACAACTATTGCCCTAATTGTACTATAATGCCCAATGGGTCCTTAACAGCAAGAAATAAGCTTCAAGAGATCAAGTTTTCCTAAAGTTGCACGAAGGGGCCTCTCTCCCTTGGTGTTACTGACAGAAGACAGAAGGGACAGCTACAGGCACCAGAGAGCACCAGTCACTTTCTCGAAGGCAAAAGGCTTTCTTCAAGAGGAGATAGGAGGCTCTGCATAAACAGTGGGAGATCTCTGTTCAAAGTAAGAGAGTCAAGAGCTCTGTTCTCACTGATTAACATGTATAATAACAATTCTCTGCTCTTTCACTTATAATTATATTTTTAAAAATTGTTTTAATGGTAGCATCTCATTAGCAGAAGGACTCTATTAGGCAAAAAGATGCCCAGTCAAGCAGTGGGGATTATCTTTCATCTCTCCCTGGAAATGATGTCCCTGTGTAAGATGAGGGCAAAACTGATTGTGATTGCTTTTATGCTTATATCTGCTCTCCTTTCTTTGCAACTGTTTAGATAAATACATTGCCTTCATAAAAAGATGTCATTAATTCTCATTTTAGAGTATGCAAATAGTGTGTGTTCATGAGCATTAACCAAGACACTATGTGCCGTTTCCTGTACATGCAGTTCCTGTACATGAATGTCCCATTCAGGGTATAAGGGACGGTTCTTTGAGCATATATGCCTGACATATGAATTACTGCACGTAACCTTATTACTACTTGGATGTGATCATACAATTGGGTGGCTAGACTTCATGCTGAAGACAATTATGAGGAGCACACTGCTAGAAATCTGGCCAGCCCTTCAATATTTTATGCTCTTTGTGTGCATATGTATGTGATGTTGTGATGTGATATTGAATTATTAGCAACATTTTGAACCAAGTTTTCCGGACTGTATATAGCTTTATATTAGCACCAAAATATTTAGAAATATTAATATTTTTTAACATTTTTAAATTAGGAGGTAAATCAGCTTCAAGTACTTTTAAAAAGAGACTAGGCAAATAAATGTTGTGTAGATCTGTTAGCCACGATAGTTACAATAGAACTTCTGTGTCTAACTGTCCATCCTATCCTTGGATTTGTGGCAGCAAATCATGGTCCTGCTGTTGTAAATTGACTGCTGTTGCTGATCATTGGAGCATGTCACTGGAGGCCATCTCCAAGCCATTGCTGCTAAGTGGCAGTGGCATTGGAGGCTGGCGGCGAAGCTGGTGGCCTGCACTGGAGCAAGTACACAGGCATAGGGGGTTGTTCATGAGTGGGAAGGGGGCGTAATGGGACATGTTTGGGAAGGAACAAAGATTGAGTCAGAGTGAGGTGGTCAATTCAGCACGGGTTGAGCACACTGCATCTTAATTCATACTTTGGAAACCTTTCCATCCCTTTTTTCCTCTCAGACATATGCCACCAAAATGGCTGATTGGCTGGATGGGTGGCTGGGACCCATAGATAGTCAGGCAGCCTACAGGGGGTAATTTTTTTAAAAAAACTTTCCCCCTGCAGGCTCTCCAATCACCCACCCAGCCCATAAGCTATAACATGGATACTATATAGCTGAATGCTGTAACATGGGGGAAGGGGTTAGGATTGGAGCCTCAGGGCAGTATAGCGAAGGCAAACAGGATTGAGACAAATTGGATTGACTATTTAATATGCTTTGCTTGGAGATCTTCCAAAGGCATTTGGCAGGAAACAAATTTAGGTGTAAGCCTGGACTAGATGGAATTTTAGGCTGAATAATGTACAACAATTTTTACATTCTGACAATTGCAAAGGAAGTGGTAACAAACATGTTTTTCTGGGATTTCTGGTGTAGGTCCCTATTGACTTAGAATATGACTTTCTGTCCCAAGAAATCTAAACTGGGTTAATTTCACAAAAACTAACTTCTGACCAAAACAAACTGTGATTGTACCCTCTGTCTTAACGAAAATGTAATTGAGAGTGCAAGCCTAACTTGGAGTTAGGCCAGCACAGTTTGGCCGGCACAAGGACCACCATAAAGCACATTTAGACCAGTCTCAGAGTCAAGGAGGATGGCACATGTCTGTGTGCTGGCCTCCCTGACTCAGAGAGTGGTCCAAACGTGCTTTAAGGTGTCCCTTGTGCCAGTCAAACTTTGCTGGCCTAATTGTGCCAGCCTAACTCCAGGTTAGGATTGCGCCCTAAATTGTCACTAGATTGATGCTCTTTTGCTCCTCTTAATACAAATACAGGAAATGAATTACTGGAATCAGGGGCGATACTGGGGTGGTTGACGTGCTCTGAAGGGCTTCCCTTTTGGAAGGACAGGGTGGCGCTTTGGAGCTGTGCCAGGTCGCTCTGTGAAGTGGATTCTGGGGTTAGAAGTAGCCATGAAAGCCACTTCCCAGGGCGGCTTTGTGCTCCTTCTCGATAGTGGTGGTGGGGTGGGCAGGGGTGGCCAGCATCACCACCTCCCAGCCCAGCACCCTGGACACTTGCCCCCCTTACCCCCCTTAGGTCTGCCACTGATTGGAATTGTCATATACTGTAAATTTAAGCAGTTTTGATTTCAATAGGAGATAATGAAGCTCATGTGTTCCCCTGTTGGTGGAACACGCATTCCACCAGCACTAGCTGCTGAAAAGCAGCCTTAAAGTTCACTCTGGCAGTGAGCTGCGTAATGCATTACCGAGGTGCCAGCAAGGAGCCTTCCCACCTGTATTGCTGGAATGCTGGCCACCTACTGGAGCAGGCAAGCCAGCAGAGAGTGGAGGGCAGAAAAGAGGCACACAGGCATGGGAATGGGAGCTGGGATGCTGTGGGAGGGGCTGGAACAAGCTGCTGATGGTGCATACGGGATCCTATCTTCCAGCAGCAGTTTTCCTGGTCCTTTTCTCTCCTTGGACTTGCACCAGCTAAAGAACTGGTGCAGGTCTGAGGAGATCCATTGCAGGGTGGGAGGCTTATGGAAGAGAAAGGGGATTTAAATCCAAACTGAAGCCTTTTAATCTGCCTTTCAAACAAGCTATGAAGAAAGTACTCCTTCATGTCCCCCTGCTTCACTGATGCTCTGTGGCTCAGATATATCATGAGCCTTTTTGGTGTGGCTGTCTGGGAGAAAAATAGGATCGGGCTGAAACTCTCCCCCTGAAATCAGCGGAACTTGGAAGAAATCAGCTTTGATTGGCTCATGGAACTATGAAGTTAGCACCATGGAAAGTGTTGGGGTCATGTTTTTAGACAAGAAGCACCCCTGAGTCTCAACAACCTTCATTTTTGGCTACTGTGGGTAAAACTGAGGTAAACTAGTGGGTAATTGTGGGTAAAACTGCTAAATAGCCTAATCCTATTCAGTGCTACTGTCAGAGGAACCTGTGCTCTTGCTGGGAGTATGTGCTTTATGGCCTTGTCAACACTGATTCAGAAGCATGTGGAGCTTCATGCTTCCAGGCTACCACTGCAGACAGCAAGGAGGACCCTGCATATGAATCAGGGTACAATCCTAACCAACTTTCCAGCATTGACATAGCTATACTAATGGGACATGTTCTGCATTCTGTAATGGAGTAGTAATCACAGAAGCCTCCTCAAGGTAAGGGAGTGTTTGTTCCCTCATCTTGGAGAGCCATTACCCTTCCCCTGGTATTGGACAGGTTTCCTAAGTTTGCCCAAGTTACTTTTTTGGAGGTAAAAAGCCCTTTGAAGAGCGGCATTTTCAGTGGAAAGACAAGCCACCAAAAAAGCACCCCTTCACCTCCCCTGTTCCATGGCATGCATTTTGCGTGTAATGTCTAGTTTGGTGTTCAGAAAGTGGTAGGGTAGCAAGATCAACTTTATGCCTTCTAATTGCTCCCAACCTGTCCTTTACGGGAAAAGCAGTGCATCAGAATGTTAAGTATCATCAATGCCAAGCTCAAATGCATCTCATAATGCCATTTTCACGTGAAAAGATGAGACAAAAAACACT
The DNA here is from genome assembly GCA_029204185.1 of Lerista edwardsae. Classification (NCBI taxonomy): domain Eukaryota; kingdom Metazoa; phylum Chordata; class Lepidosauria; order Squamata; family Scincidae; genus Lerista; species Lerista edwardsae. Next base: position 16,460,241 of record JAJKFI010000003.1, read on the forward strand.
GGCAATTCTTACTGACTCTGGGCTACATCTGGATATAGTGCAAGGATCAATACGCAGAAATATGAAAGAAAAACCACAACAACCTTGTGGCAGCCAAAAATAGAACTCTTCTTTTACGGACTGTTACCACCTTTTTGTTAAATGTAATGATGTATACTATTAAATACTGATCTCAAGAATCAGACAAGAATCAAATTCAGAAGATTTCAGGTTACCCTGAAAAGATGCACAAACATACTTTGTAGTTGGTTTGTATATACATACTGAGGCCATAAACGTTTCTGAAAGCTTTGGATTTCTCCTTCATTTTTATCAGTGGCCTCTCCTCACTTGAAATGATTTCATACGTATATTACACACACACACACACACACACACACACACACACACACACACACACACACAGTGGTGTCATTCAAATGATTTAGGAACAGGAACTCACTTTTGATTGGCATTTGTCGGGAACCCGGAACCAGCCACGGAGCCCGTTAGGATCCGCAACACCTGTTCTGGTCCGTTCCCCCTGAATGACATCACTGTACATACCGTACATACATACATACATATTCTGTTGGCATTATTTGATGTGCATTGGGCAGGACCGCAGGAGATGGCTGCTCAGTGGCAGTATCCAGTTTTTGTTACTTCCACCTAGAGATATCTCTTTTGTCTTTTTACCACCTTCTTATGGTCTTTTTGTTTAGATAGGTGTTTAACTTGGCAAGCTGATTTTCTGTTGCTTTTGGTCATTGTTAGCTGCCATTTTGTGCTCGCTGATTGAAATTTTTGTTCATTAACTATTAGGAGTTAAACAATGGCAGATAATAGCAGAGCTATTCACTGTGTTAAAAACCAAGATTATGAAGAGCTTCAAAACAGTGACTCCAAAGAGTGAAAGGGCAATCAAATGACAAATATAGATCCCATTTACTACCATAGATATGTTTGTGCTACACTTTTAATGTTGCATTTTTGCAACATTTTCAAATAACCTTCAAACAGAGAAATATGTGTTTTTTTTAATCTAAGTGTTTACCACATACCTGAAAACTATTTATGCATTGGGTAACCTATGGAAGTTTACATGCGTATTTTTACAGGGACTATCCTTGGTGGTCAGCATTAATTCCTATGGAAATCATGCAAAAATGCTGAACTCACCCCAGAATCTCTTTTTAAAAAAACATGATTTTACTGATCACGCAGCTTAGCTATTTTAGGATCCTGCAGACTCCAGGGGTTGCTGCCTGGAGTAAGAAGTACCTGTTCAAAAAACCTATTTTTTCACAGTCTAGCTGCAATAGCAGCAAGAATAGGCATTCTGCAGGCTTCTAATACAGCCTGATACTTATCTTCCATCCCCACTAATAAGCTGGAGACAGAATTCTTCATTAGCACAAGCTTTCAAAGAGGGGCTGAACTCCTGACTCTTGAATGCTGCCTGTGAACAGTGTGAGGGAAAAAGATATAGTTTGCACTGAGCCTGCTTCTAGCGACCTCTTTTGTTTCCTTTTGTTTTGGTTGCAAACCAATTTCAAGTGGGTTGTGTAGCACCTAGGGCAGCCAACATTGAAAATATGGAAAGATGGGACAGTGGAAAGGAGGAGGACTGTGTGGTTAGTTTGCTTGTTGCAAATAATCTTTTTATTAGCTTTAAATTATCTTTTATTAGGTTAGCTCCTGGCCTAACATACGATGCCAAAATTGCAACCTTCATCTTAGTGGTGGGGAGCCATGAATGAACAAAACTACCTCCCCCCAAAAAAACTTCTGCCCCCTTTTCTTATATGATGACATGGATGAACAATCAAAACCACTGTGGCTTTGAAAAGATCTGTTCTTACACTGTTCACAGAGAAAATTTAAGGTCCTTTGGTGGGGCAATTAAAAAAAATCCCTGTATTAACTACTGTTGAATGAACATATCCATGGTGGAATACTCAATTTATGCACACCAGAGCAAAAAATTCAAATTTCACACATACATTTACAGGGTCCGAGATGTTGGTGATGAATAAGATCTTCTCTAGTGGATAGAGGATAGCTAAATGAAAATGGCACTTGGAAAAGATGAAAATAGACTTGAAAAAGATGCAAAAGAGAGAAACCAAAATGAACAGAGGGCTGAACTACCTTCCTTATGAGAAAATATACCATTTGGGGCATTTTAGCTTGGGAAAAATGTGATTATGGGGAGGAGCACGATTGACAGTCCAATCTTAACCCTGTCCATTGGGATAGGGTAGACTGTGATATTAAAGGGCTTTTTTCCATTTGTGATCATATGCTTCCAAGTTTTCAAATGTCTTAGTTATCAAAATATAACAATAAGCTAGTCACAGAAGACCAATAAGTCAGCAAGAGTTTAAAGTAGTTAATCTCAGGACATATTTTATGAGTCAGAAGGTAAAAAAACCTTGACCATGAGATTAATACTTCTGTAGAAAATTAAGTCTACTGGGATTACTTTGTCCCTTAATAATTAAAAATAATAATTCTAGAGGTTGTCCAGGAACAAGTTGAGTCGTGAGTCAATATTACCTTTATGAATACAGAGGTTATTAAAAGTCCTAATTTTAAAGACAAAGCAATAAACAGGATCATTTCCCTAATGACTCTGACCAATAATTTTATATAGATTTACACTTGGGAGCCCCTCATTGAATTCCACTAGTAATCACCATATTCACACAAAAAAAGACTTGACACAGCTGTACAATTGTTTAAGACATTCATAACCTCCTTTACTCCAGAAGCAGGGCAATTTCAATCACTAACATGCTATGTGGGGGGAAAAAACATTCTCAGCAATTACATTTGAGATAACATTAGCATGTGGGTCAATGTCAAACACCATAGTGGTCATAGGAAGGCGTAGTGTAGCAAAGGTCAGGTAATCTGTTCCTGAATAGAGAGCAATTTTTTTATATTAATGTGCATTCATCTCTGCTAATGGATGTAACGTAAGGGAGGTGCAGGGAAGGAACAAGAGTCACTAAATCTCAGACTTCCATTTTTCATTAATATTAATATGGTCTTCAGCCATTGCATATTGGAGTTGTACAAGCTAAGAAGTTCTTGTGGGTCGAAGTGCATGTACTTTGTGTGTTTGGGTAAAAGATTCATATACATTCTAATAGTAATATGTAAAATAAAGCAATGTAGAGAAACTTTACTTCAACACTTTTGGAATGAAGAAATGGTGGGCACAATCCTAACCTAATCCACAAGTTGTTTGTGCCGGCCCAGGAGTGTTGCAAACGTCCTGTAAAGCATGTTCGGATCACTCTCAGAGTCATGGAGGACAGTGTGTGTCTGTGTGCTGGCCTCCCTGACTCAGAGAGTGGTACAAACGAAATGTACAATGTGTTTGCGACACTCCTTGGCCGGCACAAGCAACTTGTGCCAGCCTAACTCCAGGTTAGGACTGCACTAAGAGAGTCCGCATGTGTTAAATAAAATGCGTGTCAGAAATACATTTATTTTTAAAATCTTTTTAAAAAATCTACAAAACTTAAGAGCCCAATCCTATCTTATCCTATCCCCTCCCCGCTGTTGCAGCCACACCGAAAACAGGCATACTGTATCGGGGGGGGGGGGAAGGCTCGTGATAAGAGGCTTTTGGAGAGGGAATTATTTCCCCTTACACCTCCATAAGCCCATGCTCTGCAATGAGCCTTCTCAGACCTATGCCAGATCTACAGCTGGCACAAGTCCAAGAAAGCAAAGAGGACAGGGAGGCTATCCTGATCCATTGCCTCCGGATCCACTTTCTCCCACAGGCTCCCTGCCCCTTTCCTCCCCCTCTCCCAGATCCTTCTGCTGCCTTACCTTGCCAGCAGGATCCATCAGCAGCAGTGGAGCGCTTGGAAAATGGATACTGATGGAGTGCTATGAGCTCCGTTGGCAGCCATTTTGCAACCGCGGAACTCTGTTCCATGCCTCCATGTAACAGTCCAATTTGCAACATGATTGGCTGTCAGGCTACAATTATACACACTTACCTGCGAGTAAGCCTCATTGAATGCAATGGTACTTATTTCTTAGTAAACATGCATAGGATTGTACTGTAAGTAAATTGTTCTAGAACAGGCATGGATGCTGGCATTGTGGTGTGGGGCGTAGTGCTAGGGTGTGGTGATGCAGGGCTGTTGCCCTGTCCCAGGCACCATCAGAGCCTGGTCCGGCTCATGTATTTATTTTTTAATTTACCCTACAGCTATAGACTGAGGGCCCAATCATATCCAACTTTCCATGCCGATACAGCTGCAATACAGTCCTGAGGTAAGGGAACAAACATTCCCTTATCTTGAGAAGGCCTCCATGACTGTCCCCCCCCCCACTGCAGGATGTAGCGCACACCCATCAGCACAGCTGCAACAGCACTGGAAAATTGGATAGGTTTGGGCCTTGATGCACATTTATTTGGGAATGAATACTATTGAATTAAATGAGACCTACTTCCATGAAAACATATATAGGGTAGGGTTAGACATTGTACTGTTGAACAAATAATACCTTTTTTGGGGGGGGGGAGAAGCCACCAACAGTGGCTTGTGCAGAAAAATCTGTCTTGGATATGAGAACACAAAACTTCAGTTTTACAGAACACCAAACACAGCATTAAAAATAGTAAAAATGAAAGCATTTATTGAATTCTCACAAGCACATAGTGTGCAAAGATTTAAATGAAATGTCACTGGGCTCCAGCCATTTAATTAAATGCATACAGGTTTTCAACGTGTCTCCATCAGCTACAACTGCTGCTTATATATTAATGAAAATATGAGAGTATAGAGGGGATGTGGTATATGAATTAGAACCTGGAGGTGCAAGTATTATGGCTATAACACAGTTGTTTTCAAGCAGCTCTGTCTCTACATTGGAGGTGGGGAAAGAGAGCAAATGTAGCGAAGAACCATATCAAATGCATTGGTCTGTTGCCTCTTGCATCTCAGTTATGTCTGTGTGGTTCCATCTCCTCCTGAAGGATACTGAAGGGTTTGTTTTCTTTTATATTGCAATCATTTTTAACTTAGTAAAAATTTTAACTGGTAAAAAGCATGACTCACGTACAGTAATTGCTTTTATTTTCCTTTAACATAAACAAGCTTTTACTTTCCTGTTTATGGATTCATTGCCTTTATGCTGATTTAAAGACAACATTCTTATTTTACTCATGTTAAATATGCTGTAGGTAAGGTGGAAAATTTTAAATTGATGAAACTCTTTCAACATTACCAAGCAGTTGATAGCTACCTTGAAATTACATATGATAGGAATGGTTAGGAATACATAAATAGCTTTTGCAAAAAAAGGTACATATATAAAAAGAGATATGACTTTTAATACCACAAAAGATCTTGCAAGAGATGTGTGGAAAATAGATGTTTCATATCAATTAGCATGTACATGTTTTTTAAGCGCAAGTAAAATATGCTTTTCATTATTTTACTAAAATTAAAGAATGGGTTTTCAACAATATCTTTAAAATTTCATATAGCTTAGGCTTGTTCAGGCACGCCAGATCATTTTAACATAATGAATTTCAATGCATGCATCATAAGGATACCTACAGTCATGGCAATATTTTTCTTTTAAATGTGAATCTAAGGAAAATATTCATAGGCTGTCTCTTTTTTATGTAAGCCATTATTACAATTTACTAATGAGAAATCTGACATGTTATTTCCTATTGCTTTAATATACGCTACTTATTATGAAGTGGTCTATGTCACAATTATCTTACCTCTGATCCTAGAAACAGCGTGTATAATACGGCAAAAGTTCAGCGATTTATAGGATATACAGTGTGTTCCTGGCACCAGAAGACAAAGGGGTTAAAGGTAATTTGGCCTCTGTTGGACTTGCTGTAGAGAAACCTTTTACAGGCAAAGACCCATGTGAACTCATCCTAGGAGGAGCAAAAGCACAATAACATTCTTCAAAATATTTTTAGCAGTTGGAAGCTTTCAGCAAAACAGTTTCATGCTGTTTTAGGACCTGAATCACCACTCTGTAACTCCCTGTTCTTTATCCCAGTATAACATCATTAATTTCAATAGAATTACAGCATTTAAAATGCTGAAGTGAATCAAGCCCTGAGATCGAATATACAATGTTGCATAATCAAACAACTGTTTCAAAGCCATGCTGAAAAAGACAACTGCTTATTGTGAGCACCAGAACAACCACAAATCATTGCAGAATTCATACATAATGCCCATTTCTTTCCTTCTTCACCTCCTTTGCCTTCACCTCTCACCCCAATGAATTTTAATCACTTTTATTCAGATTTTTTAAAACCTTGGAAATGAATGTTCCCTCAGATAATTCCTATTCTGTTACATTACTTTGGCGATTTGTAAGTTGCTCTACGTTTTGTCATCCTATTAAGGCTGTTGATGGGCTTTCAGAGCTATTTTCTGTTACCAGAGACTTTTATCTTCCACTCAGTTTTGATTGATGAATTTATGGGATTTTATCTGTCTTCAGACAAAACATGCACAAATGTCTCATGATTTTATATGAAAGCTTCCAACATCAATGAATAAACTTATCCAAGTTTTGCACATGCTTTAAGGAAGCTGCTTTAAAGCATTTTGTCTGCATACACTTTTCTGAATTCCACAGGAACATCGTAACAGAGGAGTGTTCTTTACTAAAAAGGTAAACTGTAAACCTTAAGCAAGTAGGTGCATAGATTATGGATGGATGGATGAAATCATAATGTACATAGTGAGAAAACCATTCTCACAGGCTATGAGAATGCATTTGTTGAATGAACTTACTCATTGTCATTAGTATAGTTATATCAAAACACAGTACAAATCTAGGCAAGACTATTGTCTGTAATTTTTGCTTCTTTAGTAACATTGTCTGAATATGATTTAATTGACTCTTACAGAACTAGGAGAAGAAAGTATATATTCGTCTGTCCATCTATCTTTAATCATTTAACATCTAACTAGGCTGCATATAAAAGATGGCCCCTCTAACATTACAGTCCATGCACACTTATTTGGAAGTTTCATTGAACTTGGTAGGTTTTAATTTTGAATCAGTACGTACAGGATTGGGCTGAAAGAGTGACTATTACAAGGGTTACACACTACACATTTGATCAAAGCCATATGGAAACTCCTCTATACAGGCTTTGCAATGATGATTATTTAAAGACAATTGCTAGCCGTCTGCTGGCAACAATGAACAATCTAATAATGCCCTTTCCTTTTAGTACAATCAAGCACTCAAGGCTACTGTGAAACAGGATTGGACAGAACATTTCATCTCATATGAGAATTAATTCTCTATCGGCAGTTCTAAAAGGCTTTACTTTTTTCTTCTTTTTTTTGCAAAAGCTGCTAGAAACAAGTCTGTGGGAGGCCATACTTCTTTATAAAACACGTCTATTTTTCTAAGTAAAGGTTAGCCTTATGAAAGCATTCTTAAGATAAAACCTCATGTGGAACACGTCCAGTTTTCAGCATGGCAAAAATGTGGCATAGCTATTTTATTACAAATTTATACTTTAGATTGCTTTCTATAGCTGAATAAGGTCATTCTCCACTGCACTCTAAAATAACTTCACTTAAACTTTAAAATGTTAGATGAAAGGGGATGACACTGCTTTTCTGCTTACTCAGATTTTTTCCAGGAAGGAAACATTCGTATATAACTTCACTCTTGACAACATAGGGGAGTAGCTGCAATTTTAGAAACACAGTGCTTGTTTACAGGTAGTTTCAGAATTGCCATGCTGGTTGACATATAAAAGCAGAATTCTGTGTTATAAGGTGATTTCCATAATAAGGTATATATTATCCATGAACTGAGGGCCTGGCTCTGCTCTTTCAAAATACAATCTACTCTGCTGAAATATGCAAGATTTATTTCAATATTACACAACTAAAGAATTTCAAATGAAAACTCAAAATGTGGGCTGTAGCATATTGTAAATTGCTCTAAAGCAATAGATTCATTCCCTTAATACAATTTCAGGACAGAAATAACTAAAAGATTATTCCATTAATATCCCACAGAAAAACAGAATTTCATTATAAATGTAAAAGGTGTATGTAAGATTCTCTGAATTAATTAGAGTAATTAAATCAATACTATATTATCTGTTATTTGTAAAAAAAAATCAACGATTACTGCTGAGGCTGCTTTTCTGTTTGTTTTACTATTCTATTTTTACCATAATGCTTAAGATGATAGTACTCAGTGGCGTCATGCAGCCAGAATGCTGGGCAGGAGGAACGGGTGAGCGGCAGCCTGCCCGTAGTGTACCGCTCTGTTTCACCGTCTTCCCCGCCCCCCGCGTGAGCGAAAAGACGGCGAAACGGAGCGGTACACTACAGGCGGGCTGCTGCTCACCTGTTCCTCCCGCCCAGCATTCTGGCTGCATGACGCCGCTGATAGTACTGTATTGAAATACAAGTGATCAAATAATAACAAGTTTACTAAAAGCAATCAAATCAATTTTTCAACATGCCCTTATTGTATCAACAGAGATTGTTGCTATAACACGTATCTGTTTTCAGTATCTGTTCTACTTTGGCAGCTAAGGTCCTCTTCTTTGTTTGGTACATCTGCACACTGCCTAGGGGCAGCCCAACCACAAACAGAAGTGTCATGTGAAGCAGCACCCATAGATGACTCCCTCACCTGTCCATTCACTGCCCTTTCTAGCCCGCTGCTGCACTGGGAACTTTGATCCTTTTCTGACTTGCTGGGAAGAAGCTGGAAGAGGATCATAGCACCAGCAGCCTCCTCCTCCCTCCTGCACTGCTGAAGGAAGAAGTGGTGGTGGTGGGGAGGAAGCTGCTGCAGCTTCAAATCACATCTCCCCACCTACTTGTTACTTAAAATGCATCAGATAGGCAGGGAAAGATAATCTGGAGCCCGCCAACCCCCTTTTTTGTCATTATGAAGATTGCTGCATGCAGCCTCCCTATCCACCCTAGTTCTGTGAAGGGGAGGTGGGGATGGAAGCATGTCTGCTGGTTTGCCCATCCACCATGCATCAGGGGAGTGCATGCAGGTGTGTGTGAGCAGCAGCAGCAGCAGGTTGCAGATTCAGGTGGTGCATAGGCATGTGCCACCCCTGACTAGGCCCTTTCAGTAAACTCAAAGCAGGTTTCCAGGTGGTTTCCCATTTAGGTACTGTTCAAGTCCGGACCAAGTCTAAACTAATATGAACTAAATCCCTATCACCAATGGAGCCAAAAAACTGGAAACAACGTTTTCTCCGTCCTCAGAACACACTCCAGATGCAACAGGAGCTCAGCTCCATTCGCATTGGGTAGGAGGGTTGGGTGCCCTGATCCATGGATTTGTTTATCCATGGGTTTTGGCAGCCATGGAGATTCCAGAAATGAAACCCTCATGGATGCAGAGGCAGCACCTGTCCTGCCATGCTATAAGTGCCCCTACAGTCTAGGACAGTGATTTTCAACCTTTTTCATCTCTTGACGCACTGGCAGGGCACTAAAATGGTCAAAGCACACCATCAGTTTTTTGACAATTGACAAGGCACACTCATCTCCCAATGGCCCCACATGACCCACCCCCAAATTCCCATGGCACACCTGAGGACCATTCGTGGCACACCAATGTACCAGAAAATGATTGGTCTAGGATAAAAGAACAAAAAGAAGGCAAGAAGACCTGTGTTATATGGAAGCAAAGTTGGGTCAAGGGCAGGAAGAGTATTTCATGGACTGGAAAATGGATAAGTTAGTGTTTGAATGCTTCTAGGTCTCAGTATTAATGTAACATTCCTCTGGAAGGAAATGCAAAGCTCACTCAGATAAACTAGGAGCCCTTGGACCTTGGCATTAATGCATGTGTGTTGTGGAAATAAATGTGCTCCACACAGCCTAGTGATATGATAGGAAAATTAAATTTCGCATGTCTGCCAAAATCTTAAAAAGTTGTACATTGGGAGCTGAAAAGACAAATAAGAGAAAAAAGACCATGCTAATCTGGGTTTCATAATGTATGTAAATATTTAGGAAAACATTTAGGAAAATTTAGGAGCAGTTGATTCAATTCTCCATTCTTGCTATATAATCCAAGGAAGTCTGTCACCTATTATGCACCTACCAGGAAACTGTCATACAAATGAACTGTAATAACAGAAGTGAAACCAGCAGTTTCAGATAATTTAATTAAGTTGTAGGTCCTCCAATATAATTCAGCAAGAATGTGAACTTTTAACTTGTGTTAACTCAATTTCCTTATTCTTTCATTTACCATTTGTTGGGGACATTATAGTGATTAGCCAAAGACTTTCCAGCTCTTAATGTTCTCAATAAATTCTGATTGAAATTGACTGTCATTTTCCAGCTATAATAAAGTAGGCATCTGACATCTCAAAAGGAACCAGCTACAGTCTGTTACATTATTTTGAGGTTGAACCTTTTTATCACATAATATCAACACAAAACTATTCTTAAGGACTGCAGAGAGTAGCCATCATAAAGGGCATAAGCAAAGTCACACCTGCTTTTTTTGAGAATTGCAGTGATAATGCACATCTGTAGTATCACAAGTTAAGTGACACTACATTCACATTTAATTGTTATACTACTGATGTTACTACCAGTGTCTGAACACTGTGGGTGAAAACAAGTTGTTCAGCTTGTCAGCACTAGAAACCTACTGTGAAGAGCTACAAAAGCAACAGCTGTGTTACATTCCAGTTGAGTTCAAAGGCAAAAGTGACTCAAGTGGTTTGGCTGCAAATCTAATTCCAACACTTCTCGGTTCAGATAACTTAAGCGGTAGATCACACAATCTGAAGCTGAAAAACCCTGGAGGTCCATGTTTGTTTTCCTGCAAAGCACCTCTGAATTATGTTAATTCTGATCTAACTCAAGAAAAGTAGCCTTGTTTTGGAAGAACAATGTTATGTTGCAATCATCTAGAATAATCCAAACCAATCAGTGAGAGACTCGGTATGAAGACTTTCTATCTCAAACCCATACTCAACCTCAAGACTATTTACTTAGTACCAGAGGCATAGCTAGGTCATTTGACACCCAGAGCCAATTAATTTTTGACAGCCCCCCAATACGACAAAATTATTTTCAATTGTCATGACATGAAATGAATTGTAATAATGGTCAGAAAATAAATGCAGTCAACACTTCCTCACAAGCAGGGATGAAAGTCAGTTCCTTCCTCTGCACATAGTACTCAGTGACATACGGCCTCTGCACCTGGAGGTTCAATGTAGCCATATTATATAGTTAATAACCACTTATAGTCCACCATGAATGCTTAGAATCCACTTTAAATGTCGCCTAGGCCAGTGACCAACAACACTCAAACTTCCAACACCCACATTAACTTCCAACCCCCTCCTCCTATTCAACAAGTTGCAGAAACTTTGTGTGACCTGAAATTTACTTACAAGCAAAACCCATGAAAACATTTTTATGTTATAAATATCAACTTTACATAATTAGACTTTTACATTGTTATTCTAATCCCCTCCTCCTATTCTCATTTCTCATTCCCACCAGAATTCACAATTCACTTAATAAATGTCCAACAGTAATCCTTCCACCCATTGCCCGGTTACTCAACTTAAGAAACTCCTGCCTTCCAACATAAGAAATGTTCAGCACACACACACACACTGATACTAGCCCCCATGTGTTCCTCTCTCCTTTAGTACCTTTAGTGTACTTTTAGATGTACCTTTACATACCTAGATGTACCTTTAGTGAACTTACTGTCCACTTACTTACTATTTTTCTTACCTTGAATTATTTCCTATTTGATCTAGAGCCATATATACACAGAAGTCAAATGAACAGCTCTGTACATACCCTTGGTTGCTACTATTCCCTTAAATGCCCATCATAATTATGCATTTCAGGTTTTCTCCCCTCTGTTACGAAAACCTTTTCAAGCAAATACATCTTAAGTCCCCTGAGTTGCCTGGATATTGGATAGAAAAAAATTGTACTAGAATTCAAGTTTGATTGCCCTGCTGCGTCCACTGCATATCTCTGTCTTGTGTTTATATTGCTCATCAGGCTTTGTTCTTTTGAAACAGCTACTATAACTACACAAGGATACTCAGTTTTGAATTGCTTGGTCTTACAGAATAATTAAATCGACAATAATAGCTCTCTGCTTATCTCATATTGAACTTACAACAGAAACAAACTATATCAACACTTGGTGTTGGAGTACTACCATGAAGTCACTTAATTCTATTATTCCATTTCCATAATAAACATTTGCTTTCTTGATACCTATGCATTTCTACATCCATGAAGCTGATTATTCACATGAATGGAAAACACAGTTTAGGACTGTATCCATGTATATCAGTGCACTCATACTGGTAGTTCCTAAAGAAAGATTGGAATTCAATCCAATCCAAGCTGGTCATCCAGCCAAGATGTTATCTGTGTGCTGAATCCTTATTTCAGAAGCTGATGGATTTTTCTTTGACTCAGAGCACAAATAAAGAGATAAAAGTAAAGTTTTATAGTGAAGGATGATGTGACAAAATTGAACAATGCTCCTTCATCTATAATCTCATTCCCATATGCTGCTTCTGGGCTGCGCTGGCCCTCATTGGCTGCATTGCGCTATGTCATGCCCCAGAATGCCTTGTAGGCAGCTTCCACAAGGCACTCCAGAGTATGATACAATGCAGTGTGGCCAATGATGAAAGTTGTGGGCCAGTGCAACCCAGAAGTGGCTTCTGGTCATGCTGGGTCCACAACCAATCAAAAATCAGGTCAACAGATGGATTGCAGCCCTGGTGAACCATTGGTTTAATCAGAATAGTTGTACCTGTTAAATTTGAAAAGCACCTGGAGATCCAGTCAACTTGTTCATAAATGAACATGGATAAGCTATGCGGTGGCCAAGTTTCCAGCGGACACTAAACTTTTCTGGGTGGTGAAATCAAGAAGGGATCGTGAAGAGCTCCAAAATAGTCTCTCTCCAAACTGGGGAATGGGCAGCAAATGGCAGATGTGTTTCATCTCAAAAAGGATACAGTACAGTAAAACTGGAAAAGATATAGAACAAAACAACCAAAATGATGACTGGACTGGGTTACCTCCATTAGGAGGAAAGGGGCTGAGCAGCCCATGTGGGGCTGTTCAGAAAGAGGATGTCTGAGAGAGAACATGGTCATATTATGCATGGATTGGCTAGAGTGGATACAGGGAAGTTGTTTTTCCTCTTGCCCTTCACCAGAACCAGGGGAAGTCTTCTAAACTTGAGTTAGAATACATAAAAGGAAAGCAAGTTCCTAGCATACGTTCCTCATAAAAACCTAGCAAGTTATAATTTATCAAGGAAAAGTGGCTTACAAGGTTACAAGCCATAATGGATATACGCAGCCTCCTAGTTTTAGAGGTAGCTTGTCTCTGAATGCCAGATGCAAGGGTGTGGCAACAGAATGCAGGTATCATGTTGTCTTTTGTGCTCCCAGGGGCATCTGGTGAACCACAGTGAGATGCAAGAAGCTGGACACTTGGCTTGATCCAGCTGGGTTCTTATATTCTTATGATAACACAATTACAGTAATGCAATATGAATTCTAGGAACTATTACAGCCTTGTTGGCTCAGTTAAACACTGTGAAGCAACAATAACCATGGATCACCTCACTTTCTCACTTTCACTGCTGAACAGATGATTTGGGGATACTGTTTTTTATTTCATATTTTGATAATGACACTGATATGTTCCTCATGTGGAACACGGAGCAATTGAACTCAATGCCATACATTGAATGAAACACATTGAACATTGAGACAAAGGAATGCAGTATGATTGGAATGATTTCTACTGCTCCCACTTGTCTTAGTGTCATCATATGAATCTATATATATATAAAGGAGAACGTGTGTGCGTGCGTGTTCCGCATAGGATCTGCAACGCCTGGAGCGATTGGCACCAAACTCGGCATGCACATGCCTTGCGGCCTGGCGACAAACGCTGTGGAGGTCAGGCCCTCCTTGCGCCCCTGGGGGTGGGGGCATGCGAGGGGCCCGTGTGAAAATGGTCAAAAATGGCCGAAATCGACGTCGAATCTGTAGTTTCTGGGGTCGCTGGGATAAGCGGTGACACTCGCGACGCCGTTGGAGTCCGGGTTTGGCCCCAACCTTGGCGTGGGGGGTGAGAAGGGGTGCAAAACAAAACGTCCACCATGCCCTGCTGGAACGCCTGGAGCGACGCGCACCAAACTCAGCACGCACATGTCTTGCGGCCTGGCAACAAATGCTGCGGGGGTCAGGCCCCCTAGCGCCCCTGGGGGTGGGGGCATGCGGGGGGTCCCATGTGAAAAGGGTAAAAAATGGCCAAAATCAGCATTGAATCTATAGTTTCCAGGGTCGCCGGGATGAGCGGCGATACTCCAGCTGCCGTTTGAGTCCGGGTTTGGCCCCCCCTTGTTGTGGGGGGCAAGAAGGGATGCGAAACAAAATGTCCGCCATGCCCCGCTGGAACGCCTGGACCGATTGGCACCAATCTCACCACACACATGCCTTGCAGCCTGGCGACAAACGTTTCTGGGGTCAGGGCCCCCTACCGCCCCTGGGGGTGGGGGTACACAGGGGCCCCACATGAAAATGGTTGAAAATGGCCAAAATCTGTATCAGATCTGTAGTTTTTGGGGCCGCCAAGATGAGCAGTGATGCTCCCGATACCGATGGAGTCCATGTTCAGCCCCTCCCTCGACAGGGGCGAGAAGGGGTTCGAAACAAAACGTCCGCCAAACTTCACCCAGGATGCAAAACTTTGCAGAATCACTCCAGCTGAGTTCAATTTGGGTAGATTTCCTTGATGGAATTCATCTCAAAAATTTCATGGAGTTTGAAGTGCCTATGCAAAACCATTAATCTTAGAATGCTTCTGAACAGCATTGTGGAGATAGGCTGCCATTTACGGTTCTTTATGGCAGCCAAATAGCTGGAAGAGCATTGTCATTTAACCCCAGTGATTTCTTTGGTTGCCATGGAAAGAAAGGTTTTAATACTGCCATCTCACAGAAAAGCTAAAGAATCTGTCAACACTTATCCACAACAAGGAGTTTTGATCACTGCCATTGACACACATTGGGAAATATAGACAGAGTATACAAACAATATCTTGTTTGTGAGAATACTATTCTCTGTACTTTAAATAGGAGGAACTTTCCCCCTTCACAAGAAGGTATGGTAGCTTTACTTTCTCAAGGTACTTGATATGAATATTTCCTAATGATGATGTGACCACTGCAGCAGTGGGCTAGAGGAGATGTTGAACTGATGAGGGGTCCCCTAATGTCTGTCCATGACCACCTCCTGGTCTACTGCCTACTCAGCTGCTTCAGTCAGCACTCTGATCCTCTTCTTGCTCAGTGGAAGTAAGAGGAAAATTGGTACTACAGCAACTCCTTTTCCTCCAACATCTCTGCCGAGATCAACAGCAGAGCAGAGTGCTGCAGGAAGAAGCGGTACAATGATTCTGTTCTGGTAGCTCACTTCCATCAAAACACGACAGGTCTACCTCTGCTCCCTTCTTGTCCACTAGCAAAAAAAGCCAGATACACAAGGAAGCAGCAGCAGCAGCAGCAGCAGCAGAGTCCTTGTCTCTTTTTTCTTGCCGTTCTGTCTGCCCCCTTACCTCTTCCTGCTTGCACCTGCCCACCCAAGTTCAAAGAAACAGGCTGGGCAGAGCATGCAGTA
>JAJKFI010000003.1:16475962-16516706 GCA_029204185.1 Lerista edwardsae
TTCTCAATCCCTGCCTATGTGTGATAAGATGTGTGAACTTCCATGCTTATGCTGATACATTACAAGTAGGGATTGAGAAATACGAGTGATTATCCCTTTGAGAAATCCTACTTATATATAAGATTGGCATTTGCCCTCAGGGCCTGGAACAATTTGACACAGACCCCATCAGCATAAACGGCTACTATCCCAAGACTGATTACATCCATTCTCCAGACTTATTCCCACCTAAATTTGCTGAACTAAGTCCTAGAAGAGATCATGTTCATCTGGATCGCCATCAGATTTTGAAACTCAAAAGGTGAAGCCAGTGAAGGGAAAATACAGAGCATTTAACGACTCTAGGTAAAAAGGAAATTCAGCAAAGGAAAATGCTCTTGATCATGGTATGTGCTAAAATTTGCATGTCACATAGCTGTTAAAATAACATAATCCCTGCCAGAAAAATAATGGCAATTTTTATGAAAGAGTAAGAGTTTGTATTACACAACAGCATCTATTATTGCACCTTGCATTAGTTAATGAAGTTGTCAGCACTACTGAAGCCCTAACTCTATCTCATTTGGCAAAGCTTGGAAGATGGAGAAAATAGCATTCCTTTTTTTCCACCTTCCCAACTGTGCAAAGGTAAAAGTACCTCCTCCCAATCTTTACTTCTGATTACCACAAACTTTCTATGAGGCAGGAAACAAAGGTTATGAGGAAACATTTTCCAGAGAAAGCACTGGGTTATGGGCATTGTTTCCTTCTCCATGAAAATATTTATTATTTCATGTATTTAAATGATTTATATCCCATCTTTTGAATAAGTAGAGCACCTCATACCATTGCTGGGCAATTGGAAGCTGCTGCAGGGTCCGGAATGCTCTGACTCTGTTAAGTCAGCACCAGGGACATGCTATGGGCAGGAGGAGTTTCAGGGAGGGAGGCACGGAGGGCAGGAGTGGAGATTGGGTTGGAGGAGATGGAGCCTACTTCCCATTTTTCCACCTGCCTTGCCTCCTTTCTCCCTTCAGACTTACATCTATTACATAGCTGGTATTACACAGCTGGTATTAGCTATTACATAGCTGATATGGAGCTGAAGAGACCCATAGGTCATCAGGAGGCCTGCCTAGAAGTAAGTAACATTTTTTTTTTACTTACCTCTGTTTGGCCTTCTGGTCAACCCCTCGCCCACCATAGATGCAACACATACTTCATCAGCACGGCTTCATCAAAGTAAATGGTGGGTGATAGGATTGGGCTGTTAAGAGTTCTGGAACTGAGCTCAGGAAAACTGCTTAAATCAACCAAACCGCTTTAACCAAAATTGCTTAAAGCAGTCACGTAAAGCCAAGGTGGGGAGGAAGAGCAAATATTTTTTCATGTAAAAAGAAGATGGGGCCAGCCATATGCACAGCTTTCTCGTCATATCTAGTTTGGCCCCTGAAAGCCACAATCCCCCCAGTGTTATATTGCTCATAGTTAGTGTGACACGTGACATTGCTAGGCGTACCAAATTTGTGGAAATGCAGTTACTGAATTCATATCATGAATTATTTGTAAAATTAACCACTACTTAAAGTTTCTTTGGAAAAAATGGCCCATTGTACAGTGTGTGTCATATGCTGGTATAATGTTTTAAAATTGTCTTTCAGGCTGCACAACCTGAGGTGTCTTCCTACTAATTGTGTTTTAGTAATGTAGCACTTCCATATCTATGAAAGAGTGTCTGACATCAATGCTTGTAGACATCCTAAAGGCTTCTGAGCAGTATGCAAGTGTGCTATATTCTTATCCTGTTTCATGTCTCTGTTTATGTAATACAATGTTTCAAGACTGCAATTGACACCAGTACTGTATAGGAAATTCACACAAAGATATTATGTCACAGCAGGCTCTGAAGTGGTAAATCAGAGGGAAAAAAAGCCCATGAAAACCCTTCAGAGAACATTGCAATGATTTATAAATGAAGCTGAGAGAAGAGGTGTGATATATGAGAAATATAAGCAATTAAATGTGGGATATTGCTGGGTGTTGACAACAGACCGTGTATAGTACACACAATTCAACACCTGCATGTTCCCATGAGGTGTCAGGATTCTCATCCTCACAACAGATACATTATTCCACAGCTTTAACAGAAATTGCACCACATAGGAACAGCGACCATTTGTGGTTATTTCAGTTTCAAATAAAGCTATAGAATGATTATGGAGGGGAAAGAATGCCCAATCTTTGGGCATTTTGGCAAAACATAAAAAAAGCCATGTAAGAATCAGTATTTACAAATGCACCAATACTTCAAAATTAAATAATAGGTTAAACTGCAGGTTCCCTGGAATGGCTCAACCTATTGAAGCACATTCAATAACTAACAGTGTTGCCCAACCATTCAAAGTCATGAATGTTTCCTTACAGTTCAATTTTTTGGTTTTGTTTGGAGCCTTAGATCTGTTTCTCCACTGAAACAAATTCATGAAGTCTCACATGAACCTTGCTTGCTCTGCAACTTTAATTTGTCTATGTGAGTGTGACTCTAGGGGCAAGAGGTAGGTGTGAAATGTTCCAGTTCTTTCATGCTTTAATAATGGAAGCTTCCATCAAACCTCTCAGAGCATCAGCTTTCCTACAACTATAGACACCTTTTTCAGTCTCAACTCCTAATACACTGAACAGCAGGTAGCTACAGACTGCTATAATGACCCATGATTTTGCACGATACACTGACGTGGTTTAGTATGTTCCAGATTAAATACCTATGGGCAAATAGCAGTAGAACTGATTAGTCAATGGGAATGCATATTAGTCTGTAATCAGATTCCTAATAATTATTGCTTTTCCTAGGGAAAAGACTGAGATAAAAGTAGCTTTTTTCAAATTATCTTTTGGACTATACAGGTATTTTTATATTTATGAATCATTTTATTTTGGAAAGCATTACACAACAGGTATTATATAAAATGCCTGATAACATAGGTTGAATAAACTGCAAAGGGATCTTGGTATTTAACTTGAAGCTCCAAAGTTAACAGCAGCCCATTGTGGCAGGGCTAGAAATACCAAACATAAGAAGCTGCTTTATCTTGAGATAGACCATCAAACATCTGTTTCAGTATTGTCAGAGTTCCTGGGAAGTTTCTCCTGCTGTAACTTTAACTAGACATGATCTCATAGGTAAAGGACTAACTTTCCAATATCCTGATGGCCTTTCTCTTATTTTTATAAAATGTAGCTGGGTCCTTGCCATTTTATTCTCAGCCAACATATCAGAACCATGCTCTTAACCCTGGTTTGTAAACAGTTACTGCTTGATCACCTGTGGAAAATATCAGCAAGTGATGAGGCAGGAACACTTCTAAAACTTCCCTTCCTCCTTTTTCTTTCAGGCTGTATACTATGGAAATAAGCAAGCATGAATTGGAAGGATGACAAACTCACTCGTGGTCTAGTACTTTCTCACTCGTGGTCTAGTAATTTTTGCAATCTTATTTGAAAAGCTGCATTAAATCACACATTGTGACTTATAGATTGCCCCCCAAACACAACCCTCAAGTATCAATTGAGATACTTGTAGTCTTGCCCAAGTGAATTGCATGTACCTCAGACTGCAAGCTCTCATTTCTCCACTGGGCAAGATAAGATAGCAGATGGTCCCAAATCATGGCTTGCCTGCCAAACCACTCTAGTATAACATAACAGCTGGATTCTAACGTTGTGTTCTGGGCTCAACACAGTACATGATCAGATGCTGGCAAATTAGCCCACTTGGGGGCACAGGCTCTGTGTGTGTGCGTACGCACGCATGCGTGCACACACTGTTGAACCAGCACCTGCATCACAAAAAAAGCTTAGTATTCAGTCCTTGACTGCATACGTTCTATTTTCAACTTGCAAAGGAGTAGTAACATGGACTATGGTAAACTGAATTACATAATGTACACAATAACATCTTGTATAATGCCAGATGAACGATTACCATTACAAAATAGAAAGGTATCAGAGAATGTGATACTAAACAAGGCTAAGGCATATGCATAATGAATGCCTAACATGAAGAAGTCCCATGTATACTGAAGATCAAAACCTTCCAGGCAGCATTCTAGTCCATCTCTAGTCGGTTTCCTCATCACTGCTTACACCAATCCTTGACAAACCGCAGCTGGTCTGGTATGTGGATATCTACTGTCAATTTGAATTCTCACCTTCTTTTTTCACATTTGATGTAAGAGGAGGTAAAAAAAAATCCAAGCCAACCCCAAATAAAGTATTTTATGTCCTGCATAACAGAAGATTATTTATTCTATTACTTGACACAGGCTTTGCCTTTTGTGTGCGCATGAGATTTCCCACCTTACCCTTAAATTATTCTCTTCCTCTGGTGTTCATTGATAGTCTCTGAAGTTCAGGCTTTATTCCCCTTCAAGGTTCATTCTTCCTCTAAATACTCATCATCCAATGCATGCTATAAAGAGATTTCCCAGCAGTCGTTTTTAAAAATGAAAAAGATAAAATACTCAGCCTCTGAACACTGAAGGCTCTAGTGACAGTACCTGGAATGCCTCCTGTTGACTATGATGGTTATCACTGGGGGCAACGGAAATCTGTTCATTCTGAACTGTCTTCAGAAATCACCCTTATCTGATTGTTCTTTCAGATCAAAAGAACAAGGAAGACAAAGTAAGCTGTGCATATTCTTTCCCTCTGCACTTTGTTGTCGAAAGAGGGAGGAATCCCACTAGAAACACTAAACCACTTTTAGATATTGCTAATCTTTTTTGCGGATTTCTGGGTGTGTCCCCCCCCCCATTTACTGCCAACTGACTGATTAAGTTTTGATGTTTTAATGGCATAGAGAAGCACTGTCAGGAATTACCTGTGCAAAACTTGTAGCAAAATCTAGATAGACAAAGAAACATTTCTTGCTCTAAGGGAAATGACATGTAACTCATAGCATTTACAGCCAAGATTAGACCAGAAATTTTTTTCCCCTCTGTGTAGTATGACTACTTTGCAGGTCTCTTTAAAAAAATCACCCTCTGAACTCCTGAATAGTATTATTCACACTATATTTTAGGCATTCTTGAAAGACATATTTGCACATTTACTTACATGAAGTTCAGTCTCAGTTACTAAGTACGTAAACGACTCTATCATGTGAAGGTCAGTTGAAAAGAAATTCCAGAATATGCCTATTTTGCCAGCAGAGGCAGCACTACTGCTGGCAAATAATCTTTCCAAGACAGAAGGAGCTGCCTGCCAGTTTAATAGCAAAGAAAATAACAGAGTACTTGGCATTCTCCTTTAAAATGTGTTTCTTATTGGACACAGGAAGTCACTTTACATTAAATTGTATATGACATAATGTAACATGTCAAATGCTTAGTTAAAAAACAAATTGGAATCAAGCTGCATACAGTACATCTGAAGCCTTGCATTCAGCTTCATATATTAAGAAACTCGCACACACATTGTTTAGGGATTCAAGTGGTGATGCCGTTTTTGGAACTCTTCCCAATACCCAGTGGGATCTTGATGGGACCTCTGAAAATACAAAAACAACCTAAGCCCCTGAAAAACATTTGAACAAATGAAGAATTTGCTCTGGCAAAGCCTCTAAGCCTGTAATAAGGCAATTGCTAAAATAACATATTCTGGAATGTTTTCATTAACCCAATTTTCATCGTATGGCCTCCTATTTTGACATTGATCAAATCAGGGAATTAATTCTCCAGCTCTAAACGTACATTCTAATATGTTCATTTTCTCCAGAAGGTGGTACTTGCCATGCTGCACGGTTGGACCCTAATAAGGTATAGCTGCAACCGACCGGCTATTTTCTTTCTTTTTTGTGTAACATTCAAATGCTTCTTTCCCCCCCTCCCCCATTTTCCCCTTCGAGACAACCAGACCAACAAGTGACCAACTTCCCTGGCAGCTTTCAACTTTGTGCTCATTATAGTCATGGTTTCTTAGCTTAGCAGTAACATTGTTATAATGTCAATGGCATGCCTTCTACAGTCACCCCCAGCAGGCCAAGACACTGCACTGGAACTTCTAGTTAAATCAGTTTTTGATATTGGAGTAAAGACCAAGGACAACTACTTAAAATGACACTAAGCTGTGATCAACTACAAAGTAGTGGATGGTTGAAAATGCCTCCTGCCGTCCTTTTTCACTAGAAGGGAAATGGGTTCTTCTGTTCCAAATGGTGCTCAGGTAGGCCCTGAGGTCAAGCCTAATACAGATGGGGAAGAGCAGCCTCAGCCTCTCTTTCATGCACCCTACCCTTCCCTAAAGAGTTACTATACTAACCATAAACCTTCATATCTTGACACCTGAACAAAAGAACTTTTATCATTCCACGTGAAATGTGCAGACGTTAAGTTATTTCAACAACATTGCAAAAGGGTTCAGTCTTCTGCTCTTGCAGTGGGAATATTCACTGAGTAAAACTTGAGGAGAGGCACTAACCCCAAGATCTCTTGATTTTCTATGCTGCCTGGCTTATTTCCCTGAGGCTGTGCAGGTCAAAGGGCTACATGAAAACAAATACAAAATCACAACCCAAAATGCCTCACAAATTGGTCTTGAAAGAGTAGCCTCAAGATCACTTGGATTTAACTTCTTATATGTATATAGCAGTGGTTCCCAAACTGTGGGTCGAGACCCACTGGTGGGTCACGAAATACCTAGGGGGAGCCATATTAAAAAATATGGGAAGATGGGATGCTGGAAAGGGGGAGGGATTTGTGGCTGTTCTGTTTGTGTCAAGATTGTAAATAGGCTTTTTTCATTTTGCTATTGGAAAATGACTGAGAAATAACCCAACTTATTGCTGCATTCTCAGGAAAGCAGCAGGCTCTAGCGTCATAATGCCGGCACTTCTGGCCATGACATCACTTCTGGTGAACGCCGGACAGATGGTCATTCTAAAAAGTGGGTCCCGGTGTTAAAAAGTTTGAGAACTACTGATAATATAGCATGTTTGTAAGAAAGTAATGGCAGAGGTTAGGAAGCTGGTATTTCTGCTGCTCAGAATTGTATTTTAATAAAAATAAGTTTGTTATCAAAAGAACTGGAGATTTCTTGTAAGTGAAGGATATTGAAAAATGAAGATGGGGTTAATGATCCTTTTCTATGTTTTTCCTCACAAAAAGAGGTGTTTAAATGATGAATAGAATGTGGAGAGAGACAGAGAGGGAAAAGAAAAAGAATTTTTCTAAGTAAAAACTACTGTTTATACCCAATATATCTTTTAATCAAACACACCACTGCCAATTCAATTGCACCTATAATGTACTGCAAGGCTTGTCTTAAGTTTCTTTGAAAGCATTCTCCTTTTTTGCTGATTTCCCATCTCCTGCCTCAAACATACTCAACCTTCCAGTTGAAATGTTACATTTTAGCCACAAAAGTGGGTTTTCATTAGAGCACTAATTCTGAAAGATATGGGCTACAGGAATACTCTGAACATATAAAAATAATAATAATACATAGTCTTCAGGGTGGTCACATGAAGCCATGAACAGGCTGTGCTGACAACCTTCCATTGACAATACTGTCTGTGTTGTAACAAGGAGGGAGTAGTTTAGGTCAATAAACAACTATCATTATCAACTAGCAACCAATAATTCTTCCTTCCAAGTGAATTGCTGAGACCAACTAGCCAGCAGCTTCTGCAATGAAAATGAAAGTATGATGTACGCCACCTTCTTCACCCTCTCTGAAGGTTTATTGAAGCAAGAGAAAATAATATTAATTTTTGTACTGCAGGATCCATCTTGAAGGTTTAGGGCAGGTAACAATATGTTTTACACTCACAACCACGGTTTGGTAATAGAATGGAGTGATGTGAAAATTGGACCATTAGGTCTGGGGCCACGGGTAGGTAATCTAACAGAATTGCATGAAGCAGCATCACTGAAGCAGTTTGAAAAAATCCTATCACATGGCTCAATCTAGCTAGATTTGGGGCAGTGTAAAGGCATGCACGACAGCATACATGTCTTCATGACATTGCAAACAGCATGACACCGCAGCCATTTTGGGGATGCAGCTGCAAATGGCAGAAGTGGCCCTGGCATACAGAGGACAACCTGCACTGAGGCAGGTAAGTGGTGGTGGGATGCAGGTGATGTGGCGGAACAAGGGGAGTTTTAGGGGAGTGAGTGAGGAGGAAAGGTGGAGGGAGTGATGGTTCTCAGTGGCAGTGATGTGCCAAATCCAAACCCCCTTCTCTCTTCCTTATTCCCTTTGTGCATGAGCAAAATGGCTGGCACAGATCCAAAGAGACCCATTTGGGCAGTGGAAGCTTTCTCCAGGGTAAGGGAATGAAAGTTCCACCACAGGATGCAGCACCTGTTCCACTGGTGTGGCTGCATCGATCTAGGGGTTTAGATACGATTGGACTGACAAGCTCTGAAACTGCAGTGGCTGTGGTTCTACACGGGAAAACAGTAGTACTGGAAAACTGAGCTAAGACATCTAGATAACTCACATTAGAACCATAGAACCAGTGTTTGAAGAGAACATAGGTGGGGAGGGGCAAAGAAAATTGCCCAGGGTCAACCAACTTACCCTTTTTATATCAAAATGCATAATGGCTAAGACCAGCTGGCTAAATGTGTATCTCTTGTTCCAATACACACGGAGATTGAATTTGATGGTCAAAGCAGAGTATCAAACTGTTGTGTGTTGATGAAAAATGTTCCTGTTATACTGAACCATTTCTCATGGCACTTCTGATACAGCTTAGTATCCAAGACCTTTTGTATTTCAAGGATCCTGCACTTTTAACAGCAGACAAAATAGGCAACACCTTCCATTACTGCTTCTTTATACCAGCAAAAGCTTCTCCTATTCAATTTCTATCCTGCAGCTATCAAAGGCAACACAAAGCTTATTTCTATCTTACAGTAGAAAGGAAGATATATCAGTATTGTTACATCCAGAAAAAAAGACTTGCATTTTTAGCAGTACCTATACATGACAACTCAAGAAAATAATACAGTCCACCCTTGGCATCCATGGGGGTTCCATTTCCAGAACCTCCATAGATGCTGAAGCTCATGGATAATCGAATCTGATCAGGGCACTTACTTAACCTTTGTACATTTACCTGACCTGACATTTACTCCTGACATTTGCTCCTTCCAGTTGCATCCAGAGGCCGCACACAGCTTCCCCAGACTTCAGAAAGCCCTCTGGAAGTGTCAGAAGGACACTTCCAGTTTTTGGAAAAACTGGAAAGTGCCCTTCTGACACCTCTGGGGGGCTTCAGAAGTCTCTTAGATGTGACCAAAAGGTGTGCCTGGAAGGAGATCAGAGAGAGACATCAGAGAGGTCAGTAAGTCAAACCTATGGGTTCCAAACCCATAGATCAAAAGCACCCACCTGTAAATTGAATCTTACATTACAATTTAAGTTAAAACTACAATCCTAAATATACAAAAAAGCAAATATTATTGAAATTAGTATAACTTTTGCATGACTAAATAGTAAATGAAAGAAGCTTCTTATACATGGGAGAGTGTACACATCATACTATACCAAACATATCATAGTACATCATTTTCAGTTAAGGATTAATTAATAAAATATAATAATTAATCTTAGGGCCCAACCCAATCCTGTTTTCCTGCACTGTTGCAACTGTGCCAGTGGGGCATGCACGGCACCCTGTGGTAAAGGAGCAGTCAGGGGGCCTTGTCAGTGTAATGGAACATTTGTTACAGGGCTGCATTTGTTACAGGGCTGCATTGCAGCTACATCAGATCTGAAAATTTGGGTAGGATTGGGCCCTTAATCTAATTCATACCACTTCATTAAATCCCTAACTGAAAAACTGCGTGGTGTTAATACATTTAAAAATATTAGGTTGTACTGGGAAGTGACTGAAAAACCCACATTATGAAAATCACTGGCAAAGGAAGAACTGCCACTGTAACAATGTGCCCCACTGCCACCCTCTCCGCCAATAGGCATGTCTGGCAGGGCTAAGGCGTGGTGCCCCTATATACAGTGTGGGTGGCAGTGCCACTTCCACTTCTGCAGCCTCTTCCCTCCATAAAGTGCAAAGAGCCAGTCAAAGAACACTAGCTGCAGACGTGGAACCCTCCACTCCCATGCCCACTGGCTTGACGGGTACTGTCTCCTCCTCAGGATGGTGGCAGCAGCTCCATTACCAGCTAGAAGCTGGTGAGTATTGTTGGGGTGCTGCTGAGGCACTCCATGTTAACCCACCTCTCCCTTCCCTTCCCAGCTTCCCTTGCCGTCAGCTATACGTATACTGTACAGCAAACTTGAGCGTCCCTGGATTTTAATATCCATGTGAAGTCCCAGAACCAAAGCTCCACAGGTGCCAAGGGCCTACTGTACCGTCAAAAAGACTATCTCAATGTGATTCACCATATTTTCCACTTTACATTGTGTGAACCTATTTGAACATACAACAGAGTCCTGATTATCTGACCTAAATGAGACCAACAGGAGGTCGGATTACTGGATATATCAGATAATGCAGAAACTGGTTTGGGGATGTGTAAAACAAATTGCAGATTAAACTTCAATCACGTAAACTAAAAGTTGATACATTGCTGGGGGAGGGGGAGGAAGTAGCAGAGCTTGGGAGAGCCCAGTGATTTTATAAGGCAATGGTTCCCAAACTTACCATGGTCATGGAGCCACCATGTAATCTTCAATTACATGAGATCGTGTTGCCTTGCGTGATTCAAGATGATGGCGCCCAGAAGAGCTGGTAAGAAGTCGCCATTGGAAACAGTCTGGGGCACTACTATGAGTTTTCCATAGCTCCTTTGGGCAACATAGCGCACAGTTTGGGAACCACTGCTATAAATTTTATTTATGGTCTTCTAATCTGGGAAGCCCAGGTAAGGATGATCTCTTGCAAACTTCAAATGACCCTGAAATTTTAGTTGGAGTTTCCCCCTCTTTCCCCTCTCTCCTTCCAGCTAGGCTCTTATTGGAAAAGTTTCCACTCTTTTCCATCTAGGGACTGGGGGCAGAGAAGGAGACAAAGAAGAGAGTGAGTGAGATAAGGGGCAGATAGCCAATGCCATTAGCCTACTCAGTGTTAATATGGCATTTATTTACATGCAGCTCACCTGTCAACAAAGCAATTAGACAGCAAGTCATATGGCTACTACACTGAATAAAGCAGTATGTTGGATAACGGACGGTCCAATAATCAGGACTGTAAACCCTAAGCCATTCATAGGTGGGGAAGTTACAGATGATTTTGCAGTGAGAAGCCATGGTTTGAATGCTTAGGCCTACATTATTGTTGGATTATTCCTGTCAAGGCTATGCCTGTATTGTCCCTGCCATTGTCCTCTGCAAAGCCAAGGACGGCATCCATTTATAGGATGGATTTTGCAGAGTGTAAGTCAAAAACACTGCTACAATGAAATCATTTAGGCCAAATACCTTAATAAGCATGAAGCCCTATCCTTTCTGGCACTGTTAGGAAGGAACTGAGTGCAACAACTGTGGTCTAGCCACCCTAAATAATGGCTGCAATTGTAACAGGAATCTGAGATGGCAAGTGCACACGTAGGCACACATTGGACAGTACAAAGCAACAAGGAGAAAAAATGCAGGATGCCTTTATGCTTGGCAGATGTAAGCTAACTCCCTCTCCTGACTTTTATGAAAAGAAATGATTGAATTGGTTTTGTTAGGAAACATAGCATGCAAGTAACCTCCTCTCTTTCCCAAAAGGATAGACAGTTATGAATAGTTATCTTTCAATGTGCCTCTCATAGGACCAGTAGAACATTCTAGTCTATACATTAGCTATTAAAGTCTAAATGCTAACCCTGGAAAAATTCACTGTAAGAGAAGAGCAATTTTCAAATAACTGACAAGAGACAAGTTTGAACAGAGGATACGTAAAGGTTGACATGCTTTATTATAGTGGTATTCACACAGATTGCTGTTTTTCTGAAGAAACAAATAGAGACCATACCAAATGTTAGGAAATGGAAAGAATATTATCAACAATGCACTTCAGTACAAGAGAGTACTGCTTTTGTATGTCATATAGAGTTATATTTTTACAGCAGAAAGCCCACACAAATGATTATATTCCCGGCACAGGGTGCCTGAAATTAGGTACAATAGCACCTATTAGCAATAATAGGAGCTCTTCGACTAATCCTTTCCACATTGCAGACAATTTATCCTAAGGAGAGTACTGTATTAATACTAGATAATGTATCTTGCTCAAGATTTATAGAATGCAGCACACTTAAAATGGGTACGTGAAGAAAGGATAACAGATTTCTTCACCGATTCAGAACTCAATGGGGCTAACTTTCAAATATACTTGCAGCACATGGCACCACCAAAATGTTTTTCAGATTTGTGTGAATTATGGGTAATTATCAAACATTGATTTTTATCTACTATAGTTTGGTACCACACAAAGGGTATGATCCTATTCAACTTTTCAGCATGGATTCTGTGACAATGCAGTGGTGAGGTAAAGGAACAAACATTCCTTTACCTTGAGGAGCAGAACCCTCAGCAGAACCCACAGGTGTGTGTGTCATCACTAATTGCTAAAATTGTGATTTTAAGGAATAATACCATCATGTTATATATGAAGGGGAATTTCATGAGGAATTCAATTTAAAAAAACTGAGTGTAATATCTTTATTCTATCACAAATTATGGCCAAAAAACTAAAAGCCAAAAATACAACTTCTGTAAAAATCACAGTTCATTAAAATTGTGGTTTGAGGAATAATACCATCATGTTATATACTTTTTGAAGTGGAATTTCATGAGGAATTCAGTGAAAAAAACCAGAGTGTAATATCTTCATTGTATCAAATGTTATGGCCAAAAAACAAAGCAAAAAAATAAATAAATGAAAATACAACTGTCTTATAACGTAATAGTATGCATGATGGCTCCATTAAATCTCCAGATGCAGGAGCAGCGGCAGAGGATTTATTTTCTGGCCATTACTGTTATTCATTTCATGTCATGACTATTACTAACTCTATGCATCACTTACTTTTGTGAGGGCAAAAGAAGGGGAGGAAACATGAACACCCAAGGCAGTTTACATGGGCAGGCTAGGCTAATCCACCATTTCTCAATGGGGTTTTTACAAATATACAGTCTTTTGTTATTCACTGAATCCTCAATCCCAGATGTAGTCTTCACATCTGGTGGTTCTCTCATCTGGCTGCATGCCATTGAGTTTTAGCAGGGCATCATAAGTGAAGCTTGTTCTTGTACTCTATTCTTTGCCAGCTGGCCTTCTCATACATTTCCACACTGGCTGATCATCTCCACAGTGACCCTGGTCAGCCATGATAGGTATTGCAGCTTGCCACAGCCTAGTATTCTGTCTCCCATCCAAAAACAAGACCACTGATTCTTCTGCTTAGCTTCAGGCAGTACCAGTAGCTCAATATCAGCCCACACCTCTTGCCATATCGCTTCTGATTTTTTTTGGAAAACAGGAAGAGATACTTAAAAACCTTTAGAAGACATTCTGAGGCCCATGGAAGCCAGGCATAGGGCCTCCCTGGGCCTGAGAACACCCTCCAGTCATGACTGGAGCCCAATTCCAGTTGCTTTTGAAGGTCCTGTTTCCACCATTAAAACTGTGGGTCCCAAATCCGTGGGTACAGAAATGGGACCTTATTCAACTTGCCCAAACAGAAACATCACTATGTTTCACATGAATGCTTCATTCATAAACATTTATTCAAAAGAAAATTTTATTGATTTCACTATACAAATTGAAACATGGAATTGAAAACTATCTCAGATAAACATAAAAGGTAAATGATTATGCAATCAAATGCATGCCTAGTCAGGAGTAAGCCCCTTTACATTCAAGTGGATATGTGTGAATAGGATTGCAGCCTTCGGGCCCAACTCTATCCAATTTCCCAGTGCTGGTGTAGCCATGCTAATGGGGTGTCCGCTGCATCCTGCAGTGGGGCAGCAGTTACAGAGACCTCTTCAAGGTATGGAAACATTTGTTTCCTTACCTCAGGGCTGCATTGTGGCTTCACTGGTGGTGAAAAATTGGATAGGATTGGGCCCTTAGAGTGGTACCCTATGCATGATTACTCGGATCTAAGTCCCTTTGTGTTTAGTAGGATTTACTCCTAGGTAAATTTGCATCAGATTGTAACCTTAATACAGCTTGAACTATATACTGTCTCTCAGGCATCCCAGGAGAAAGAGGATGACCTAGAAATTAACATATGCCCCTTAGCAAATTTTCATTCAGCTGAGCCTACTGATTCTTTTTAGCTAAAGCCCTTTGAAAAATGTTAAAAAGGCAGCACATGAGCATCCCTGCTGCTGTTATCACTGCCTTTGCTGTACAAAGTTCAAGAACTCTGCTTCCCAACCACCCATTTCTGCTGGACTACATCCATTAAACGTGAAGAGCTGAGCAAAATTCTGAAAATTGATTCAGCCATAACACAAAACTATGGTTGGGAACTATGTGGATGACCCATGTACTTGCCTGCTCCTCTTTCCTTTTCTCGTCATGTGCTCTGATCTCCATCACTTCCGACTGACACTTCGCATTGTACCTTGCCATTCATCTAGGCAACTGTGATAGTGAGAATCTGAATTCGTGTTTTTTTAGACATACGGTTTGACATTTCAGGACAGCAGGGAGTACATGAGCATGGATTTAGTGCCAGAACATAGTTTGGCATTATGTCTGAAGAACTGAAATAATTGTTTTTCCCCAGAGAACTAGATATAGTATCTGAAAGGCAAGTGTAAAACAATTAATATGGAAAACATTATATATCTCCTTATTCTAAATCCTTTCTGTAGCTTCCTAGTAGAACACACTTTTAATGGTTTAACGACCTAGTCTTTCCATTGCCAATGCAGTCATGACAACACACTACATTCTGCAGTGGGCAGTCACAGAGGCCTCCTCAAGGAAAGGAAACATTTGTTCCATTACCTTTAGGCTGCATTGCAGCTACATCAGAGATGGAAGGTTAGTTAAGATTGGACATTACGTAAACCTTAGTGGTAAGCCAGGTTTTTTTTTAATCCTTTAATAATTATGAGTTTACTACGTATATTGGACTCATAGAATCTCATTTACCTTGTTTTAAAGGTCCACAAGTTTTGTATTTAAAGTGAGCCTGTGTTACCTGGTTCTGTTCCAGTAACCCCCACAGATAAGGAAAATCCACAGGTTTCTCTGACATCCACATGTTTCAGGGGGTGCTTAAATCCTCCTGAGGCGCGGGAGACTCTTCTGAGAAGCTGTGGGAAACCATCTGCTTTCTCTGCGGGCCTCAGATTGGTTATTAGGGCCTAAAAATGCTACTTCTGGTTTTCAGGCAAAAACTGGACATGACTTTTTTTGCCCTTATAAGGAGTATCTGAAGGCCATGTTTAAGAGGTCCATGCTGGTTGCATGTGCCATGTTGAAGATCCCTGCATCATTCAGATATCTTTTGGCACTTCCTGCTGCACTCTGGTGCTTCCTGACAGTCTCATCTGGATCCTTTGGATGGTAGATAAGGTACCCCTTGCACCTAGCCACATTAATCCCATAGGATCACTGATTTGTTACCTGCAAATTTTCTGACAGTGAGGATTTCCAGGAACCTAACCCTAGCAGACAGTGAGGACTGGCTGTAAATCCCTAGTCATATTTTAATAGAAGTAGGTGAGGAGAAGAACTGGTCTGGCATTCCAGCCACATATGTTCTTCTGAAACCTGTCAAAAGAGGGGCTGCTTTTCTGTGACCCCCACATGACTAGGATGGATTTATTCAGCTCACAGCCTTTTAATCCTTCGGCTTTCAGGCTCCCTTCCTCCTCCCCTCTTACATGGCTGCTCATTGTACCAGAATCAGTGATGTCATGCAGGGGGAACGCGGGGGAACTCAGTTCCACTAGTTAAAATTAGGGCTGACTCTGCCCACTTCACTCTCCCTCCTCCCCCCTCCCAATTCCTCTGCAGAGAGCTTTTCTTCTTGGTTGGCCGGCACAGAGGGTTAAAGGGAGCGACTCCGGATTCCTAGGGAGCGAAGGCAGTGATGTCATTCAGGGGGAATGGACCAGAACGGGCGTTCCGGATTCTAACGGGCTCCATGGCTGGTTCCGGGTTCCCGACAAGTGCCAATCAAAAGTGAGTTCCTGTTCCTAAATCATTTGAATGACACCACTGACCAGAATCACTCCAACTCTGAGAAGACACCCTAAAGCCCCAATCTCAACTTCCCCTTTACACTGGTCAGAAACAATTCAGTTGTGATAATTAAAATAAAAAATCAGTGTCAAATACAAATAGCAACACCCGGGGGAAGACGAAATATCCAGTCACTCAATGACTGAACCAAAATTGCATCCTAGCCACCAAAACCAGATAACCAAATGGTTATAAATGAGGATACCACTACCAAATAAAGAGTAGAAGAATGGGATGCTTGGCAAGCCTCAAGGAAAATGGTCTTTGAGATCTCCACAACCAGTGGAATTCCTGGATGGGGGAGGAAAAATGCTAATTTTCAGGAACCTGAACTCCTGTGTAAAGCTGCCGCTCCTCCTTGCCTTCAGAATCATTTGTGGCCTGGACAGCAAAGCCTTGGATGGCTCTCAAGGCAAGGGGCCTCTTAGCATTTTGCCCCCCTCTAGGACCACCACTGTCCACAGCTTAATTCATCCCTGAATACCACTTCTCATATTTTTGTGCAAGACTTGAAGCCAACCAACTCTCTGCATTTCAGCCAAACCTCCCTAAACTGTCCAATCTTACCTATGTACTTCATTAGAACTGGCAACAACCTGTTCCCTTCCCCTCTATGGTGAAACGAGTTCCTTTTTCTGTTTGCTGTATAGAGTAAATGCTGTTCAGAAACACCACGACTTGCTGTGATTCATATTGCCCGATTCCAAATGAAATATTTCCAGATCATGGTCAGTTAAACATTATCATAACTCAGTGGCTTTTTAATTTGAGGATTGTGGATCCTGAGAAAGCTGCAGTTATAGCAGCAGAAGTTACAGAAAGTTAATTTATTATAGGCCCTGCTATATATCCACAGAGGAGTAGTACAAACAGAGGACTTATCTT
Organism: Lerista edwardsae; assembly: GCA_029204185.1. Classification (NCBI taxonomy): domain Eukaryota; kingdom Metazoa; phylum Chordata; class Lepidosauria; order Squamata; family Scincidae; genus Lerista; species Lerista edwardsae. The sequence continues at coordinate 16,493,058 of JAJKFI010000003.1, forward strand.
AATAAAATCACATCATATCTCATGCATTAATATTTCCTCATCTTTATGCTCTTCTTCATTGTAACGACTAAGAGGGATAAAGTTGTGAAAGCAGAAAGAAAAAGATAAATGCAAACCAAAAAGAAAGAAAGAATGCTGTGGGCAAAGTATCTGGCATAAATAGTTTATCACACTCAGTGATCATCATGTTGCCATCGAACCAAAGTGCAGCCATCTTGAGTCTTTTGCTTAGTCACTTGTCTAAAGTTGCTGAAGTATGTAACTGTTTCTCTCTTTGCTCTCGTTTTCACTCACTTGCTCCCGCCTGTAACCTTCTCCAATCCAGTGCCGCTAGCCTTCACAATAGAGAACTGGTTCAAGCCAGCAGAGCTTCCTCCCTTATCAAAATGGTCACAGCATATTCTCAAGGCCCAATTAACACAGAGCTTCTCATGCCCCAGCCCCTGTGTAGTAATTTTCCACCAAGCAGCAGCTGGGGTGGGGGGAGAGGGATATAAAAATGATTTGAAATTGTATGCTCTTGCTCTTTTTCCCTGCCTGCCGAGCGGGGCAGGGAAATCGGCCCACCTGCGAAGGTGTAATAAAGATGATCCTCATACTCTCTCGTTTGGTGGTTTGCCTTTTTAAATGCTTTCCCCGTGATGAAAACCATTTTTGGACGATTTTTGGCAACAATCACACCGCCCACCAATAGGCTGTCCCCTAAACCATCAGTACCAATGAGATTGATAGTGCCTAGAGTTGCCAACCCAGGTGACCACTGCAGGTAATCCTGAAAATTTTAGCAGGGTCACCAGAAATATACAACATTACATCATGTTGGAAAAAACTCCAGGAATTGCTTCAGGTAAAGTTGGCAACCATATGAAGAGCCCTACTGGATCGACTGAAGGCCCATCTAGTCCATCGATTGGACTTGGAACAATAAAAAACCATATAACATTTTGACTTACCTTTTCTACTTTCAAACACGTCTCGGCATATGATGAAAGTACTCCAGTAGGGCATAGGTGATCTGGAAAACTGTAAAATATTAGAAAACAGGAAGTTATCCAAATTTTGCTTCTTTTCATGTGTATTATTAACTGCATCCTGCAATTCCTACTAACTAGACCAATGCTGTATGTTATTTCTTCTGTAAAAACATCCTTGCCTTTCAATATTTAGCAATATTTGAATTTAACTTCAGGACAAAATATTACGTAAAAGCGCTGAACTAAAAACTACATTTTTAAAAACGCTCACTTGAAAAGTCAAACTGTTAATACTGAAAAAAAAAAGAATATAGCAAGAGTAAGGTCTGCAGCTTCCAAGATAGCTGCTTTCAGCTTTCTGCAACCCATCTGGCATCAGGTCACGACCAGTAGTGAAATTCAGGGGGTTCGCCCAGGTTCTATAGAACCGGTTGTTAAATGGCCGGGCCCCACCCACTTGCTTATCTCAGCTGGCTTCGGGTTTTTTTTTGCTCTGGCTATGACATCATAGAACTGGTTGTTAATTCATTTGAATTGCACCACTGGTCACGACCCAACAAGTGGGTTCCGACCCACAGATTGAGAAACACTGGTTTATATTATCTCCACCTGTTATGCAATGTATTCAAAATATTTTTTGGAAACACAAAATAAATTAATGTGAGGGGAACCCCTTGTTATTATTTTTAACAAAACAGAAATAAAGTCCCAGGAATGCGAGTGTTCTATAATTATTGTTTATTATTGTTATTGTTAATTATTGTTTATTGTCCTCTGTTTTTACTCTAACCCAGTTCAGAGAAATTTTCATAAGAATGGATTTGTAGAAATATGTTTGTTCCGCCCTGGGTTCAAAAGACATTTTAAAGGGGAAGTAAAAGGCTAATTGTTACTGTGCTGAGCTTCACAGATGAGCTATTCACAGGCAGGAGGGGGCAAATGTACAAGCTGCACAAGCACTGCACAAGCATCCTTCATGGGGCTAAAGCTGAAAATGAGAGGGCATGAGAATGGACTACATGCCTTTGCAATGGTTCAAGATGCACTGATAAAACAATACAAGGTCACACAAAGTGTAAAAACTCCTTTTTGCCTGGCAGAAGATCTGAAGGGCACTCAGCCTCAAACTGATTACCTCCACCTCCTTTTCTATGCCAGAAAGTGAGAAGCACTGAAGACTAAAAGCAAGCCAGATCAGACGATAGAGATTCATGCTAACAGATTTGCCAATTTTTCTCAAAAGCAATTGTAGATACCCCAGAACTGGATTGGGATGGCAGAACCTGCAGGGAGGTATTAATTCCCACCACCATTTTCCCCAATCAGAATGTCCCAAAGCTGCCATTTTTCTTGTAATAGGAAAAAACAACAACACATACTTATATGTGCCCCCATGCAGGAGAAATAGAATCTTTGTTGCTATCATCTAGATGAGAAAAACAGAATATAGAGATAAAAGTTATCTGCCTGGTCCCAAATTCTTTTCCAGTGACCCAGCTCTGACATGATTGTCAGGGCACTACCACAACTGCTTTTCAGAGAGAAAAAAACACTCAGAAACAAAAGCCAGAAGTTTTGAGAGATCCAATCACAGCCTGCAAAAGCATGACAAAGATAATAAGTCCAGAATTGTGATGTCTGGGTGTCAGCTGCACCCTACTGTTAATAAAACTAATAATGCTTTTCAACAAAGGACTCACAAATTAAACACAGAACAAAAAAGACAAGCGACAGCCCCTGGAAAGGATGCCACGATGGGTTGAAGAGTCACAATTGTTATCCCCCTGCTAAATATAAGAGAGAACCTCTTTTATGATGATGATGAAGTAGTAGTAGCAATACAGTTTTCAACAAAAACATTCAAGGAGTGGGGCTCTATTCAGGTAGGAGGGAACCAGCCTGGCATTAGGTCTAGCTTAAGTGGGCCTAGCCTGCCAACTGTAGAAATACAAAGAGGTTCATTCCCACCCACCCCTGCAATGAAATCTATTATTACATGTTCTGGTAGTGCATCTGTTGTATTTCTGTTATGTGGTTGTAACTGGCACAGAGCACAAAAACCGTTCGGCAGCCATAATGGGCTATGACTTGGTTAGTTTGGAAAGATTCACATTATTCCTTTTTTCCTGCGCTGGTGAGATTCCATCCAGACTGACAAAGTTGTGCCTTGTTTAAACACAATTACAGTCTAGACATCTTCCTTTCATCTCTGGGGGCAATTGCTTTAGAAATGAGTCAGTCTGCACTTTCTGACTGCCAAGAGTTTGGCCATTTACTCTTCAAAATTCACATTGTTCTAATGTAAGCACTTGTTTTCTTACTAATTTAAAAGACGTTCCTTTTAGATTTACTGCCTACATCTATAGTATCAATTCCTGAAACAGTGTGGAAGTATCAAGCTTTTTCAAAAAGGAATTATAGGCTGGTAAAAATGACAGCTGACATTTTTTTTTTTGACATATTCTCTCTGATACAGTTTATATAAACAGATGCCAAGCTTCAATGAGAGCACAATCCAAACTGATGCTTCTACTGGCACTGCTGCTGGCCTAGAGTGTCACAAACATGTTGTAAAGCACATTTGTGACTACTTGGAAGGTGGCTGCGATAGCCTGCCGTGCCAGATCTGAGCCCCTGGCTCAGCGATGGGATCTACAAACGACCTGGGGGAATGCTGGGTGGGACTTCCGCGGGGCTTCCGTGTGATTGGCTGCCCGTCTGCAGCGTTCTGCAGCTGTCCTGCCCTCGGGGGGGGGCTGCCCCCGGTTAGCGTGCCCCACCGCTGTTCGCCCAGGCACCTGGCACGACCCTCACCCGTCCTCCACAGTGAGCAGGAGCCCCCCCCCCGAGGCCAGGGCAGCTGCAGATCACCGCAGATGGGCTGTCAATCACCCGGATGTCCCGCCCAGCATTCCCTCAGGTAGTTTGTAGATCCCATCGCTGCCCTGGCTGCTGCCAAAGGTACGTTCTATACCAGGTGGTGCAGGGTGGTAGGAGAGAGTTTTGGAGGTGGGGAGGAGGAATTTCTGGGCGGAGGGGGGTAGAACAAGTGTGAATCAAGGCCCAGAGGAGGAAGGAATTGGCATAGGCCTCGTCTGCCATAGCCTATCCTCCCTCCTGGGCCAGGCAGGCTTACACCCATTAAATATCCCCTTATTGCAAGGAGACCTCCAGTCAGCTCCCAATTAGTGCTGGATGCAGTGCAGACCATGCAGCCTCACTGCACCAGCGCTAGTTAGGATTAGACTGCTGTCATTTTAGCCTAATCTGCACATGGGTGTTTTTTAAAAAAAAAAATTAAGAGTAAGTCACATTTACTAAAGCTTCTGGGATCTAGTATATCACATTAAACAATCACTCTTGGAGAGATGATGGAAGCCCAAAACATTTTAAGCAGCAAGTTGTCTTCATATAAAAAAATATTGTACTTGGTACTTTAAGGTATCACCAAAGACGATGGTGAATCTTTCATTGACTTTAATAGGTAATCTTAATGAATGACAATATTTTCATAGCAGATTGTTCTTCGCTGTATAGTGTTGGTTTTTGTTTTTGTTTTTAGTTCAATAAGATTAGGGGTAAAACCTGCTGAGATGCAACCTCCTATTTACAGTGTGTCAACGATCTGTCAAACACACTTAAAATAATTGGTATCATATGACAGGGTAACTTTAAAGAACTGTCCTCCCTGCGATATAATCTATGGGCACCTGTTCAAAATATATACATAGTAATCAAGGCACTGTGCCTCTTTCTTTCCAACACATCTTGGCTTTAATTAACTTGATTGAAGTCACAATCTTATGCAGTACTACTTCTAGTGGATACTTTGCATAATACTTGCACTTCAATCCTGTAATGTGCAATATACGTACTTTCTGAACATTGTAACAACAAAGCATAGACACCAGAATGCAAAAACAACTATATATCGTTTTAAAAGTATCCAGTATCTGCTTTATGTTGAACAATAGAGAAGAGTTTAAAAATAAAATACTGCGAACAAAATGAGAATGTTAGAGTATTGCAAGACCTTATTGCCTAAATTAATATCACTGAAGACCAAATCCCTTATTATTTTAGTTGCATTTTAATAAGGTTTCACATAAGCAAAATCCAAGATTGTCACATTTAATATATTTGCATTTGTCCATTACTGGCTAAACAATACATTCACACTATTTAGAAGAATGTGAAGAAAATGCTTGAGAAAGGACATAAACATTATTTAAATGTCTTTGTCTATTTCCTGTTTTGGATTACCACACCTCCAATGTGTCAATCACTTTGCACACTGCTGTATGTGTGCAAAGGCAAGGCAGGCAAGGCTGCAGTATGGATAAGTAGATATGGATAAGTTTTCTAAAACAGTGTTGTTTTACTCAGAAGCCCATTGTGTTCAGTAAAACTTATGGTATAAAATGCTACAGTAAAATGCTATATGCTATTTTACTCAAAAGCCCATTGTGTCCAGTAAAACTTATGCTATAAACCCATCTTACTTCCAGGAAACAAACACATCTATGAATAAGATCTCTTGTTATAACAAGAAATCTCACCTGATCTCTCCAGGCCCAAAACACAAACCTCAAGCAACTGGGACTATCCTGTGTGCTGGAGCAAGGTATACGCCCTAAACAAGAGATGCATGACAATCTCTTGTATCTAACTAGATAGGTTAGAAGAAATGAGCAGCCAGCCTTCTGCTTATTAACCCCTACCCATCATACAAAAGTTGCTGGAAAGCTGCAGTTGACTCCAAACACCCCAATATGTAATAGGAGCTTAGCAACTGATGCCCTTAGGTAGAGGTGGCTGCACATTGAGCTTGGAGCTAAAGGTACAATAGTTGTTGGCTTGCTGCTAGTTCTTCTCCACCACCATAAAAGAACAGTCCCTGCAAGTATGGAAAAGCTGTGATCAAAACAGCCTATGGTAGAGTAGGATTGACATGGGATATGGTAGAGATGAGGTGCCACAAGCTACCACAAGCAAATTAAGCAGTCTAGCTTCTGATGAACTCCACTTTCACCTTGCATTGTCCTTCATAGGACTGTTTGAAAGAACTTGGTGGAGGAAGGAGCAATGGGAGAAGAAGACAGAGAGACAAACTACTGTGCTCTGAGGACTAGAACATCCTAGGTCAACATTTGTCCGCTGCAGCAACTTCCTCCTTACTGGTCTTTTACTGGCTAATCTTAGTCTCCACACCTCCACCAAACACTCAGCCTCTAAACTATGCATTTGTCTTTCTTGGCAGATCAAGTCACACCCCTCCTTTAATAACATCACTGGCTTCAGGTCCACTCCCAGGTCTTCCAGTTCCTTACCTTTCACAAGTTTTTTCAGGGTCTTGCCCCTGGTAACAACTGAGGCCAAGCCCAGCCACTGTTCTCTGTCTTGGAGGCTGGTCTATGCATCTCTTAGTCCCTGGGAATTGCCTGCCTCCTTGCAGAGCTATTCCTATGGGAAGCAAAGAGAAATTGGACATGCCCCCAGGAGCCTCAGCAGCTGCCAATTTTTTCTAACAGTGAGAATCCCTTAATTGTTCTCAGCTATGTGCTGTTTGAGAAGATGATGAGCACCTCAGCAATAGCCCAGGCACATCTATGATTGGCTGACAGCATTAATTTGGTCAACTAATGCTGAATCCCTGACAATTCAGCTGGAGTACCAGCCTATAAAGACCCATGTCTTGGGCCACTGCTTTGTCCTTGGACCTTGCATGGTGGAGGAGCTTGCCTGGCCCTAAGCCTTGCTGATGGATGCTGCATGGCTTCCGGTGCTTGTCTTGCAATGCTCCTGGACCTGGTGTGGGCACTGGCAGACTATTACAGTATTAGAAATAACAATAAATAAAGGAAAAAACATACAAGATAAAAATTAAAACAATGAGTCAATTAAAAACAAGCAGATCCCAATGGCATCAAGAGATATAAAATTACAGTCATTAAAAAAACTAAAGATTAAAAATTAAAAATTAAACATTAAAATGCCAGCTCAGCTTGTCAGCAACTTAATAAAACACCTCCTTACATAGAAAAGTCTTAAGACCTCACTGAAAGATTGCTAGTAAGGGAGGTGTTCTTAGTTCCAAGGGGAGGGTATTCCATAACTGTGCAGCCACCACCAAGAAGGCCTTATTTTTACATAGAATCTTTCCTACTCTATACATTATCCTCTGCAGTGTGATCTTCCTTACACAGCTCATGTCCTCTGAACCTTCCACAGACAACCACAGATCACACCAAGCTGAAACAAACTTCTTTTCACATTCCTGTTGCCCTCTCACATGGCTCATCATGACCCCAATCTTGCATAGAGAGTTATGACAACTTATCAGTGACTTCTGGACGCCCATCCAGACACAATCAAGCACTTCCTGTTTAGTTTCTTTGGGTAGACAGCCTCCGGGCCACACTTTCTGCCCCTATATAGCTGGAACATGTCTGAATCAGAGACATGTGGTGCGCAGGTGAAAGATGAGGCAGAGTTCTTACCCCAGAGAACCCCTCCGGAATTCTTTCAAAAGAGCCACCACTGCTGCTACAGTGGCTGAGATCCTACAAACACTTACAACCCACAGGCTCCAGCTGCTCCGAGCCTGTGGGTTGTTAGTATTTGCATGATTACAGCAGTGGTGGGTTGTTGTTTTTCTTCAAAGAACACTGATGGGGTGGTTGTGCCACGCCACATCCACAATGCACATCACTGGTCCAAATAGACCCAATCATGCGGCAAGAGCTTACAAATGTTCCCTTACCCAAAGGAGACCTTTGGGGCCTGCAATTCTCCTATAAGATACACTGTGCACTGATGGGCAAAGCTGTATTACTGCAAAACTGCAGGGAGTTACTTTGGATTGGGCTGCCTGCCAAGAACATGTACCTGAAACATACAGTATGTGCATCTCCTGTTTTCCCCTACTTCCCTAACCTTTCCCTGCCTTCTCTATTGTCCATATTTAGCTTGTAAGACCCTTGGATCTGTCTTTTCATACAACGTAAAGTGACTTGCACAAGCAAATTGATTACAAGTGTGTCTAAAAATGTCTAAAATCAAAACTGCAACTGCATTTATGATGTACCACTAACACACAATAAAACAATAATCGATATATACTAATTTATCAGTATGTGCTGTTGCATGAAAGATGATTTCAAGCAACTTTTACATTTAAAAATTGGCATCAGGATCATATTTAGAAGAAAGTGGGATTAATTAAAATCTATCTCTGGAAACATTTTTATGGCAAATGAAAATGTGAAATCTCAACAAAGAGGAGATAATAACATAGAAAAGGATGTGCCTGCATATTGTTCTCTTACATTCCCAGTTTTGTAAGTGAAACTGCATCACTTGGATTGCCCTGGTAGTTCTTTCCCTTTCATCTCCAATGAACTACTTTTGAGTGTTTCCTGGGTTTTTGGCCATTTCTTCTCAGGCTTGTCTTACCTCCTTTAACATTACCAGAATGATACATTGCATCCCTCAGGCATTCAAAAACAAAGTTGAAGGAAGCCCATAGAATAGTAAATTGCTGGCCAACTTCCATTCACATTCACTCAGTACAAAAAGATGGCTCAACAAAGGTAGTAAGCTTACGTGCTTTGGGGAAGAATGCTGTCACAAAGACATTGGCACGCAAAGTTGTTTATTAATGTGTGCAAAATTAAGCCTTCTGTCTGAAATATTTAACAGGATGTAAATGAACAGCAAACCACCCTGAAATTAACTATCAATAATAACTAGAAATCTGTTGAACTATTTCTTTATGATATTCCACCTTTTCGTTTCAAAGGATCTGGGAGATGACTAACAAATGGATGTCAAAAAAAAAATACAGTCATTAAAATATTGCAATATAATGAGGGACAGTGGTGAGCCTTGCAGGGGGTCTAGGGGGATCACAGGAGCCAGAGACGTAGGCGAGTGGCACTGCCACTGCCCGCCCATCCTTCTGCCTGCCCCTGTGCTCAGAGCACTCTGAAATGGAGTAGCGTGGCTTGGCAGGAGGTGTGAAGCCAGCACTGGGGATGGCAATCATTGACCTGACTGGGGCGGAGCCACTGGTCCTCCACTGGGTTGGGACAGTAGCTTAGTGGCAGAACACTGGCTTTGCATGTGCTATGTTCAGAGCCATAACACAGTGCCTCGGTGCCCAGGGAAGTGATACAACTATGTCACTGCAGCTTTGACCTCCCTGTTCCTCTTCTGTGGAGGCTGGGAGCCTTCACAGGAGAAGGAACAGGTCATGCAAAGCCACCAGCACCTCCTCCTCCAGGAAAACCCATGAGCTGCACAAGGCAATTGCTTCTGGTACTTGCTGTGGCAGCTTCCCAGCCTCCACAGGACAACGAAAAGAGTGCGCAAAGCTGCCCCTAGTTTGGTGTAGATAGGATTGACTTTGATAATCCAGTGTCTCACTTAGCAAACGGCAGGTTTATCTTCCCAGCCAATAAGTCATTTCAGGGAACATACATAGTTGTACCCTAGTATAGCCACCTCATCAGAAAAGCAGGGACCAGTGGACTTCTGCAGTTCCAGTTTGGTGTCATTTGCTTTCACTGCTATTCTCCTCCACCCATTTCTAGCAGGCCGAACGGTTTGGGAACTGGTTGACTGATAAAGGGGAGGGGCTAAAAGAAAAGTAATAAGCCATTGATGTGATAAAGGAAGCATGTGTGATGCTATGCCATGAGTATTGAGGGAAGAAAATGTCATGACCCTATGGAGCTGCTGTAGGAGAGTTGCCTGAGGTGATTCTGAGGTGACATTCAAGACGAAAACTGCAACAGTGATTTATGATCTTCTTTGTTAATATAGACCTGAGCCTGGCATCCATCTTGGAGCAACTTCTGCAAACATACACAAGGGGATTGAGCAGGCTCAGTCTTAATTTGAACAAGTTACCTCACCTTTTTACCGGTCACTAGGTGGTGACCACAGGAACATTGATTATATGTACCATCCAAGATTGTAATCTTCAAACTTGATAGGTCCAGTATCAGTACATAGTGAGGAAGGCTTGCATATACAGTAGATAAATATGGATAGCCTGCAGACCCCAAGGAAGCTTGTATGCCTATGTACTTTCATAGACTTTTTAATCCAGCTCTGACACCCATTTGGGGGCAATTGTTGCAAACACACAAGAGCACTGAGCAAGCTCAGTCTTAACTAATTTGAACAAACTTTCTCTGGCCTGTTTGATGGCAACCACAGAAACATATACAGGAAGTGTGGTCTGGAGGTTGAGCTGTTGCCTTTGCCTGAAGATGCTAAGCAGGATCAGCCTTGGATTGGCCTTGGATGGGAGACCGGAAGTCACTGACAGAGCTTGTGGAAGAATGGGAAGAGTATGGAGGAGTCAGCTGACAAAAGAACTGGCCAAGGTGTGATCTGTGGGGGACTGTGAAGGCTCAGAAGGTGTAAGAGTGCAGCCAGGATCATGACCACACATTGAAAGGGAAACATCTGAAGAAATTGAGGGTTCTGTGAATGGTACATAGTACAATAACTGTAAAAATCCCAATTGAAAAATGGGGTTTATGAATAGCCTGCCCATGTAAACCGCCTTGAGTCCGGTGAAATCTGGAGAAAGGCGGTATAAAAATAAATAAATAAATAAATAATATACAGGCATCCCTTGCCTGAATCCAGATTCAGTATCCACGGTTTCAGTTATCCACGGATACCATGGATACTGGGACTCCTATTAAAAAGCTAGGGGAACATTAAACAAATCTCTTTTTTTTTTACTTTGTTGCAGCAAAAACATTGTTGTTCCCCTATCTTTAAAAAGGCATACCCAGTATTTACTGTTTCAGGTATCTGCAGTGGGGTCAGGAATGGAAACCCAGTGGCATGCCTGTACTGTAATGTGAGTACCATCACAATTATGCCCTCACACACAGTAGTGAATACATATAAATAAAAGGAGCCTGCAGATCTTAGGGCGTCTTGCCTGTATGTGTAGACTTGTATCACATCTGTAAAAGTCTATGTGCTGCAAATTTTGTTAACTTTAATTATGAATTCAAAATCATGGGAAATTAGGCAGTTTTACCTAAACTTATCTATTTTTAAAAAACATTGTATGCAATTCTGCCAGATCTTGGGACATTAGTCACCTAGCAAAGTCACACACCTGTTCATGTTGGAAAGGAGGTAATCAGTAACAGATTTTCATGCTGTTCATTTCAGTTAACCGACCTGAAGCCTAGCAAAAATTTAAAGAGCTGTCTCTGTTTTTCTGGGCTAGGTTGAGTTTTATTGGGTAATTTTTTATAGCAGAAACTTGTTTCTTCAGAACAACTTTTCATTTGAAGTACATTGGGTTCACATCTGCAGGGATTCAGAGCACAATCCTATACCCCCTTTGTGCTGGCGCTGCACTCTTGCGCCAGCTGAACGCTGTTGCAAACGTGTCGTAAAGCACGTCCGCGGCGGCGCTATGGCGCTGGACCGGCACATGCAGCAGCGCCACCGCTCGAGCACTGCTGTGCCCATTGGCAGCGCCAGCCATGTGTCACTCAAGCGTTGGTGGCGCTTGGTCGGTGCAGGGCCTCCACGAAGGCATTCCTGAGGCGTTCTGGGGGTGTAACTGGGCGGCACAATGGGCAGAGATGGGGGTTGTGACGCAGGACAGCCATAGTGCCAAATCTTAAACCCCATCCCTGGCCAGGGCAGCCCCGATTCGGGCTGCTACTGACCACATTCCTCTGCGCCTGCTATTTTGCCAGAGCAGATCCAAGCAGGCCCATAGGGGTAACTGGAGCTTACACAGGTGCAAGGGGAGAACATCCCCTTATCCTGCACGTTGCTACTGTTGCCTCTTAATAGGCTTTAGGACACATCCCTGCTATGTTGGCCTTATGAGGCCGGCATAATATAGGACTGCGCTGTCAGTTACAGGAACTCCCATGGATTAATAAAAACCATGGATATTCAAATCCACAATTTTCCACCACTTCCCACCCCGAACCAGACCAGAGCTGAGCTCTGGTTGGCTTCTGAGGCTTTTGGAAGTCCACAGAGGCTGTGCGTGTCCACTCGCAGCCTCTGCAAAACCAGAAGTCTGCTAAGCCAGAAGTTACCTTTAAATGGGTCCTGGTGGCTTTCTGAGGTCTGCAGAGGCCACGGGCAGACCCACACAGCCTCTGTGTGCTTCAGAATTGCTCTGGGCCCAACTGGAGCTCAGCTCTGGTAGAGTTCAGATGGCTTAGGGACAGGGCTGGCTCCGCATCCACAGATGCTGAAATCCGTGGCTGTTGGGCCAGTGGATAATGCGCCTTCCCATACACTATGAAAAGGAAAGTAGCAATCAATGAACTGCTATTTATACAGATACACTTAACTGGATTTGATGAGCGTTGATATGTATGGACAAATGTTGATAATCCCCAAATAATTAGGAATTCTGAAAACCTGGAGTGTTGTATCCTGAATTTAATTAATCATGACTAAGACAGTTAGCCATGACTTCACCCCAATGAAATCAAGTTATCACAAATTTCTGTCATCATGACTAAACTTTGATACAGACCCAAGATACACCAGTTTTCCAGTCAACTAAAGACAGTTGCCAGCATTTACTTATGTAGATTGAAAAAAATGGGAAAGTCAGTCTTTTTCTTCAGATAGGTGCAAAATTCATTTGGGGATTATCAGCACTCTCATGTGACTGTCACATTCACCTAATTTTGGGCATTTATTGCAAAATACTTATATGTTTACACACAGAGGTTGAGCAGAAAAGAATTGCCATCTGTTTCTGCTACACTGGTGATAGAATGAAGATTATCTGATGGATTCTTATTTATTTCTACAGTTGGAGGGGTTTGAAAATTATCATAGTGGCTCTCCCTGGAGAAACCTACTATAGCTCCTTTCTCATGTACCAGCTCCTGGAAGACCAGAACTCTTGTTCAAAAGGTGATGCTTCAATCAAGCAGCAAATTCCCAATCTATGTAGCTGAAAAGATACTTACAGCCCAGTCCCATCCAAATCCCCACTGCTGATGCCCCGGAGCATACACTGCATCCTGCAAGGGAGGGGATAGTCATGGAGGTTTCCTTCAAGTAAGGAAACATTTTATGACTGCCATAAAGCACGCTGTGTCACCAGAACATAGGTCAATTCTCAAGTTATGGTTCTAATATTTTGTCCTTGTTACAATATTTTGTAAACAATGAATGAGCTAGTTGATAGTGTTTAAAAAAACATTTTTAAGCCTCTAACACATATTATTGTAGGTTAATCCATCCATCCTAATCTAATCCAGTGGTTTTCAAACCTAGAGGTCCTAGAGGCTACTGCCTGATTTATAAATTCCAAGGGGTGTGGCTATCATCGTGATTGGGCAACAATGCTCCCTCCAGTAGCAGCTTGTTTAACCCTTGAGACACATCGCCTAATCTGTCCTGTCAGTTTTGTGAACTACTCAAACTTGGGTCACTGGTGGATGACGGACTAATAGAGCGCAATCCTAAACTGGAGTTAGGCCGGCATAAGCTAAGCCAGCAAAGTTTGGCCAGCACAAGGGCCACCATAAAGCGTGTTTGGACCACCCTCAGAGGCAGGGAGGATGGCTCACATCTGTGTGCTGGCCTCTCTGATTCCGAGAGTGGTCCAAACATATTTTATGGAGGACTTTGTGCTGGCAAAACAGAAGTTGCTCCAAGATGGATGCCAGGCTCAGGTCTATATTAACAAAGAAGATAATAAATCACTATTGCAGTTTTTGTCTTGAATGCCATAAACTGGCTTAGCTTATGCCAGCCTAACTCAGTTTAGAATTGCGCCCATAGTTTGAGAACCGCTGATGTAATCTATCAGGCTAACTCCCCATGTGGCAATGCAGTGGTGTCAACATGGCCTCTGCTATATACTGGGGGGTTGCCCTCTGGATGTCTCCTTGGGATAAGGGAAAATTTATTCCCTAGCTCCATGGTATCAGCAGCCACATGGCTCAACTTGGGCCTGCACCAGCTCCAAAGCTGGTGCAAGTCCATGTTGACCCAGAAAAGTGGTCAGGCCCAGAAAGTGGGTTAGGATTTGGCAATACCACTACTGCCAAACTCATCTCATTCCTGGGCCTGGTACTCCCTCCCCTGTCCAATCACCTCCCTGTTCTCCCCTTTCCCCAGGTAGTGCAGCAGCAGATCAATGCCCCGGGCTGGATATGAGGCAGGCTTGTTGTTCTGCCTATTCCAGTCTGGGCTTTGAATTGCACTCTTAAAAATATTCAGAGGCAGCTGAATTAAACCTCAAATTTTACAAATAACAAATCTTGGAAACTTCATCAATGTGGTCCCTCATTTCACTGGAATTAGTTGAATCTTGCCTCTGCTAGTTGAGTCTATATTGGAAACAAGCAGAGGCGTTTCTACAGGGATGGCAAAGCTCTAAGTGTTGCAAGAAGCCTTACCCTGTCATGTAAATCCCTCCTCTCCCTTGCTGCTGTAGCCAGTAAGCAACGCCAAGATGTTGCTGTTCCCTGTGAGGATTGGCTAAAACGGTGCAGGAGAGGAGTGATTTCCACTGCAAGGTAAGGCTTCTTGCAAAACTTAGAGCTTTGCCATCCCTGTAGAAACACCACTGGAAACAAGTTGATCAGATTTTGTCTTTTACAGGAAATGTATGACTGACTAAAAACAACTTTTGCACCAATAAAAAAACCCACAAATTAGATTTCCTGCAAGGGTAAACGTATTCAAAATAGATTCACATTTTCCACAGAGACCAATCCCACATTTTTGGTCTTGCCTTTTATTGGCTCCCCCCTCCACATAATAAGGCAAAACTCTCTGGGTAAGAAGAAAAACAGATCCTTACCATTATGGGGATAAAATTCCTGCCAGTAAAAATCAGGTTTTGAAAGCAGAAACATTAGTAGTTTGACGTTCAGTGAGATTTTTTTTTTTGTCATTGCAATCCACAAGGGGAAGGGAAAAAGGCCAATCTGCCTCCTCTAATAGCTGGTGTTGGTTTTGGATGTAATGCTTGCTCTTTTGATAGCTCTCACATGCATATAACCTGTTATCAGTCTGTTGTAATTATGATGTATCATCTTCATGATTTGCCTCTTTGCAGCCTAACATGATAGCTAAAGTGAGTTGCTCTGTTTATAATTGGATGGCTGCTATTGATATGGGTAATGGATCTCTCCTGTGAAATGCAAACAGCAACTAGATGCTCAGCATGGAGGTAAATTAAGTACCTGTGCTACCTGGGAATCAGCAGGTAGGCCTCATGACTTAGTACGGGGATGTATTTTTTCTGGTATCTCAGCACATCTCTAATTGCAATTATATTTCATACCTACCTTGTCAGAGTTCTTAGAGGAGGGCTGTAGGTATAAATCTTGAAGTACAAATATAAGCAGGTGAGCATGCAGGGTTTTTACTGAAGACTTGGGTGTCATTAAACAAACAACATTGGTGTGTGGCCACTTGAAATCTAAACAGTCTGGAGGCAGAGCTGCCGATTCCTTTTTAAGGAGGACACTTTTCATGAACTTTGAAAAATCCACATTTTCTCCACATGACTACAGTCCAATTGTTGGTAATGAAGTGGTAAGAATGACCAGGGTCACAAAAGATGACACTGCCACAGAACAACTAGAAAAAGCAGCCTCACACAGCTTAAATATAAGTAGCTAGCCTACATGCCACTTTCACTGTCCTCTTACAGATCTTGACATAGTCTTTTCATTTAGAGGAGAGGGAAGTCTCTGTTTCTCTCTAGGAAATATACTGTACAAGGTTTTGAGCAGTGGTTCCCAACCTTTTTTGCACCAGCACCCCTTTTTAGGTATGACAGCTTGTCAGTGAACCCCCGTAAGACCTAAAGGCCAGAAGTGATGTCATTAAGCAGGAAGTAAAGTCATTTTCTTTAATAAATCTCACTTTTCGAAAGTCAAAAGAACTCCACATCCTTTTTAGAATGTTCTGAATGCTTTGTATCTAAGTGACGTTTGAATTCAGTGATTGATTCAGCACTGAGAATAACTTCGCACCGAACGCATTGTGGTTTCTCTATGCCATTGCTGATCAAGGCAGTAAGCCAAATATTAGATAGTGTTTTTATGTTCTTCTTCCCTATGTGCTGAGACTCACCTAGGCATGTACATGGAAGGTATGACATGCCTGCTCAGAAAGAGACCTGGGAGAGACTTCATCACATGCATATGCACACACCAACATGACCCATAGCAAGGCTAATTTCCCTCACAGCCACAAGAATTCAGGAAGTGCTAGTTTAATTGGGAAGCCTCTTCCCTGGCCAAAATGAAGCTTTCAAGATGGTGATACCCAACGTTTAAAGATGGCAGCCCCAAGCTCTTTGCAACCCCCTGAAAATTGGGGGTCCCGACCCCCAAGTTGGGAACCACTGGTTTAGAAAAACATTAAATATTTTCAAAGTTATGAGCCACCACTTACAACTGTTACCTGTTAAAATGTACATTTAACTGCTGATAAGCAATAGTATCAATGCTTTGGTAGACAAAACATTTCAAAGGCTGTTTTCACACAATATGTGTCCACTGATGTTTGTTTGTTTGTTTTTCTGGGGGAACATGGAAGCATATTAGCAATATGCAGAGTTGATCAAATGTTGATTTTATTTTCTTAGTTTTTGGTTCACTTTTGGTTCAAGGCTGGCAATCATATTCCGTAATTGTTCATTGGTGATCATAGTTGTCTAAGAGCATGGATTTCCAACAAAACACTTATTGGATTTACAAGCATGACTCTCTTTCATGGCTTTCACAAGCCATGACCTGTCTTTCAAAATAAGCAAGGGAAAAAAGGTACATCTTCTCAATGTCCCTAAGTATTAGTAAAGAGATTCTTGTTGTTTTTTAATCACCTCAGGCATATATTTGCTGATCAGCATAAGCTTTTAAAACATTTTGTTTGGTTCTTTCAGCTAATCCAGTCACGGGTATTGAAGAGCAAAGCAAAACCTTTCAAGGCTTATCCTGTCCTGTTTCATTCTCATTCCCCTCTCCCCCCTCCTCTCGCTCTGAGAACAGAGGAGTAAAGTATCTAAAACCAAATAGCCTTTACCCTGTGGCAATAACCTTTAGTTTCTTTAAGTGAACCAGATCTAGTAATGTGATTAGAACTGAGTGCCTACAAAATAAAATTCTGCTCAGTTTATACTTAAATTTACTAAGAGGGTCACTGCTGGCAATTTATAAAAAGAAATTCAACACAGTATAATTGGATTTCATTTTATCACTACTCTGCTGAAAATATGGGGGGAAACAATCATTTTTACCCAGAAACATATTGTACTTCTGTGTTGTAGGTTATCTTCGCACTGAACTTTCATTTAGGAGTAATCACTCGAAATAACTTGCTGTGATGATAGAGAGACACAGTTCACTAATTACAATTAAACCATGTGAACCATGTGTTTGGTGAGTGTAGCAGGCTTTTACACTTTGAGTAGGTATTACTGTCATTTCATTTCACCTAGATTTTTTCTTAAAATTAAGAAAAACCCCAAATCCTTTCCTGAGGGGACTTTTCCAAGCTTGTGTTTTTTTAGAGGATATATTGCTTAGGGTTTTGAAATCTGAATAATCATTTGTGTCTCCAGTGTTGTTATTACACATGAAAATCTGGCTTCTGGCATATAGGACAACATAGGCAGAGTACATGAAAATGTGTGTATACTTATTCTGATTAGCCATCACAAACTGAAATGATACAAGTCAGTGTTTGCCAAATTGTGGGTTGTGACCCACCAGTGGGTCACAATCTGATTGTTGGTGGGTCACTAAACTGAAACTAACAAGCTGAGAAGCCCTATGGAAAGTGAAACGGAACTGCAGGTACACGTTTACTAATGTGTAGGTAAACAGTTAACTTTGAAGGGCAGATCCAGAGGAATGCAATACCACCAGAATTGTCCCAAACCAACAAACACAGGCCCCAAAACACTTGAGAATGAAGTTCTCTCTCTTCAAGCTGACAAAGCTGAGCCTTATGGAAAGCAAAACTGAGCTACCTGTGTGTGTTTACACATGAGTAGGAAAACATGCCTTGGCTCCTATTGAAGGCCAGCAAAGGGGAATGGTTCTGATCCAGTGTATGTGGAGATCAACAAATGCTCCAGAGGTTGGCCCCCCTAACATAGTAAAAAGGATAAAAAACAAAAGTTTGAGCAGCTGGTAAAGTGAAGCTATTTTTTTAAGTCTCACAAAGCTAGGAGGGTCCAGTCAGTTTTAAAAGTGGGTCTCAGTGCTAAAAAGTGGGAACCTCTGAGCTAATTGCTTGTTTCTTAATTTTAATGTCCCTCATCTTCAAAAGATGGGTGTTAATTGGCTTCCTCTAACCAGGTGTTTGTGCTAAAAAGTTTGGGAACAACTGGTATAAGTAATAATGGAGCATACATGAAATGCTGTGTCTATACATGAAGATTTGCTTCATTGCTTTTTTTAGCCCATTTCCAGAGTTCCGCTTTTGCATGTCTTGAGCTTGCCTTCTTCCCTTCCTCTCATGACACTGCATTAGCTGCAATATTTTAATGGTGTATGTTTGTCTGAACTTGGGTGGAGCTTCTTCCTGTGATTGTCCTCCTTCTCCAGTAGAAGAAGTGGGAGAACCATTGCAGGCTGGACTGAGTTAACTTACAGGCTTTATATTTCTGGAATATGGACACTTATGGGCTTTCTTCAGACTAGTCATGCCCTAGTCACATTGTAAGGCCGTGGCACACACTTTATATGTTGCCAGTCTTCTTGGCTCTGCTCTGCTTGCTTTCGCTCTCTTTCTCTCTAACCTTGCCTGTTCTCTTCTCTCTTGGACTTCAAATAGACCTTGCAGCTCCCTTTAAAAATAAATGTGATTCTTTCACCAGTACTGCCCAAGTTTTGTCTGGAAATTACTGTGGTAAGCTATATCCAGCCTCTGTGTCATGAATCCCTACATTCTCCATCAGAATGGTTTTTTTGGGGGGGGGGGATTGCCCCATTGAAAGTGTTCTTCTGAGACCTTCTTCTGTTCTTCTGAAATACTTCTTCAACACTTATTACATATATTCTGGTATCTCCCTGTTACCTGTGGGGGTGGTGGCACCCACACCTAGTGGCACCAAATCTAGAGTTTAACACTATAGTCCAACCCTGGCATCTGTGGGGTTTCCATTCCCAGAACTCCCACAGATGATGGAATCTGCAGTGGGAGGGGACTTCCAGGTGCAACTGGAAGTGCCCCATAGTCATGTTTGGTCCTGTTCTGAGCCACAGGGAAGGCTTCCCTGCATCTCAGAAAGACTCCCAGACACAATAGGAATGCATTTCAATCAATCAAAGAGTATTTGTATTCCGCTTTTCAACAAGAAGTTCACAAAGCGGTTTACAGGCAAAAAATAAAGTTAAATGACTCCCTGTCCCCAAAGGGCTCACAAACTAAAAAATGCAGAACACCACCAGCAACAGCCACTAGAAAAGACACTGTGCTGGGGTGGAGAGGGACAGTTACTCTCCCCCTGCTAAATATAAGAGGAGCATCACTTGAACAAGTGCCTCTTGTTAGCAGGTGTCAGAGCAGGGGTGTTAGCAGCACTTCCTGTTATATATGGGAGGTCAGTTAGCTCCTACATTGGGGGTTTGGGACCAGCAGTAAGTAAAATTTGTGGATTCTGAATCCATGGATAAAGAAAACCTGTATATAAATAAATACAAGCCAACAACATTTGAGGCATATCTTAATTTCAGCTAAATGATCAATGTGACTGCATAAATAATTCCTAATTGTTTTATATCCCATGGCATATCTAATATATAATACACACATTCAACTAAAAACCTATCAGTACATAAAGCAATACAAATTGTGCCATAAAAAAGTTTCCAACGGCAACATAAATTACAATGCAATAAACCACTTATGGTTGCAACTTAACACCCCGTAAACTTTATAAATTAAGGGGACTTGTTTTTTCCTTCCTAATATTTCAAATCTACTTGTTTGTGTATTATCAAGATCCAATGACAAATAAGTACAAAGGTAGTGGGAGACTGAGGAAAACCTAACTGCAAGTTTGAAAATAAAAAGTCTGGCCCAAAGTAGTGGTTGCAGCAGAGCAAAACTGCTTGGGTGTGGACATGCTTTCATATAAAAAAAATATTGAAACAAGACACTCACAGAAGCTCCAAGTTAGTGTATTTAGAATTTGAGCTCTAATTAAAATTCTAATTTAAGATTCTATTAATCTTTGGTATGCATTGTCGTCAATAGTTCCTGCTTCAAAAATGTCAATCTTTTTAATGCAAAGAATCTTTCTTAATGACTCTTGAAGAAGCAGATCTTGCAGAGGGGAAAAAGATTCGCTTGAACATATGCACATGCAAAAATCTGTGGGAGAACAGTTTCCAGGAAGGAGATGAATTAAGATAAAGCTTCACCTGCTGAACTTCTTCCTATTAGGCAGTTGTCAAAAGTAGGCACAGCTGCCTGTTATGCACCTGCTGAAAACATTACCAAGTTGTAACAGAAGTGGTTACACAGAGGAGACCTCTGGCACTGCCCCTGCCCCAGGAAGATGCAATGCAAGCTGTTTTGGTATGGCAGCATTGGCAAGAGGAAGCATAGGTTTGGGTTATTAGACTCATAACATGGAGCTGCCTCTGTAGACTGTTTGGAAACTTCACTTCAGGAAACAAAGCAGTGGCGAGAGTTTTGATGGAGTGAGTGAATATGTGATGCCTCTTATTCCATGACATGTCTTATTCATATTGTATTGGTTGCCTCTTTGTTTCTGGCCATAATTAAAAAATGCTAGCTATTGCCTTTAAAGTCTTTATACAGTTGTATCTCAATATCCAATGGATACCAAATCAGTAGGGAAAAAAATAGCTTTAAAGACCCAATTCCAGATTTCTTGCTCCTCTATTGTTACCCTAGAATGCATTGAAATAGAGGCTATACTGCATTCAGCCACTAGTTGGGGCGAGTAATGAAATGAAGTTAGTCCATTAGATTCCATTCTTCACCCCATCTAGTGGCTGAATGCAGTACAGAATCAATACAGATGCGTTCTGGGGTGACAATGGAGGAGAAGGAAACCTGGAAGTGGGTCTTTAAAGCTATCTTTAACCTCAAGAAGTGTAAAGATAGGAAATTGGATTTTGATGCTTCATTATCCACTGATTTGTCTAACCACTGATAAAGGTCCCCATTTAAAGGTGGACCTTTATCAGTGGTTAGACAAATCAGTGGATAACGAAGCATGACCTGTATGTCGTAGGACTGATATATCTGATGGACTGCTTTGTCCTACATGAATCTTCCCTTATAGAGCATGAAACTTCCCATCCCATAAGATCTTTGAGGGGGTTCTCAAGTTCTGCCACATCTGGAGGCCCAGCAAGTGTTGACCCATGAAAGGGGACTTTTCCGTGGTGATTGCCCTGCTGTACCCTCGGAGGTGTGGATCCTTCTCTGTATGCTTTTCAATGCCAGGCCTTCACACATTTCTTATTATTCTGTTGCTTTAAAATGTTTTGCTTGGCTGTTCTTTTACTATTTGTGTGTTTAATTGGATTGATTTTTTTTAAAAAAAAATTCATAAACTATCTGAGAATGGATGAGAATAAACTATCATAAACACTTGCTGAGAATGGATAGGAATGTTTCTAACAAACAAACCATCTTTGCAGCATTGTGTCCATGCATGTCCTAACAGATAAGCAGTGCTGTCAAATCTAGTTAGTGCCAAACACTTGTTCGAAGAAGTGACAGAATACCTGCCTTGTCTACTTTCCTTGTACATACTGGAGAGCACTTTTTTTTTTAACAACTGACAAAGCCAATGATCATTTTTAGCAGATGGCCTCATAGCAATCCTTTGTGACTTGCAAATGCTGTACGTAAGGATTAAGGTCCTTGCCATTAGTTTATAAAAAGCTGATTTTGCTTGTTTCCGTAAACTTCAGGTTCTCAGTGCCTATTTCCTTGGCTGAACCAGTTCTGCCAGCTAAGCATTTGATGCCATTCTGTGCTGGAAACCTTGGACAGTTGTTCCACAAACACTGAAAGACTAATGCTACTTAAAAGTGTAATCAACTCAATCCCAATTAGGAACAGTTAGGATGGCACACAAGTTCAGAATTGCTGTTGCATACTGTTGCATAAAAGGGATGTTTTGGCATTGTTTTAGGTAGAAGTGTCAGAATGAATGACATTTAGGGCACAATTCTAACCAACTTTCCATTGCCAGGGTAAGGGCAATGCAGCTCTGAGATGAGGGAACAAACATTCCATTGCCTTGAGGAGGTCTCTGTGACTACTACTCCACTGCAGGATGCAGCAGATGCCCCAATGGCACAGCTATGTCAGACCTGGAAAATTGGTTAGGATTGTGCCCTTAATAATGTTCATTATGCCAGGTGCCTGCTTGGAGAGCAAAGAGCCAAACCAATACTATTAGGACTGTGGGGAGCGGTCACAGATCCACAGGGCAGGAAGGCTACACTATGTAAAAATCCTCCATTTCTTAACTGATCCAAAGATTTCAATGCTCCAAATCTGAATGGATCTTGTTTACTGCTTAAATATTATTGCAGCTTTCATGCCTCCAGAATGGAAATGAATCTTTCCAATTGCAAATCCTAAAGTTTTCGAACAGCATTAAACATAATTTCTGGTCCACCACCTTAGCTGCTACTCTGGAATCCTGAGTTGGGGGGAAAATGTTCGTAAGACAAAGTTTGGAGGTTTCACACCTCCAAAAGTCCTAAAAATCTCATGAAGAAGCTCAATTTAGATATGGTGTCATCCAACCAGCAATGACACCCTCAACTGGGTAGTGCTGAAAAAGGCAGAACCCATTAGGTGTCCCTAAGAGAGGACCTTCTGATTAAGTCACCCTGCCTAAGAATGCCATTGGCTTCTGTTGGGCAAAAATGTATATAAAACCTTTGCTCTAGAGCCTCATGTTCATTTGTTCATCCAGGGTAGGGTGGGGGCAGTTTAGGGTTGGAAGGGGCAGATATGTATGCGGGATCCTATCCCCTCTCCCTGGACTGAGATACCTCCAGAATCCCTTCAGGCTTACATCAGTAAAAGAGCTAGTGTAGATCTGAGCTTTGGAGAACAGGAGGCCTGTGTGGAGGCAAGTAAAACC
The DNA here is from genome assembly GCA_029204185.1 of Lerista edwardsae. Taxonomy (NCBI): domain Eukaryota; kingdom Metazoa; phylum Chordata; class Lepidosauria; order Squamata; family Scincidae; genus Lerista; species Lerista edwardsae. The sequence goes on from JAJKFI010000003.1 coordinate 16,516,179, forward strand.
TCTTTACTGATCTGTCCTGAATTTTCTGATCCCTGGCCACCCCACAGCATGAACATGCTGTTTTGTTTCTTGAGCACCTTTTAGTCAATTTTGGTGCACCTTGACTTTTGCCTCAGTCATCCTTTCACTGCCTAATTGTCATTGGCCAATATACTGAGTTCCTGTATGGACCTATTTTCTCCTGAATATGGATGTTACCTGTGCTTTTTTAAAAAAGCACCTGTGACTGACATTTCCTTGTAGGTTTGTTTTGTGTTTTAAATGATGAATTTTGGCTTTTAGAAAATTGTATTTAACCCAAATACAAGACGACAATAATTTAAACATTATTTACTGCTAGATAAGGCTTTATTATGAATAGAATTCATTTGAATATTTAATTATGTTAAAATAATGGTTAGGACATTGACAATTACTGTGTTAGCCTTCATTTCTGTTGATCCTAAAGAATGAGGACACACATTTGGCAATTTGTATATAAACACACACACACACACACACACACACACACACACACACACACACACA
>JAJKFI010000003.1:16516716-16530141 GCA_029204185.1 Lerista edwardsae
CACACACACACACACACACACACACACACACACACACACACACACACGTGTCATAGTAACGGTTACTCTTACAGGAATCAGTTAATTCATTTATCTAATTTATCACAACGAGACTACAAACCCTTGCAACAGTAGAATTACCATTTCATATTTAACTCCTCTATATTTAACTTCATATAACTCCATATTTCATTCCTCAGTAGTCTGAAATTTGCTGAATATCCAGCAAATTACAATTGGAATGGAAAAGTGTGTACAAATGACACAGTCCACCTTCAGGGCTTTAGGGAAGGTTTGTGTGCTGACCATATAATAAAGTTTAACATCTGTACCTCCAAAAGTTAGCAACATGCTATTAACACAATGAGAGGGAAAAAAAACTAATTAAAGCAAATTAGCTTAATGTGCACATGCAGGATAAGATACATTACTTTTTAAAATCCAGGAAGATAATAGCACCCATATGGGATATGTTTTTGGCATTTTTCATATAAATTGGACAGTTTTAGAGGATAAATATGGTATAAAAGTCCTTACAGGCAATTATGACTTTCCAATGCTGGTAGCTGACATCATAAAAGTATAATTTTAATTGCTATTAATTGCATTAAGTCTACTCTTATTGAATACTTAATGCCATGTCTGACAGTAGTACTAATTTATATACTTTAATGAAGCTTTCATACCAGAAGTTTGGAATTATATGAATTATATTATAAGCTTAGATTACAAAAGCATCTTGTTCCTTAGATGTTCACTTAACTTTGTCATATTAAGGGATTAACAGGTTGCTGAAAGATGCATGTTTTGGAATGTTTCAAAACTATATTTCAAAATATAATTTACCTTCTAACTATTATAAGATTGGCTTCTGACACGTTCCATGCAATGAGGCATACATTATCTCCAGATGAGTTACATACATCAGGATATTATAACCTGCATAACAGGCTTGCATGCAATTATTGTTTAAAGAACCTGTAAAATATGGACAAAGTTTGCTCTTGACATTAAAAAGGGAAAACTTTTGAAATATAATATCTTTGGGCACAACCCTGACCTTCCAGTACTGGGCTAAGGGCAAGGCCCTTATCTGGGGCAAGGCACTCTGAGGGAAGGGAACATTCCCTTACCTTGAGGAGGCCTCTGCAACTGCCCCCTCAACTTGAGGATGCAGTCCACACGACAGTATTAGCACTGGTGCGGGGGTGCCAATTGGTAACCGACTCCATGTCGGCGCTAGAGCAACAGGACCGGCACTGCCTGCAGCGCCGGTCCTGTTGCGCCAGAGCCGAGCCTTCCTCACATTGGCCAAAGCTGGCTGGCATGAGGGAGGCTCCGCGTCCGTCCAGACATGGGATTGGTAGGGGGAGGGAGGGAGGGAGGTGGGACATGGGCGGGCTTGGGATTTGGCCATAAGGCCAAATCCTAAACCCGATTAGGAGGCTTCGTGGCCCTGGTTTAGCAGGCGCAGATCCAAGGAGCGCATAGGGAAGGCTGGAGCCTCCCCTACAGTAAGGGCGCAAACGTGCCCTTGCCATGGGAAGGTGCCAGCCTCTCCAATACTGTGTTGGATTTGGCACAGGCTGGCCAGCCTTGCCAATCCAGTGCAGTATAGGATTGCGCTCTTGGTGAGATAGAAAAGCAGATGAATCAGGAAAGAACAAGATAACCAAAATAAAATTAGTTTTCCGCAAAAGGAAAGGAACAAATGTTCACAGATCCCTGTTTACTTCCATGCTCACAATCATATTTTTTTTCATTGCTATTGGTTATTCTAGGTTTCTACTTTTACTGAGATTTGCATTATTAAAAGGTGAGACATCCTTTCATGTCAATCAGGACTAGTTTCAATATTTGTGAATTAATAAGCTACTTGGTTACACTGACGGGGAAAAAAAATACATCCATTATTACCCTCTAATTTTTTTCCATGTTATTTTTCTAAAGCTTCACATTCTCTGTAAAGTGGTCAATGCACTATACATGAAATAAATTATTAAATGGGATGGGAATCTATCTTAAAGAACTCTCAGGCCTTTTGTAAATTTGAGTCTGCTACCAGAGCTCTACAAATGTTAATGAATAAAAGGCTTTTTTTTTAAAAAAGCAAAATGTTAGGAGAAAAACACGCCATTCATTTTTCCTCTGAGCTACCAAAGCTCTTTATAATTAAGGTGATGCCCCTTTATGGATCTTGTGATGATGCAGAATGTTTTTCAGTAGTTTTGGCAGAGAGATTTCAATGTTGATACAATTTCAAAGACATATCAGTGTCAGATGTAGCTGCTGGGTATCAGTTACCAATTCCACTCCAGTTTTTATGGATCATCACATAAATCACACTGAAATATTTTATTTTGCCTCTTTTAAGATATGAATTACTAAGTTTTCACTGATCTAGTTTTTAAAATCTAGTTTTTAACTAAAACTAAAAAAAAGCCTAACCCAAGCCTCCATCCCCAGACCACGCGGCCCCGATTTTGGCCGCGTGGTGTCTTTGGCTCTGCACCTGCTATACAGCAGGCACAGATCCGAGGAACCAATCAGGGAGGCTGGAGCAAAGGGTGTGAATCTTTGTGGAGCAGCCCTGTACATATGTTAGAGAGAAGTCAGATGATAATCAGCATTTAACACTGTTGAGGTGGGGTAAGTTCCCAGGACATGGAAAACCTAAAAACAGTAGAATGCACCTTTAATTTAAAGCAGTGTTTCTCAAACATTGTAGCACTGGGACACACTTTTTAGAATGACAATCTATCCTGGACCCACTGGAAGTAATGTCACGGCCAGAAGTGCCATCATTTTGAAGCCAGTGCCTGATGCTTTCCTGAAAATGCAGCAATACACTGGGTTATTTTTCAGCCATTAAAAAAAGAGCAAGTATATTCACAACCTTGATATAAGCAAAATAACCTGCTTTCACCTAGAGTGCAATCCTAAACTGGAGTTAGGCCGACATAAATTAAGCCAGCAAAGTTTGGCCAGCACAAGGGCCACCATAAAGCATGTTTGGACTACTCTCGGAGTCAGGGAGGATGGCTCATGTCTGTGCGCTGGCCTCTCTGACTCAGAATAGTCCAAACATACTTTACAGTGTCCCTTGTGCTGGCCAAACTTTGCTGGCTTAGTTTATGCCGGCATAGCTCAGTTTAGGTTTGCGCCCCTAGTGAGTCCTTACTCACAGTTTGAGAAACACTGATTTAGATTGCTCTCTTTTGCATTCTGCTCCCTGATAGCATTCACTTGTGTGAGAACAAATGGTGTTAGTACTCTAAGGATGCTTTTAGCATCATTCATGAGAAGTTTAAATGCCCTAAACAGAAGAAAAAAAATCCCATTGATGTCAGTTGGCTGCAGATGGCTTATATCAATGCTGGCATCAAACGCCAGCAATGCTGGGCAGCTGCCAAGAGCCTAGGGTGCTCAGAAGGGTCCCTGCTAATCCTCAGCTCTGTGCCTATAATCTTAGTGAAATTGTGTGGTAGAGTTATTCTTTTGACTAAGGAAGTTCCCCAGGTGTATTGCTCATCCAGCCCATCAAGGTAATCATGAACCCTAGGAGGAATCCTAGGTAGGAGGAGTCCAGGGAAGGCAGTTTGACCTGAAATATAGAGTTGATCCTGGCTTGAATCAAAGTTCTTTGGCTTAAGTGGATTCAATAACTAGTTGCAGTCATGGAGGACTCCACAAGGTAACATCAGTGCAGCCTTGGGGTAAGCCTCCACTGCTTCAGTGGGTCTCCTTGGAGCTCCACCAGTTGGTACAACTATGATTGGACCAGGGTAACTGCATTGACACCAGGAAGGGGGATAGAATATTGGTGAAGCCAATCAATCAATCAAAAGTATTTATATACCGCTTTTCAACACAAGGTTCACAAAGTGGTTTACAGGCAAATAATAATACAGTTAAATATTATTTAACTGTCCTGTCCTTTTGCCCCCTGTCCCAAAAAATGCAGAACACCAGCAGCAGCAGCCACTAGAAAAGACACTGTGCTGGAGTGAATAGGGACATTTAGTCTCCCCCCTCCTGCTAAATATAAGAGGAAAACCACTTGAAAAAAGTGCCTCTTGCCCAGTTGGGGGGGGGAGGGTGTTAGCAGCACTTCCTATTATATCTGGGAGGTCAAGTAGCTCCTACATTGTATTGGAGGTTTGGGACCAACAGTTAGTAAAATTTGTGGATTCTGAATCCATGGATAAAGAAGACCTGTATATAAATAAGTCAACAACCTAATAACTGCTTTGACACCAGGAAGGGGGATAGAATATTGGTGAAGCCACTGAGATGGATAATCCCCTATTTCTCACTCTGACACATACCCATCCCTGCTATGGTCGGCACCCCATTCTGCTCACTGTCAACTTATTGGCTCTGGGGCCCCTGTTGAGGTTACTATTGCCTGGCTACTTCTGGTCATTTTTTGCAGTTGCTGCCGCTGCCAAGCCATTTTGGGATGGCCGTAAAGCACGGTGTGCTACCAGAATTGGGCCAATAGTTCACCCTTCTTAATGTTATCTGTATAACAGTTTAAACTTCATTCTATCTTTATCATTTTAATTGTCTCATGTTCTTGATAACAGTTCCAGAACAGATTCATTATTTCACCAGAAATTCTTGTCTTCCGACTTTAACCAAAGCAATGTGCACTGCATACCTAAATTAGACGCTGTTGCTAAAGTATTCTTACATCATTGTTGTGCTGATCAAAGTTACAGGTACAAAGTGAATTTATTATGGATTATTCAGAGGAAAAATCTCTTCGGATATAGTCATTCAAGTGAAAACAAATACAATTCATTTTATCATCCGTACATTTAGGCTATGATTGCCATTAATCCTTCAGGCCTTGAAAATCACTGGTTTGCTAGGAATAAATACATCTTAAAACCTTCTGTGAAAAAATCATTATAAGCAACAAAAATTGAATATAAAACACTCCAACCTAAGTTTAACCAGCATAAAAATGTCTGCTTAGCAGGCACAGATCCGAGCAAGCCTCGCGGCCCGAATCAGGACCATGTGCCCTGGGGACGAAAGCTTGAACAAGACAAAACTCTCTTGCTTTATCTGACTATCCTCAACAGTCTCTGATTGTTACCCACCAGTAATCTTCAACACAGGGCTAACCTAGATGAAACATTTAGGCCCCAATTCTGTCGAGGCCTTGCACTGCTGGAAGTAGCAATCCAGCAGTGCAAGGCTTTGTATGGTTGAATGAAAGCTGGGCATCATGCACTTCGAGGCCACGTCAGAAACAGCCTGGCAGCTATGCAGTGCACACAGCAGAGGCTCCAGATACCTCTGTTGGCACTGGTAAGTTGGCAGCAGAAGCTTGTTATAGGCAGGAAGGGGAGGGCAGGGGAAGATCAGAGGAGAACTAGAGGTGATCTTGGCATCACTAGTGTACAGTAGAGCTTATCTCCTCCTTCTCAAGCCATTCCATTTCTTTTCTCTCCTCTGATGTACAATAAAATGGGTAGCATAGGTCTGAGGAGACATATGTGTGTTCAGGCAGCCTACTGGGGCTTTTTTTTTTTTATTGACCTTCTGCAGGCTGTCCTCTCAACTCCCTCTCAAGGCTGTCCTCTCAACTCCCTATCACAGCATGCAGCTTAGCCTCCACTGGTGTGGCTGTATAATGTGACGGAGGATAGGATTGGGCAGTTATACTTAGCTGTTACACATCTCATGTTTTTTTTTTTATTTTGTAGAAAGCAGTTGGATTGAACCCTGATTTAGCTGCTATTTGTCTCTGATGAAAATTGGCCTCAATTTGCAAAATCACAGACTTACTAAACATCCTGTTATTGTAGGATAAAACGTGCCCTGATATTAGTTTTCCCACATGGACATCAGCAGGAGTGAAAGATACTTCAGCCAATGGTTCTGTATCCTTCCCACACTCATGTTCTTGGAACTGGAATAGGAATATGCTGCATCCTCTAAAGTACCCCCAGAGCACTATTAAATTAACCAATGAACATTCTTAGAGATATTTGTACTATTCATTGGCTGCAGTTGACTCCAGCGCAACATGTACCATAAATATAAAAAATTTCCTGCTAGCCCAGACTAGTTTCTGTATACAGGGATTAATAGACTGATGAGCTCTGGGTAGATTTGTAAATGCCTTGTTCCTCACCAGCATCCCCCCCGTCACTTTGCCAGCCAGCAAGCCGGCTTAGCCAGGCTCTGATTGCTGTCCAAATCCTTATTCCCAAGACTAATATGCACTACTGTACTGAAATCAGTAAAGTTGCATTACATGTTAAAAAATTCACTCCCTTTTCTTATTAAGTATACAAAAAAAGTGACAGGTTCTTAAAACAGATTGCACCAAAACCATATGAGAAAGAAAAACAGTTTCTCATATTAGTACTAATCAGTTGCTAATATTTCTAATGAGTAATACTAACTGTAGTAAAAGCAGCGGCAAGTGTCCACATGGTTATGTGGGCACAGTTCCTATTCAAATCAATGAGGAAGTCTCACTCACTCACTCACTCACTCACTCACTCACTCACTCACTCACGCACGCACGCACGCACGCACGCACTCACGCATGCACGCACACACGTAAATACAGCTCATAGTTATTTGGGCGCACTATGGGCGTTGCATATTTGTGTTGCTATGGGCTATATTTTATGTGAAAAGAAAAGAAAGAGGAAGAAGATAAGCTGGATACAGAATGGTCCCCAGGGGACCTGACAGAAAGTGAATAGCATAGGGGAGTTGATGGAGGATCAGAACAGAGAGTTGAAAACTAGGAAAGGATTAAAGTGACACCAAGAAGCTTTGTAAGGATCAGAGTGAAATGGGCATGGAAGAGAAAGCATGGGTTTGGTATGAAAACACCCCCCCCCAAACCATTATATTCTCAAGGGAAATGCCCAAAGCTATAAAACCATAAAAAATGAAAGGGAATCTAGGTCAGAAAATGCTGGAAGTTTTGTCTGAAACCTCCTCGTGGAAGCAAATGCTGTGCTCTGTAGCATGTAGTGCTGTACCAAAAAGGCCTCTTATCTCCCTCCAACTTTAACATACCTCATTGAATTTTTGACTGCTCTGAAATATAGTATAAGTATCTTGGATTTATACGCAAGTTCATTATATGGAGAAATTCAGCCTGGTTCTGTTCCTCTGTACACCTACATATTTTTCAAGCAGACAGAAAAGAGCCCAGAGCAGTTTACAAGGGAAGTTTGGGGGTGGGGGTGGAATGAACATGGTTTTCTCAAGACACAAACTGAGAGCGCAATCCTAACCTAGAGTTAGGCTGGCATAAACTAAGCCAGAAAAGTTTGGCCAGCACAAGGGCCACCATAAAGCATGCTTAGACCACTCTTGGAGTTGGGGAGGATGGGAAACGTCTGTGGGCTAGCCCTTCTGACTCCGAGGGTGGTCCAAACATACTTTACGGTGTCCCTTGTGCTGGCCAAATCTTGCTGGCTTAGCTTATGCTGGCCCAACTCAGTTTAGGATTGTGCCCTGAATTAAAGCACAATCTCATCTCATTAGACAAAGGTGGCTGGTGCTCCAGAAACTGAGGATAGTACAAGTCTGACAGCCCAATCCTATCCAGCACAGGAGAAGCAGCGCTACATGCCCACTGCTGCAACCTGTGCTGGAATTGAACAGGCTGGAGGTCTTCTCGGAAGGACATCCCTTCCACCAAGTAAAACCCTAGCCTGCTCAATGGGGCTTCTTGGCACTTCAATCAATCAATCACTAGTATTTATATACCGCTTTTCAATCACTAGTATTTATATACCGCTTTTCAACACAAAGTTCACAAAGCGGTTAACAGGCAAATAATAACATTAACGTTAAATGGCTCCCTGTCCCAAAAGGACTCACAATCTAAAAGAATGAAGAATGCCACCAGCAACAGCCACGAGAAAGACACTGTGCTGGGGTGAAGAGGGACAATTGCTCTCCCCCTGCTAAATATAAGAGGACACCACTTGAAAAAGTGCCTCTTGCCCAGTTAGCAGGGCACTTATTACCATTCAGCTGGTGGCCAGGGATGGTGAAAAGGGATGTATCTCCTGGGATTCCATTCCCGACCACCAACCACCCTGTGGATACCTGAAACTGTGGATACTTTTTAAAGCTAGGGGGACATCTATGGTTTTGCTGCAACAAGGTAAAAAAAAAAAAGAGATCTGTTTAATGTTCCCTTATCTTTTTAATAGGTGTTCCAGTATCCATGGTATCCATGGATAACTGAAACTGCAGATACTGAATCAGCCTGTACTTAAACAAAATAAACAAGTAGTAGGCCATACATGGCCTTACAGAATACTACTTAAATCACTAATTTATATCGCATCATACTGGGAGAAATAGATTTCAGGAAAGTATTATCATTAAGTATTATCATGTGAAATCATTTCTATTAGCGGCATCCCTTGGCCACTGGTTTTTGAGTGTTACAGCAGGCAAACATCATGGGCAAATGTTTGCATTTTATTGTATATATTTTCTTGTCCTAGTTTGGCTCATGCTATGTATTAATTGGTCATAATATACTATACCTGTTCACTACAAAGCCACATTTATTTATTGACCACATGTATTTTAGTAACATCCCATAGGGTTAATAAATTCAGTAATTGTCTCTTCTGATTTTCAGCCAAGGGCAATTAAGAAAATAATGTTGGCTTGTTCCTGTCTGAAGCTGATGAGCATTGGCTGCATGTTAACAAGCAATATTTTTTAAAAAGCCCATTCAGTAACAGCTGTTAGTCAGGTTTTAATAGACCAGTATGGATTATTTTGTTAAGACTTCTCACCAAAGTTGAGATCAGAGCACAATGGCAAATGCTCTAGACAAGCAGCAACTTGGACAGTGGTGAAATGTCTGTATCCATGGCGATGTAAGAAATTATTGCCTCATTCTACTAGTACCTGCATTCAATTAAGCAAATATCAAGATCAAATCCAGAGCAATTAATGTCATGGCATGTGACTAAATAAATATAATTGGGATGTCTTCCTCTATACTCTGGATAGTTCTGTCATCATGTGCTCGCTCTGGAGGATAATGCTTATGATTGCTTTAGTGGCAAGATTTCTATGTATTTATTTATTCACTTTTATCCCGCCTTTCCCATGCCAAAGCAAATGCCCAAGGCAGCTTACATGGGCAGACTAGTCTAAACTAACATTTTTCAGTGGGGTTTCTACAAATCTATAGTATCCTCAGTCCCAGATGTAGCCTTCACGATGTGGTTCTCCCCTCTGGCTGCGTCTCATTGAGGTTCAGCAGGAATTCCTAGGTCAAGACTGAACAGGTCCTCAAGATCATACTCCATTCTTTTAGCAGCTGGCCTTTTCACACACTCCCCCGCAACTCTCACTTGTGGCGTATAATCCACTCATCAGATCTCCGCCCTACTAGAATGGGTATGGCAGCTTGTCACAGCCTGACATTCCATCTCCCACTTGGATTCTCCCATCCAAAGCAGGGCTGTGCAGCCTGAGGATAAGAGCTTGGATGTGCCGCATCCCAACTCTGCCACCCTCCCTGGGCCAGCACATCTCCTGACCTGCCCATCCCCACCCAGAAGCAGCCTTCTTGTTGCCCAGAAACGCCCTTGGGCCAGCCAAACTTGCCTGCGTTGCTAGGCAAACAGTGCTGCCAGTGTCTCTGGTGCAGCACTGGTGTGGTGCAGGGGCCTTGGACTGTGCTTTCACACTAGCACTGGGTCGGCCCCAGGGCGTACCTAGGATTGCATCCTGAACCTCCCTTAAGCTAAAAGCAAAAATAGATTCTTACAGGCAGGAGATTTAGCCACAGAGAGTCTGGATATCTTGGTCATTGCCAAACACATGAAAGGTGTGAACTAGGCCATAGTAAGCTTCTAGATGGTTCCCCCCATATATTAGTAAGAAAGTGAATAGCAAGCCATATAGAACAGTATAGATTTTGTACAGATATCTGCTAACCCAGTGGGCAGAAAAATGCCTAACAGGATCAGAAAAGCAGAAATTCCCAACAGTCACAACCATTTTTAAACTAGTTGGTGTCAGTTCCTTGAGGTTAGGTATCTTTCTACTGATTCATACTGTTGAAAATGCTCTATTGCCTAGTCCTGGGAGAAATACCCCAAGCAAAATGTGAAACAAACAATTTAGATGAAAGACCTGACATTGTAGCCCCATGGTTAGAATTAATTTACCCAGGGTGATGAGAGAAAATAATGAAGAAACCTGCTAATTACTTTGCTAATTGAAGTTACCTGCTTTAAAACGTTTGAGTAAAGATAAAACACATTGATTAATTTGTTGCCTTGGAACTCACATGTTCAACAAAGTCTAAAGGACATAACAAATAGAACTAAATTCCTTTCCTGTGGTAGTTTCGTCTTGGTTCACCAGACTCAAAAAGAGAGGGGTGCTTATGATTTTAAATTAAAATAACTCAAAAAGAGCAAAAGTTAACAATAAATTTCAGACAGTAGCCTAATGTCTATGAGTTGTTTTAGAAGGTGAATAAAATCGCCTGTCACCAGTTCTACTTTTCATTGCTTTGAAAGGATGAACCATACTACCTGCGGTCACTTAGAAGAAAGAGACATGCTATAAGCCTGTATGGGACTGGAAATATAGCTACTGAACATCCGTTTGTATTTTCATCTGCCACAGAGTACCAACACACAGAAGCCAATAAACAATATACATGCAAGGCAGAAGTGACCTGCTGCATGTTTATTCTTTAGCACATCAGATCTACTGTTATCTCTCTAAGAGGCTAGATGAAAGAACGTGTCAGATCCTTAACCTACCAAATTTAATTTTATCCATTTGCGACCTTAGCACTTTCCAGCAGAAACTGTATAGATGATCAGGATAAAAGAAAGAAAAAACTTCTAGAAAGGGACTTACAACTTTAGCTCCCTATGGCTTAACCTTAAAGACAATATATCGGCTTAACATCAAGCAGTTTTCAGAACTCTCCTTGAGAATTTTTCCCTTTTTCTGTGATTCATGCTACACCACTTTGTCTGCTCACACTATGCACCTTTTGGTGTTCACATTGTAAAGTCACTGTCTGATACGACACATTAACTAATAAATGACATAAAAATAAATCAGTTAAAAGAATACATTTCAGACTGTGCATTTGTCTTCAGACTGTACATTTATAGAACTTGGGATAAAACAAATCTGCCCCCCTGCAGGACGTGCCCCCTACATGACAAAGAATGCAGCACAGAAAAGTCAAAAGGCATTGTAAGAATATTTTTAAAACACTACTAAAAATAATTTATATCCAGGAATGTCTGATTTGTCTGATAACATAAAAGTTATTTATGTATTGAAAATGTGAAAATTAGGCCAAATTCGAACAACCACAAATTTGGCAATCATTAGCAATCCATGAAATTGGCAGATCAAGTGCCAGCCAAACTAGTTATTACACTAAATATGGGGTGGATTTGTTACCCTCTCGAGGTCTATAATGTCAAATAGAACCATTGTGTCCTGCTGTCACAACATTCCATGGTATGTATTTAATGTCCATTTTAGCACAATGCTATGCATATCTATTCAGAGTAAATCCTATTGAGTAAGACGAGATGTACTCATAGGTCAGTGTGTACAGGATTGCAGCCTTTTTTTTTTTTTTAGGATTTATATACCGCCTTTCTTAGGTCACCAGATTTCTCTGATGACTATAACTCAAGGCGGTTTACATGGGCAGACTTTATTCAGAAACCCGAAGGTTTTTACAATTTATACAGAAATGTTCTATCTTTCAAGAACTACACACATACAGATGGATCTTTCTGGATTTAGTCCTTCTTTCTGGCCACCCATTTGTCTTCTTGCTGGCTGATAAACGGCTTCCCTGCTCCCACCAGAGAAGCGGCTGAACTTCGGCACAACTCCCCCTCACACAAGGCAGCTGAAGCTCAGCTGTTAATCAGCCGCAATTAACGAGGTCTGCCGCTCACAGAGACTTCCGGCTGTCCCGAACTGGCGACCTTCAGATCTTCAGCTCTTATCTTCAGGCAAACGGAGGCATTAACCCTCTCGACTAAATCTTCTGCCACTGCCTGCACATTCATGTTGACCAATGTGTGTACTGCAGTGGTTCCCCAACGTTTTAGCACCAGAACTCTCTTTTTAAAATGACACTCTCAGGGCCCACCACTTTACCAACTGCTCAAGTCTTTGGTTTTCTCCTTTTTACCTTTTAAACATTCTGGAGCGTTTGTTGAGCTCCAGCTTCATCGGATCAGGACCATTCTGGTAGGCAGCAGTGTTCTCCCTGAAGTAGTAGCTTGTTTAACCCTTGATGCACAGGATGACAACTCCCTTGTCAGTTTTGTGACCCACTAAAAATTTGGTCGCCACCCACTAGCGGATCTTGACTCACAGTTTGGGAACCGCTGGTCTAGTCAATGTTGTTAATACTTGTTTTCCCAGTGATTTTCCCATTTTGTTTTGTATTTACCTCAGAAAATCCCCCCTTTTTTTTGGTAAGGTGAATGAGCTGCATAGTTACCACATGTGGGGATCATTCTATTACAGTGGACAATGGGAGGGAGTGTTCTGTTAATTCTAATAGCAGTGGAGATATAAAGAGATCCATGTTCTTCCTCTTATTTAGAGGGAACAGAAAATTCAGGAACAGCTGAGCCAGTTAATGGGACGTTGATTCTTCTGAATTAATAGGAAGAACTGTGATGGCCTGGAGTCACTAATGCACAGCACAAGACAAAATCATTATAAGTATACACAGTGGCTCATGATATCCATAGATTCAGAACCATCTGATTTGATCAACTGCAGGTGCCGAGGCCCATGGATGGATCCACTACAGACCTCCTGGACATGACTGCAATCTTTTTTTGGTTATGTCTAGGAGGCTTTCTGAGGCCTACAGAAGCTACATGTAACTGCCCATGGCCTCTGTGGGTCTCAGAATGCCTACTGGAGCAATTTAACTTCTGGTTTCCTGTGAAAGCAGGAAGTTACTTTTAAACTGATCCGGCGGGCATTCTGAGGCCCACAGAAGCCACTGCCACCGTCTGTGCACAGCCTCTGCAGACTTTAGAAAGCTTAGCTCCGCTCAAGTTTGAAGGCTGCTTATGGCCCAAACCTACAGATTTGAATATTTATGTATCCACGGAGTATCTGGGAACAGAACCGCTGTGGATAACAAGGGCTACCCTGTAATATACGTTGAGTGTAAGCATATGGTTGAGCACAGTTCCGTGGAAGTTCACTTATCCATTGCAGTAAGGCACAATTGTAAAGTAGACAGTGGAAAGGACTGCCAAATCTGTAGTATACTTTAATACCAGAACATGGAAGCAAAGCACACATGGCTTTTGCACCTGTGATGCATAATAATAATAATAATAATAATAATAATAATAATAATAATAATAATAATAA
>JAJKFI010000003.1:16544326-16677554 GCA_029204185.1 Lerista edwardsae
TATGGGAACCATCACCCCGCAGAATTCTTGCCATCTTCCATTGCACCAATAAGTCAGTCCTGGAGGCTTGTCAGAGCTTTTAGTTTTATTTAATTTACAAATATATGTTCCTCTTCATCTCCCTGATGGACATTCAAACAGACTTACCAAAATATAAAAATATAAACATTAAAATATCCTATTTTATCATGCTAACATTGTACCAAGAATGGAGAAAATTCACCTCTACTCCTTTTCTTTTCTCTTGGCGCTGCCACTGCTGCTATTCTGATCTAGAAGGTGATTTTTTTTTTTTAAAGGAAAGGGATGTGTTGGAATTGGATGTGAATTTGGGTTTGTTCAGAAAAAATAAATTGAGCTATTTTCGTTTGAGGAAAACATGTCTTATTTGAAAACCAATTCAACATGAGCAGTGGAACTCACCTGTCTCTATGTATAAATTATCATATTTGTACTTATGTAGATGTCTGGCCTTTCTGCCTTGCCAGGAGCTCAAGATGACTAGAAAGGTGAGTGAAAAGCTTGAATAATTCTTATCAAAGTTGTGGGATGCCCGGGCAGTTTTCTGCTTGGTTAAGAAAAATACGAATATTTTCAAACTAGGGCTACAAGAGATTCAGGGCTCAATCCTAAACTGCGCTGGAACAGGCAGGCTGTATCCAGCACAGGTTGGGAGCAGGCTGAAGCCTCCACGGGGCAAGGGCACATTTGGGGTAGGCACCAGCCATTCCTATGGGCTACTTGGATCTGTGCCTGCTATATAGCGGGTGCAGTTCCGAGCATACCACATGGCTTGAATTGGGGCCATGCGGCCTGGGGATGGGCGTTTAGATGTGGCCTATTGGCCCCACCTTGTTTTGCCCTCCTTCCTGTCTTCCCTCTGCCCAGATTAGCCCCTGCGCCAGCCGAACTCGGCTGGCACAGGAATGGCTTAACTGGGGTGTGCTCTAGCACTGTAGGGCCGATGCAATCACTTCCGTCGACTCTGTGCACCACGTGCTGGCGCAAAAGTGCTTTATGGCACTTTTGTGACACCATAGGGTCAACGCAAGTTGCTCACATCAGCCTCAGGGCGCCCTTGGATTGTGCCCTGAAAGGAATAAATCTGATAAATTCAAAAATGAAAATGTGTACACTGATACTTAAAACCAGTAAGACTATGGTAATGATGCTACTAATGTATTACCCTTTGGTTTGAGCTTGCTTTGTATGACCAAATAATTCATGAATTGTGTATCTACTTTTCTAAAGATATCCAGCGAAAGCACCATAGATGAATGGAAGCCAAATGAGGACGGTAGACTACGGAAGGCCCCGGTGTTGCTTTAGTATCAACTTTCCTTGTTTAAATACACCATTTCCCTAGATAAATTGAGTTTCTTTGCTTACTTGACTCTGAGCCCTTCCTGAGCAAAGGCTGCCAACTGTGTCAAAATGTCCATTGCTTTTTGTGATACATTCAATGTTCCAAAGGAAAAAAGTTTAGATCAGGAAATTCAGTACTTTTTCTGTGAACTGTCATTTGTAAAGTGAACTTTTGGAAATGTTGACCAGCTTTAAAATGCAGAATTATTACATTTTGGGGGTCCAGTTTTTTTCTTTTTGTCATCTTCTAATCTTACATTTTAAAAATCTCTCTGAGCAATTTAGAAAATGTATTATATTGTCAGATGATTCATTAAATTACAAAAAAAGCACATAATCTACTCCAAACCGGTGGTGCCATTTTAAGCAATTTATAATACTTGTCATTTTCAAAAGGAATAGCATTCTTCAGAATACTAATGTTCAACAGATTAGCACAAATAAAATATAGGAAAACACACTCATTGCAATTTAATTTCTGTCCCTTTCCCAAAATGGATGTCAAAGATAAATCAAGCAGGGGGATAAATACACACTTTACAGATAATGCTTATGAAATAATGACTGTCTACTGAAATTGTACATATATTGCCCTTGAATTCATTTGTTTCACTAGTTTCTGACACTTTAAATAATTTTGAACGTTGGGGTTGGGGAGGCAGAAGCCACTTAAAATTCACCACATTATATCCTCATTTAGGCCTTTCCCAAACCTTTTTATGGTTTGGGATCCTGACTGATCCTGACTATATGTGGGACTGAGCTTCAGTTGCCACACTGCTTGCAAGGGAATCCAGTGAAAAAACTGGAATCATGTACTGAGAAAGTAAAGGATTAAGGGTTCAATCCCGAGTCCATCAGTGTGGACAGTATGAGCGTACCACCCATGCTTGTGTCGCAAAAGGTGCTGGAAGGTACCTCCAGTGCTGCTGGTGCCAGGCCAACATCTGCCCCACACCTCCCGGAAGCAGCACAGCAAGCCGGCAAATGGCGAGTCCACAAGTTGCCAGCGTTGCGGTCTTTTTGGGAGGGGCGGATCCTGGGTGATCCTGGGTGGGGGAGGGATGGAGCAAGGGTGAGAGTGGTAGCAACGTTCACCACTGATCCTGACCTCTGTGCAGGGCCATGAGGCTAAATAGCCAGAGCAGGAGCGAGTAGACTTGCCTGCCTGTGCCCTTACTGCAGAGGAAGAGGACAAATGTTCCCTTCTCTCTCGAAGCCTCCTGTAGCTTCTTGGCTGCTGTGGGATGCAGTGTTAGATGGGCTTACGCCTGATCCAGCAGGGCTCTTCTTATGTTCTTATGGGGGTCATTGCATGAAAAAGATTGGAGACCACTGAATTAGAGTTTATTAAAATATGTGTACATTTTTTTTCCTGATATGAGACATTATAAAATTATATTTTTACTTTCTCCATAAAATATTAGCTATGATAATTAAAGTAGCAAGGCTCTCATCCCCTGCATAATATTAACTGTGGAAAAACTGGAATATTTCAGACTAAGATTCAGGTACACAAACATTTAGGGATGTTCCATCCATTTTCAACACTGATAATGTTTCAACACTGATAGTTACTAGAAACGAAAGGATCATACATTGAACAGGTAAATGTGGAACTAGCACCATCTTGAAGTTCAAGAAAGAATGTGTGTTCAACATTAGATATAAGTGGTTTTCATTTTCCATTTCTCCCCACAGTGCTGAACTCCATGCCCTTTATCAGTGAGGAATGTAACCTCTGTGTGGGCACAGTGCAAGTCCAGAACAATGGAATGAACTTGATTTTGCCAGAATTTATGTTTCCCTAGGAAGCAAGTTGATTTTTATTTTCTTTGAAGGTGGAAATAATATAATAGGTGGAGGAAGAAAAGTCCAGATAATAATTTGATAGAGTAGTGCTAATATCCTTGAAGGAACAATATATCTAGTAAAAAATACAGAAAGCCGGAGCACAATCTTATCCTAAGTCAGAATCTCTCAGCAGAATGATTAGTGCAAGGAGTTGAGTGCAACTCGGTCTTTGTCACTATTGATCAAATCCCACATTATTTAAAGAAAACATTATCCTACCAGGCCTTCATTCAGTTGAGTCCCAAAGACCAAATTTATACTGCCAGATGTTCATAAACCAGTGTTAACACAGTTGTTAGATGTAGGCGTGCTTGCATTGTTTGAATGCTAGGTTTAACACTTTTGTACATACAGTAAGAAAATAAGATCAGGCCAAGGACCCATCTTGGTCCAGCTTCCTGTATCTCACAATGGCAAATGCCATTGTGGAGCATCAGGGAGCACACAAGACAACATACCTCTATCCTGTTGCCACTTCCTTGCATTTGTCATGCAGAGACAGGCTACTCTAAAACCCAATGGTTGCCTATAGTCGTCATGACTTGTAATCTGTGATGGATTTTTCCTCCTTAAATCTACCTAAAACGCTTCTAAAAGCATCTAGGCCATTACCACATCCTGTGGCAAGGAGTTCCACAGATTAATTACATGCTAATTAAAGAGATATTTCCTTTTGTCTGTTCTAACTCTTCCGCTGATCAAGCTAGACTGGTGAAGGAAAACCTGTGGCTCATGGAAGGGGATCTGTTTTCCTGTAGATCCCAAGATGAATCCTTATCATCTCTGGATACAGCAGATTTAAAAAAATCCTTCTTACATCTTGGGAAGTCATTGAAAGGCTAAATGGATAGTAGTGAGCTAGATGGACCGATGGTTTGAATTGATTTGAAGATAGCTTCCTACTGGTAATGTGTGGGCATATTTTAATTATATGCCCATTTCCCCAGCTTCAACAAAGAAAGAAATTGAGGTTCCATCTTAATTAACCATTGCAACTATATTATATACATATATGAATGAGAGCCCTGCGGGGTTCTTTTCTTTTCTTTCTTCCTCTTGCAAAAATAAACTGTACAATTCACTGGGATTTGACCTTAATTAATCCTGTACTTTGTGACCCACCCTCATGCTAAAACAGTTATCAAAAAGAAAGCTAGCAATGAGCTGAGATAACAATCGATCATTAACTTGTGCATGTGATGTTGGCTGCAGTCCACAGAGACAGGATTCAAAACCCATTATGCACAGTTATGTCCAGGGTTCAGTGCAATATGGCAAGCAGACAAAATAAACTCTAGACAGCAGCATCTTTACATATGGGCTTACAGTGTTCCGTCTGCATTTTGGCATATGTTCCTGAATGTCTCAGTTTACATAAGGGTTAGGTGGATTTGGTCGTGTAAACAGAAGACGAAAGGTTGCCTTCTATGAACACTACAATTTAAAATATAAATAATTAAGGAGACTATTTTTCACGTGCCCTTTAAAGGGAGCTGACAATGATTTATTTAAGGTACAGTACTATTACTAAATGCAAACACCACATTCATTTGTATAGTTTAGTCGCAGATTGATAAAACAAGGAAACCATTTTTCAGAGCAAGGAACCCTAATGGTATGCTGAGGACTGTAGCCAAATATTCCACAGGGGCATGAAGATGTCCTCTGTTTCCAGACCACCAAAGATATTTGAAAACAATAGTTTGACTCTATCCTAACCAAATCGGACATTTTGTCTTCAGGGTTTCATGCCCGTGCTATCCCCGTGTTTTTCACCATTGGCAGGAGCTTATTGTTATTGGTGCAATATTATGCATGCTTTTGAGGGAGTAAGCCCCATGGGATATAATGGGACTGGCTTCTGAGTAGACATGATTGCGCTATGCATGTATTTTTCTTTCTTTGAAATGGTGGTTTACTGCTGCGAGGTGTTTTTTCTTTTTTTAATGTGTGACAATCATTAAGGGCGCAATCCTAAACTGTGCTGGAGCCTGCGCTGTGGGCCTGGGAGCAGGCTGGAGTATCCAGGGGGCAAGGCACATTCATTCCCTTGCCCCAGGGTAGGTGCCAGCCATACCTGTGGGCTCCTCAGATCTGAGCCCACTACATAGCGGGCGCAGTTCCGAGCACACCGTGCAACCCAAATCAGGACCATGTGGCCTGGGGATAGGCATTTGGAGGCAGCCTAACAGCCACATCCAGACCCCACCCCCTTCTTG
Source organism: Lerista edwardsae (assembly GCA_029204185.1). NCBI lineage: Eukaryota > Metazoa > Chordata > Lepidosauria > Squamata > Scincidae > Lerista > Lerista edwardsae. Next base: position 16,549,765 of record JAJKFI010000003.1, read on the forward strand.
AGCCAACCCATTCCCCAGCATGCCCTCCTCCTGCCCCATTTCACCCTCACCCTCCTTCCCTCCCGCCCAGAATAGCGCCGGAGCCAGCCGAACTCATCTGGCACAGGTGTGGCTTACCTTGGCCATGCTCCAGTGATGCAGGGCTGACACAACCGCTTGTTTCAGCTCTGCGTGCCTCGCGCTGGTGCGAAAGTGCTTTATGGCACTTTCATGACACTGCAGGGCCGATGCAAGCAGATTGTGGGCACAATCCTACCCAGCACTGGAGTAGGAGCACCGGCCAGCCAGCGCCCTATCCAGCGCTGGGTAGGTGGAGGCTGGAGCCTCCCTGCGGCAAGGGAGCGTGCTCATTGGATCTGCATCTGCGAAAGAGTAGGTGCAGATCCGAGGAGACCGTGCAGCCTGAATTGGGGCCGTATAGCCACCTCCCAAGCCCGCCCAAGTCCCGCCTCCTCCCTCCCACCAATCCCTGTCCCGATATGGTACAGAGAATCCCTTGTGCCTGCCAGCTTTGGCCGACATGAGGGGAGCGCTGCGTGGGCTCAACAGGACCAGCGCTGCCAGCAGCGCCAGTCCTGCTGCTTTAGCGCTGACATGGGGTGCTGCTAAGCGTTCCCGCATCGGCACTAATGGCGGAACGCCGACACAACAACATTGCATCAGCGCTCCGCCCCCTCTAGGATTGCGCTGTGAGCGTCAGAAGTAAACATATGGTACTATTAGTGTATATGCTCCAGTTTGGACCTGGTGGGGTTGGCAGGAGCTGTGACTGCTCTCTGGAACACCCTCCTTGCAATCCTATGTAGGTTGACTCAGTTCCTCTGAGCTTAGTGGGGCTTACTTCCAAGTAAGCAGAACCCAGGTGTGTCCTACATTATTTGCAGGCCAAGTGTGCCTCTTCAGCCCAGTTGTGCATTTTTCTGGTGGGTCATGGAACTGAAATAGCTGAGGAGAATGTTTTGGAAGTGAAATTAAGCTGTTTACTTGTGAGTAGGCGAGTGCACATTTTGAAGAACAGGCCGAAGGAACGTAACACTTAATTCTTCCCCCTCCTGGGCATGATCCTCCCTCTGGCCTGCCCTCCCCTCACCCATTTCTGCCTCTTCCCCACCTTCCTTCCCGCTACCTAGAAAAGATGTTCTGCTGGCCAAAGAAGAAACTGCTGGCTGCTCCTTCTTGGTGCAGACTTCTTGGTGTAGAGACTCTGGTTGAAACTTTTATGATACCCAGTGCTGGTGGTACAAGCATACCACCAGTACTAAGTACAGGATTGGGCCCTTAGTGCATTGAGCAATTCAATTTGTACATGGAACTCTTCAGCAGTTCTTCATAGGGCACTGTAATATTCCTGCATCATGCTTCTCCTAATATAATCCATTCAGTGCTTCCATTTAAAATAAATACTTACAAAAACTAAACATGTTTTGTTTGGGGGATTTTTTTTTCTAGAGCATCTGCGTCTCCTTTGCAACATTAAAGCAACATTTCAAACTGTAACCCTTTTATTAAAAATGAGTGCCAGAGCATTCAAATTCTCAAAAGTGGATTTCTTGAGAAGAAAGTCTCAAAAGTGGCTTTGATTCCATTTCTTTGTCTTTTTAATTGGAAAAATGAAGAAGACATAAATTTATTTTTCCAGTGTTGGACACTCTTTTATTTACTGAGTATAATAGTAGCCAAATCATAATTTATTTTCTAATTCAACTGCCATCTATAACAATAATTTAAAACCAGCTAATAAACATTAGGGTTTGTTAGAACTGCTACCGATTAAATCTTAAGTGTCTAAAATGTACAAATATAAAGAGAGTGTAATTAGAGCTATTTAAAGAACCCATTTTTAACTTAGATTAACCATACTTTCCATTTGCCTCAGATAAACACTCATAAATGAAAACCATTGCTAAGCAAGAAGCAATTACTTCAGTTTAAAATATTAATACATGCTTCCTTTTAAAAAGCCTTGGAAAATCACTTATGTATTGTACAATGCAATCTGAATTCATATGGAGGAAGAAAACGGGTATAACATTCTGAGGCCTAAGCAAGCTTCAGTCATCTTTGAGGTTAAATTTCTTCTTAGTCATTTAGAAGCTAATTAAACTCGTTCCTCTAATTATCAGACCTCTCAAAATAATCTTTACAAAATAAAACAAAATTAAGGCATTTAAAGCTATATTAACAGAAAGAAGACGCCACTTCATAAAACAGTTAATGAAATAGTGACTTTTCACCATGTTAGTTCTCAGTAACAGAGACAAGCTAAATGCACAAACTAATGGTGGAGATATGGCAGTATCAATAAAAGGGGAAATGACTACAATTTGCCTGTTCCAAACCACACATGGTATTGAAGTAGAATTGCAACATATAATATGGGAATTTTTTAAAAAATAATACAGTATAATGTATTGCTTGTTGAATAAGAGGTCCAAAATCTGACTTTTTTTTTGAAGCTTTCATGTTATATTGTTGTGACAAGAAAAAAGCAATAGCAACAGTTCGTAATACAGTTAAATAAGATAATGATTTGGATTGAAAGAGGTCCTTCCACTAGCACAGTGGTTCTCACAGAGAGTCCGTGGCCCACCAATGGGTCACAACCCAATTTTTGGTGGTTCGCAAAACTGAAACTGCTGCCCAATCGCCATAATAGCCACCCTATAGCTGGCTTGAGCGGCTGGTAAAGTGGAACATTTTTTTAGGTGAGTCCCAGCGTTAAAACGTTTGAGAACCAGTGCACTAGCAGAATGCTCTTCTGTTTAGAAAAGGACTATTTTTGACTTGGTGGAAGACTGTCCAATGAGAAATGTGACCCCTGACACATTCTGTTTTCACACATTCGTGCAAAAAGAGTATACTAGAACAGTGGTTCTCAAACCTTTTAGCATCAAGACATGTTTTAGAATGGCACTCCTGTTGGGACCAATCAGAAGTGATGTCACTAACCTGGAAGTTATGTCATGGCAGGAAGTGACATAACCAAGCAAGAAGTGCCATCACTGTAATGTAATCAAATGACACTCCTGGAATACAAACTGGCATTCTTAGCCTACAGCAATTGCCCAACCACGAAACATCCCTGACAAAAAGCAACATTAGGGCAAAATAATATGTAAAAATAGTGAACTAATAATAAAATTAAAAGAAACCTCACTTGAAAATTCAAATTGTTAACAGTCAGGAGTGAGATCTGCAGCTTCCAAGATGGCTGCTCCCAACTTTCTGCCACCTACCTGGCATCAGGTCGTGACCCACCAAGTAGATCCCAATCCACAGTTTGAGAAACACTGCCCGAGAGGCATCTTCCTCATTCACCATGTTTCTCACATTGTAATGCAACCCCCAATATATTGTGGTCCTGCACTGGAGAAGCCTTCCACTCACCTTGGTATCCACTAGGTTTTCAGGGACCTAACCCTAGCGGATAACGAGAACTGACTTTGTAAATAATCTCTTTGCTGATTTCCTGAGTACACATGTTAAAAGAAGGAGGGTAAGGAGAAACAAGTTTATGATGTCTGGGCCCTGGGGAGGCAGATGCCACCCCAGCGGAACTTCAGCCTGAGAAGGCCAGGCAAGCCTGGAGGCAAGGAAGGCGAGGTCCTGATTTACTTGGGGTAGGGCCCAGTTGGTCAGAGAAAGGCAGGGGGTTGACACCCTGGATCCTATTCCTTTTGCAGGGTCTGTTAGTCAGAGGTCTGCCAGCATCGGTCTTAGCCATGCTAAGCCCCACTGGTGCTCATCACAGGCCACTGGGTTTTTTAAGGCTCCACCTCCCTCTCAGCTGGAGCTACAGTGCCAACTGTGGCTTGTTCTGCACTCCCCCAGCCTGCTTGCATAACAAGTAATCCATCCCCTAGTTGGGGCTGCAGTCCTACAGTGAACACTGGTGCTCCGTGCCTACTCGCCTGCTGCACGAACCTTACTGGGTGCGGTTACATGCACAGTCAGCGCAGGATGTGTGCCTGATGTTGGCCCTGGAGTCAGGGCCTTCCCAGCATCAGCCTTGCTGCTGGAGCTCTTTGCCCGGCAAAGTGAAAGCCTCTCCTTTGTGTCAGTGGAGACCAGGTGGGGCCATGACTACTCAGCGCTGGGTGCAGCTGGGGTCTCCCTGGTTGCCCCACAGAGAGGTGCGTCTGCTGGTGAGCTGTGAGACTCCTTGTCACCCTGGAGGAGCTCTAGCAAGGCAGGGCCCTCGCGAAAGGAATTACCAGAAGAATAGTGGCATTATAGTAAACAGTGTCGCATGACACATGAATGATTCCTGAGGTTATGCAGATGCAGCCTCTACTCATCCTACGTGCTTTATTTTAATTACATAATGGTACCACTTAATTGTATCAACTGTGGCTACTGCTGGTGAAGGCACAAAATTAGCCAGCATTGCTAAGTCAAAGTTCCAACTTTTCTTAGTATGTGCTTTTAAAAGAACACAGAAGAGTCTTTCGCACATTACATGGTACTCATAAAAAAAATGTTTGTACTTGTGTGTGTGACTGTCCCTGGGTTCTCAATCCAGATACTCTGAGTGCAGACTGAACCTGTTTTGAAGAAATTGTGTGAACAACTTAACTGTACTTAAGTACTGATTGGGGGCGCAATCCAACAACACTGTAGGGCTGATGCATAGTTGCATGTGTGTTGCGTTGGCCCAGCACTGTCATGAAAGTGCCATAAAGCACTTTTGTGCCAGTGTGAGTGGTGCTGGGTCGATGCTGCCAGCAGCGTCGGACCTGCTATGGTGAAGGTGGGCACAGGTAAGCTGCCCTCATGCTGGCCCAGTTCATCCAGTGCAAAGGCTTTTCTGGGTGGGAGGGGGTGGAATTGGGTGGAGGGAGGGTGTTCCTGTGGGTGGGGCAGCCCAGGGAGGGGGGAGGTGTCCAGATCCAGCAGTTACGCTGGATCTATACCCCTGCCCTCGTTCTGCTGGGGTCTGCTTGGACTTGTGTTTGCTAAATAGCAGGCATAGGTCTGAGCAGCTCCATAGGGGTGGCTGGTGCTCACCCAGGGGAAAGGGACAAATGTTCCCTTGCTTCAGCAGCCTTCCAACCTTCACTGGACACAGCACAGGCCAGCTGGAACATAGATGTACCCTTGTTCAGCGTAATGTATGGAGAGCTCTAGAATTAAAAGAGGTTATTAACAATGGGTTCTTCCTGAACTGGTTTCATTCTCACTTGACATTCTTGTGAAAACTTTATTTGTAATTTTGATTCATAAAATAATGTTCTAAGGGTGCAATTCTAACCAAATTTCCAGCACTGAGGTAAGGACAATGCAGCTCTGAGGAAATGGACATTCCATTCCTTGTGACTGCACCTCCCCCCCCCCAACTGCAGGATGCAGCACATGCCCCATTGGCACAGCTATGTCACTGCTGGAATGTTGGCTAGGATTGTACCCTGAGTGTCTCACTGTCAGTGGACAGAAATTAATATTGATTTTTTCAAATTGCTAAATTGATGTGTGACGATATAATAAATTGCTAATTGCAAAATCTTTTGGAATGCAGGCCTCTTATATTTGTAATGAATCGTAAGCCAAAGGTAATTAGCAATCTGGTAATGTAAATACTACATTTTGTATAATTACAGGGAGACTGATAACCAGTAGTAACATATTACTTGTAAAATATAGATGTGATAAATTAAAGCCATTCCAGGTATACCAATAATGTTCTTTAATTAAGCAGTTATAAATGACAACGTATGTATTGCGTTCACAATAATGTATGGCATGACTGCATTTGTTAGTGTGGGTTTAAATTGGCCATATTATCTTCTAGACAAAGAAACGTTTCATATTCATTACTTTCATTCTTGAGTGAAAATGTTAAATGCCATGCAAGATTGCCAGCTGTGCTGCATGCAGCAGGGCTCTTTATTAGTTTCATAGGGTAGAGTACATGGCAATAAAAAAATACGAGGGCACACAAATCTTGAGTATCGTTCATAGAATATGAGTAAGAGAGCACTATAAAAGTAACAGGTAATTAAAACACAATAAACAAGAACATTTTATTTCAAGAATCACCATAAAAATTAAGTTGGAATAATTTGAATCACAATGGTTTGAAACATGACTCAGAGTTAGCATGCACAATATCTTTTGCTTCTTCTGTGAACTCTCACAGAAGTGAAAAAGTCTCCTCATACAGACTGCAAGTTGCAAGTGATGTTTTTTCCTGGTGACAGTCTTGGTGCCAGTGTGGCCCTGTTGTTCCCCGTTCATGCGACCCCAGAACTGAAGCTTCCTGACCCCATTGGGGTTTTCACCCCAACTTTATCATAGGGAGGGGTGGGGTTTTTTTTTTTTTTTTGGTTGAAAACCACCTATGGGTGTTAACAACCGCTTTTTGGCAGGTAAAATATCTGAATAAACACACAAAACACTATATTTTGGTGTTTAAGATATTTTCCAAAAATTAAAATAGCTTACTTTTCCAATTAGAAATAATACTGTGGCTGCACCTGCTAACACAATATCACCTATATCATCTACCTAGTACACTTTGAAAGCATTTAAAATAAATACCCTGGCTTGAGACCCTGGCTTGAGAATGTAGCATAAAAGCACCTAACACCGCAATTTGCTATTTTAATCAAGAAATGTTGGAAAAAAATATCATCAAAAACACACACTCAAAGGTGACTCATGCACCAACATTCCTTGATTCCTTTCCAGGCAGCACAGTGAGAAAGAAGATAACACTGTTTGCCTGGCTCCCAGGTTCACAGAAAGAACAGCTAGAGGTGCACTTGTGAAGTCTCCTGTTCGTTCTGCCCAGATACACCTTCCTTCCCAAGGAAAACAAAATAAGTACTGTTAGAACTGATCATATGTTTGGTGAACAAGTACTCAGAGAGTGAAATACTACTCACAGTTCTGTGGCCTCAGCCATAACAACTTTTATGGAACTAGTATATGTGCACTACAAAGCTTTTCATGCCCAAAACGTACGTGAACTGAACTAGCTCTGAGGTCTCAAAATCCAGTCAGACTTCTCAGAGTTTCCTCAGACTGCCATCTGCTCCACAATGACAAGACTTCACAGTCCCAGAACAGGTTTTATCTGTCATCATTTCAGTCAATATGCACATCCTTTCCCCCCATATAACCTGGTAAATGTCACAAGAGAAGCATGTTCAGTTACAATGGCAAAGGTCAGTTGGCAAAAACAGAAAAAAACCCACAGTGGCTATTTATTCCTGTTTCCTTCTGTTTGGAGATCAGAGTTGTCAAACTCCATATTAATACGTTTATTGACACAATGTACAATTTTTACTGACACTGTCTATTTTTTTCTTGGCATTGTCTATTAGACTCCATTAAGAAAGTTAGTAAATATCACTATATTAAGTAAAACAGCTTTAGGATCTGACTTGACAATTTTTATGGAACTGCAGGAGAAAAGAACTACAAGAAATTGTGTGTTCAGCCACAGGGGCAAAACAATGCTTCGCTTCACTGAACAAAGATCTTCCTAGTCAAGAGTCTCCTGCCAGTTGAGTAGTATGGTCAGTAACTTAAAAGGAAAAGCTATCTCTCAGTCATTTTGTCAGAAAATAAAAGTGGACAAGAGATGTGAAACGGGGTAGGAATCAGTACATGAAATGAATACCAACACAAAAACAGATTGGGCTCCAAAATTCTATGCATGGTGTTGTATCCCCGAAAAGTTCCCCATAACACTAGATCATCAACCACACTCTAGATCATCAACCATGTGGTTCAACGGACTGCAACAGTTTGCATATGCACATACAGGGGGCCAGCATTATCCGTGGGCCTGACATCCACAGATTCCAACATGCGTTGATGCTGGGCAATCCCTGCCCGCAAGCCCTTGAGCTTGGGCTGGAGTTGAGCTCTAGAGGCATTCTGACTCCCAGAGAATGAATGAAGCCTGGAGGCAAAAAACAAACAAACAAAAAACAAAAACAAAAAGTGACTTATGGGTTTTGGCAAAAAGTGGAAGTCATGTTTAAATGGATCCAGGACGCTTCTGAGGTCTGCAAAGGCCTTCCACAGCCTTAGAAAGCCACAGGAGCCTTTTAGATGCGATTTCCAGTTTTAGCTGAAAACCAGAAGTTGTGTTTTTGGGCCTTCGGGCTTCATTCTGAATGCCTCTGGACGCAACTGGAACTGTGCTCTGCTTGAGTTTGGAGAGTGGAGCGATGGTGGCTGGGAAATCGCAGATTTGAACATATCCTGGAATAGAACCCAGCTGTATCTCTGAATCTTGTCTAAAAAACAAATATGTTGCAGTACTTGGTTTTAAATAAAATAGAAAAATTAATACTGTCTGAGCCCAATCCTATCCAACTTTCCAGGGCTGATGCAGCTGAAGTACAGCCCTGAGGCAGTGGAACAAGTGTTCTCTTACCTTGAGAAGGCCTCTGTGACTATCCACTAAAGGATGCAGTGCATGCCCCTTTGCAGTGCATGGCTGCATCAGCACTGGAAAGTTGGATAGGATTGGGGCCTCTGTGTAGGAAGCATTACAGTGGAATGGAAGAAAACAATTTCACAATGTACACTATTCTCACTGTATGTTATAGAAACCTTTCCTGATTGTAGCACCAGGTATTCATTTCTTACACTCTGAAAATACCGTATTTGAGTCTTCTGTAAATATTACATTAACTAGGATACAGCACTGAATAGGCCAAAATTAGCTACAAATGCAACAGAATTATTGCGTTTGGGAATAAGGAATCACTGTGAAACAAGGAGAAAGTTGAACTGGGTTAATTAGTGGGCTTCTACCCTGTAAACATAAACCTGAAAATTCTCTTTAAAAGCCTCAAGTGTATTGAGGCTAACATCTTTAATTCTGAATAACCAAAACTGTCAGTTTTATTATTCTGTATATTAGACAGCTCTTAAAATTAAAAACATTCATCAGAAAACTGCTGTCTTCGCCAAAGAAAATATTGCGCAGTTTTAAATTTAAATATTAAATTATTTAATTTGCAATCTATGCCGTGCTCAATATCTGGGCCTAGCATGCACTGTTCTTATATCACAGTATATGTGAACATGTATCACAGTCTTCACATAGTTAATTATAGAAGAATACACTAACTTCTAGAAAACATAGCATGAAATTCACATAGGTACAGAGAGCTCATACACATTTCTAATACCTGTAATGTAAGTTGCAACCAACTAACTGCTTTATCTAACATGCTGCGGGTTGTTCTTTATTGGTGGATGATAGGGAGCAGGGTAAGGAAGAGAATTCAGTGACCACTTATACTGCAGTTTTGCTGAAGGGGTTTAACTTATTGTGATACTGAAAGGAATGCACTAGTGGAAGCTGTCATCACTATAGTGACCCTTAGGAAACTCAATACACTTTTTGTTATTTTATTTGAGGATCTATGACATGCATGTCAAAGGTGATAAGCCAAACATTTTAGGTGACACATCAGCATTCACCAACACCCAACAACAATAGAGTTTTTTTTCATATTTCATTTTTGTAATTATTTGCTGTTTCTTTATGTAATGCATAGCACTAACCATAATGGGACTAGATTTTTTTTTTAAATAAACAAATATGTAAAGAATAGTTTCTCTTTTGTTCGAGGGATGTGTGTGAAATACCAGCAGAGTCAGATTAGACATTTTAAAATTTTTGACATGCCGAGCCGAAAAGGTTCACCATTACAAATCTAAACTATCATGTATTTGGAGGGTGGGAAAGGAGACTGTAGAAGGCTGTAGGGAAAGGAAGCTGTGGGAAAGGAGGCTGCAATCCTGCACTGCCTGTTGTGCCGACGCTACGTCATAGCATCAGTGAAACGGCTCTAGAGTTGACGCGGGAGCGCTGATCGGCACTCCCGCGTTGGTGCTAGAGCAGCAGGACCAGTGCTGCAGGCAGCGCCGTCCTGCTGTGCCTGCGTTGTGCCTTTCTTGTGCCGACCGAAGCTGGTCGGTGCGAGGGAGGCTCTGTGTCGAGGCGGCACGGGGAATGGTGGGAGGGAGGGATGCGGGACTTGGGCGGGACCTGGATGAGCTTGGGAGGTGGTCGGACAGCCACTTCCTAAGCCCATCAGCGAAGCCATGTGGCCCTAATTCGGGCCGCACAGTCTCCTCAAATCTGAGCCCGCTCTTTAGCGGGTACTGATTTGAGGAGCACATAGGAGCACAAACACTCCCTTGCCGTGGGGGGGGGGGAGGGCTCCAGCCTCTCCTAAACCGCGTCGGATATGGCGCTGGCTAGTCGGCCTTGCCAGTCCAGCGCTGTTTAGGATTGCGCCCTCAGGGCCCAATCCTATCCAAATTTCTGGTGTTGATGCTGCTACAATGCAGCCCCGAGGTAAGTGAACAAATGTTACCTTGAGGAGGCCTCCATTACCTCAGAATGTAGCACCACTACAGAACGCAGCACACACACACCATTGGGACTGCTACATCAGGCCTGGAAAACTGGATAGGATTTGGCCCTCACAGTGCAATCCTATGCATGACTACTCAGAAGTAAGCCCCACTGGGATTTGCTCCTAGGTAAATACGTAAAAGATTGCAACTTCATAATCTAATCCTATGCTTCAATTATGAAGTGAAACTTGCATTCTGATGTTGTAAATAGCATGTTGCTACCGTAAATAGTGTAGTGTGCCACTGCTGAACCTCAGGGAATTGCCAGCAGAAGCAGCCATTGGCTCTCCATGTGGGTTACCAGCCTACCTTGGCTGTTCCAGAGGAGGTAAAGGGATTGGGTCATTGACAGGGAGGATGGGAGCAAGGAGCAGTCTGGAGAGGGTTGATTTTGGTGGCAAAGGTGCACACCAGATCCTATCTCAATTTTTCAGCCCATCCCTCCCAGTTGTGTAACTATAGGGGGATATTGTGGTAGGTATTTCAGGTGTCATAACACACTGGTAAGTGGCCCCTCCCACTTGCCATCAGAGCCATTCTGGGTGCACTGCTGTCACTGCCCAGATTGGCTCTGAAGGCAAGTGAGAAGGGCCGCTGACATGGCGCGTTGTGGCACCTGCAATATTTACCATGCTATCTCCTATAGCTAGGCTACTGCTGTGCCCCTTCCTCTCCTCAGACTTACTCCAGCAAAATAGCTGGTATGGGTCTGAGGAGAGCCATAGGCAATTAGATGACCTACTGGGGCTCAAATAAAAAAGGTCTGAATTGGGGCCATGCAGCCTGGGGACAGGAGCTTGGGTGCGGCCTAATGGCTGCATTCCAACTCCACCCCCTCCCTGGGTCGGCACGCCTCCTGGCCCACCCTACTCCCTGCCCAGAAACACCCTCCCTCCAGCCCAGAAACGCCCCAGTGCCAGCCAAAATGCGCCCTGAGCTATTTAGGTTTTATACAGTGATGTCATCCGGGCGCGCCAAGAACCGGAATGCCCGGATGATTGACAGCCCTCTGCTCCAATGGCGGAGGGCTGCCACGCCTCCCCAAGCCTCACTGTGCCCGAATCGCTCCATTTTAGAGCGATTCAGGACGCGAGGGAGGGAGGGAGGGCCCAGCAGCAGCTCGCCCGTCCTCCGGAGAGGCGGCGCGGCCCGGGCCCTCCGCAGAACTAGCGGAACGGCGTACCGGGCCGTTCCGCCTGGATGACGCCTCTGGTTTTATATCAGTAAAAACCAAAATATACCAAATGAGGGAGCAAAGTGACAAAGAAACATTCTTATGCCATGTGAGGCATTTTATTATATCATTGACATTAAAATGTGTCTCTTTTGTATTGTAGTTGTGTTTCAAGGCCTTCATATATTCTTTACACCACATATTTAGTTCTTATGTTAATTTTTTTTTTTAGAATAATGCTGTCACATACAATCATCAATGTTGGAATAATAGCTCAAACCCACTTAAACTGCTCTGCAAGGATAAAGTGACTTTAATTCAGACATTTCAAGGAATGCAGTCAACGTTAACTTTAGATAGCCCAGTTAAATCAAATTCCCTAACAAGGTTTTGTATTGTATTGAGTTTGTTAAGTAGTTCGGATTACACAGGTGTATGGTCATGTGCGGAACTACTAATTCTTCAGCTATGTACAGGGAAATTAAACCCATCCTGGGGAGCCTCCCTCTCTTTTATTTCGGGCAATACAGAATGTCGTCACCTATTGAGTAGATAGATGTGGGAAAGAAAAGCCACCTTCTGTCTAAAGTAAATGAAGGAGAAAAATGATCTGAAAAGCAGGGGTCTTACATAAAGTGACGCCAAGGATGAAAAATAAGTTCTACATGGTAGGATGGGCAAAACAGTTGAAATTGAGCAATAATACCTAGTTTCTCCTTTCCTTCATTCACTCTGTAGCGGCAACAAGAGCCTAGTTTTTATGTAAGCAGACAGGGACTCCTGAGAGACTTATGAATATAAGGATGGTTTTAAAACCAAGTGAAACATAGGAATGTATTCATATTGTGAGGAACCAGGTCCAGATTAAAAGACAGTTTAAGAGGAAGATAGGATATAAAGAACAAAAGTATCTCACAGGGCCTGAATAACATCCAGACTGATCCTACAATTCTTTTGGTGCACACCCATGCGGCACTAAATACTTCCTTGTGTGGGCTGCTCCTGTAGCAATAACTACAGATTTTGGGTGGGTGGATGGGCAGGATGCATCCATTACAGGGCAAATGAGTTTTCCTTCCCACGCTTTGGCTTCTCTACAATTTTTCCAGAAGACCAATTTTGTATTAGCAATCTCATGCTAAATTCTGAAGCTGTTTGGCTTTCCAAGGGTGCAGAATGTTGGCTTGAGCTCCCTGTTTTGGATGTGTGTGTTTAATACACCACCACACAATAAAGTCACAATAAAGATTATATCTAGAGGTGTTTGGAAACAATGTTATTTACTTTACTCAGAAGTAAGCCCATTATGTTCAGTAAGACCTGGGCTGTAATCCTACCTGACTCCCTGGAAACAAACATCTCTATTTGTATCATGTGTGCAATTTCTTTCAATGCAGGTCAAAAGGAGAAACAAATCAGTGTTAAGTTATTATAATACTAAATAATTGTCATTACCCAACTTTCTTGGGCTTTTTGCTATTTTGTTGGGATTATTTTTGGAAGCTTTCAAACCAGATGGTGTGCCATTCCCAATCTATTAATAGAGAGGTCTCTTTAAATTATTACAAAAGCAGAAATAATGTTTCTCACCCTTTCCTAAGAAATGGAGCTAGTGAGCATATGTCATTGTTTTGCATTGCAATAAGCCTGAAGCAACATGTACCATGATGAAAGAACTCTCGAACACCTTATTTCAGTTCAATGGCCTCCTTTTTGGATAATAGAACTGAACAGGTTGAGGGCCAGATTCATTACCATGTTTTGTCTAGAAGTTAGCACACTTAATAATAATTTTTTAAAAAGTGTAGATTGACTTAGAAACATCTAGACATTGGCACAGCTGGTCATAGCCTGGGTAACAGATACAGTGAATACATTTGTATAGCTCAGGGGGAATTGCAACAAAGAGATATCTGTCTTTCCCTGTCCCAGAATGAAAGGTGAAAGCACGCTTGTTTACCTTGAACCTTGTTCAAAGAATACCACATGAGTTGGTTTATATTTATGGGAATTAAGTCCCTTCCTATCTTCCCCAGAGAAGGGGAAGAAGGCGGAGGCTTAGGTCACAGCAGGGTGTGAGTTAATCCCTTCTCCCCATCTCCTCTCCTCAATGGACAACTACAAACATGCAGGCACTGTTTGCAGCTGGCTGGCCAGCTTCTGCTGTTTCTCTGAATTTGGGGGGAGAGTGGATAGGATTTTTTCATCTTAAACAGCAAACACTGAACATAGCTGCATACATAGGTATACATAGCATTTATCCCCTGTGATCGTATTGAGGGATCATATTGAGGGATTGTATTGCTGGGGTAAAATGAGGATTGGCTGGCAAGGTATGTGGGAAGATATCATGCTTAGGGCCCACTCATACCCAAATTTCCAGAACTATTGCAGCCACAAGGTAAGGGGGCACATGTTTCCTGGCCTTAAGGAGTCGTCCATGACTGCAACCCCACTGCATAAGGCAGTGGACACTCTGTTGGCCCAGCTGCATTACTGCTGGAAAGTTGGATTGGATTGGGCCCTAAGCATGACATCTTCCCATGTACCTTGCCAACCAATCCTCATTTTACCCCAGCAATGATGTCAATGAAAAGAAAAAGATGGGGGATTTCCATCAGTTTCTGGGTTGAAGGGGTGGGGTATTGACTCCCTGGCAATGGGAAGGGGAAGAGGCAGCACGGCTTTCACCTCTTTTCTACATTCTGTTGCCTGTCGGACTTTTTCCTTTTTTCTTTTAATAGGTACAGGGAATGTTTGTGAATGGTGCTGGGTGCCTATCAAAAGAATGCAGCCCAGACCAGGAACCTGATACTAGCTCCAGGGCAGATGGCAAGAGGCCTGAGATCCACAGGGCAAGAGGAAGGCCAGACTTTTGACTGTCAGAGCAATCAATCAGCCACCCATCAGGCTGACTTGAATGGAGCCTTGCCTGATGCAAGTGGCTGCAGCATGCTGGCATAGCAAGGTTGATCCTGGGACAAAAGCCATCTCCCAGGAGCTTCCTGACCTAGGCAAGCAAGTTGTGAACAAAAGAAATATCCCCAACTCTTACTTTAAGTTGCCTATTATCTCTAGTCTCTATTATGCCTGTTCTAGTCCAGTGGTCTTCAACGCTTTTTGTGCCGTGACACCAACCAACCAACCAACCAACCAACCAACCAACCAACCAACCAACAATGGACGTATGGGACTGGGGACTAACCCCTAATCCTGCCTCTCTCCTGGGACTGGGGACTAACCTCCCAATCCTCCTCTGCTCCTATTGTCACCCACCCCTTGCCCCATTTCCTCCTACTTCTTGTATTGTAACAACAATCCTGGTAGGTAGCAGCCTGAGCAGGGACGGCGTTAGGAGCTGCAGGGCAAGACAGCAAGAAAATGCTGTGCAGATTATGTCAAGAACTAACTTTTGATAAGGCAAGACCATGATTGATCTAAGCCCTCTCTTGCACAGCTTTTGAAAGTTTGCCGCCCCCCAAAAATGAGGCTTCGCTACGCCATTGGTATATTTACCCACAGGTTGAAGATCACTGCTCTAGCCTATTATTGTTAATTATCCAAACAATAAAAGTTTGTTTGTTTGGACATTTCACCCTCATCTCCTCTTCATTCCCCACTGAACCATTGAGATGTGCCATTGACCACTACACTGGGTCCTAGCACACAAAATCATTATTCATCATGCGTGGACGATAAGCATGTTTAAAAGCACAACCAACTTACACAGCCCTTGGTTTGGAGGAAAAGCATTCCCCAGTTTTCTTCTCCCTTCCCATAGCCAGATCCCAAGATGAGCAATAGCAAACATGTTTTTGGCATATTACTTAAACTGGTTGCCTCCCTTTTTTACAACGTGTGGCACTGAGTATGAGAATGAATGCTGACAGGTGAGAATGAGAATGAGAATGCTGGACATATAGAAAAGTGGGGTCCTATTATGGTGGAGAAAGAGAAACAATAGATTCTCATTCTTTTTGTTCTTCCCTTTGCTTAAAGATGTCCACTTCCCATAGGCCTGGTGAGCAGAGGCCTATGCATATCTATTCAGAAATAAAACCCATCATGCTCCATGGGGTTTAATCACAGGAACATTTGTATGGGATTGAGCCATTGTGTAGTGGTTGCTTCTGTACCTTGGGACATACTGAAACAATTAAATGTGACTTCACAGCAGTGGATTCATCCAGTGCAACAAGTTGGGGAGCAAGGAAAAGAGGCCAACAGCAGGACTTTTTTTTAGATGGGCCAGGGGTCTTGCCAGCTGAACATATTACGCTGAACCCATTCTGTAATGCTATAAACATTCTGGGTTTTATGTTTCGTTTTTCTTGAAGGAATTATCCCCTCTGAGGATGTTGATCGCTGTACTTGGTAAAAAGAAATGAGCGCAACTGAACACATGAGAGGAGCTTCTGTTCCTCTGTTTAGTGTCACTGTGTATGAGAAGAAGAAGAAAAAAAATGAATGGACCAAGCCAGATTGCAGATAAAGGCTACCATTTATGAAACCTCAAATCTGCTGCCACAGCTCTGGATTAAAGATGCTGACCTTAAAAAATATCTACTTCCACACAGTTTTCCTCTTTTTAAATCTAATAAACTGTCAGCTGTTTGGCTCCCTCCCCCCGACAGGAATAGGATAATGTCACTTTTCAAATAAATTCTCACCTATCTGTAACATCTTTTGATGGGTTTATCTACTGCCAACCAATAATGGATAACTTTCCAGGTGAAGTCAGTCATGTCAGACCTTTAAATGAGAACAGCGTCGTAGGGAGTCTGCTACACAGGCAGGTGCCTGTAGCCTTGAAAGGGAGCTCTTTTAATTTTTAAAAATTGTGTCTCCAATCCACAGCTGGAATGGATAAGATTCACTTTTCATTTTCTTTTGATTTGGAGAAGTGTGGCTCATCTATGTAGAAGGTTATTACTGTAATATGCAGGTGTTCTCAAAATGGGTTGAAATCCAGGCATTGATCATAGAAACTTTCAATATGTTAAAGCAAATCTACCACTTTTCTGTATGTAATGCAATATAGCAACATTTTAACTACTTGTATGCCAAAGCAATACTTTTAGGGTGTTTTTTCCCCCATTTATTCCCTGGGCACATTTTAAATTAATGCTTTTGTTGAACATAGTCATGTCTACATAACATAAATGGGTTGAAATAAATTAAGCTGCTATCCATTACCAAGATAACCTTTGTAACAGTGAAGATATAAATGCTTTTTAAAGCATTAAAGCAACTTTACAGCAAAATAAAAAAGAAGCAAATTCTCCACAACAAAGTACAGTTGCTCTTAAGTTGAATTTTGAATAATTTGTCTATACCTCAGTATTTTATTTCAGTTCTTGTATCTGCCAAAATAGGTCATTATGTAACATCATGATATGAAACAACAACACACCAATCACTGACAACAGCCAATAACATCAATGTGGTCATAAATGATACTAACAACCCATTCACTTCCGATCTCAACTTAAGATGATGGTACTGACCTTGAAGGCCCTTCATGACTTAGGCCCAGCCTACCTAAAGGACCGCCTTCTCCCGTACATACCAGTTTGCCCTCTTAGATCATCTAAAGGGGCTCTCCTTCAAGTGTCTGGCCTTTGGATGCTGGTTGGTTGTCTTTTTCTCTATCCCTCTGGTATGCTGTGTGTTTCCCCACCCTTGATGGGGCCTGATGACAAGAACTGGGTCTAGCTCCAATTTTTGAACATCCTCTGTGTTCACATTAAAATGTATAATATTTAATCTTGGTTTTTAAAAACTTATTCTACTTATTGTGGTTACATTGTACTTTGTTTTGTTCTCTGTAAGCCACCTTGGGCATTTGCTTCGGCATGGAAAAGGTGGCGTATAAATTCTTTGAATAAAATAAAGTCCATTGGGCTAAACTGCTGGCAGAACAAAAATTCTGCCAGTGGAGATGGCAGGTGTAAAAGCCTCTCTGGCAATGTGTGAAGCTGTGCACAGTGCGGGGGCTGGAAGGACTCCATGCATGCAGGAAGGTCTGCCAACTCAGGTAAGCCAGCAGGGGAGGTTAAATGGGTGGGGGAGGGCAGGAAGAAGAGGAGACTCAGGTGGGGAAGAGGACAGATTTGGTCTGGGAAAGGGGCAGGTTTGGTGGTAGCAGGGTCCTCTGAATCCAAATCCCCTTCCCAAACCTGTTCCCCTTACCTGGGTCCATGTGGACTTGCACCCTTGAATGGGCCTTGGAGGCTTACATCCAGGTAAGGGAACAAATGTTCCCTTATCCGGAGGGAACCTGGCCGTTTTGGTGACAATGCACAGGTGAGGATGGGAAGGACAGTGTCAGGCGGTAAGAAACCCTTTTAATCTCCAGTATATCATTGGATGCAGTCTACACCTTTCCAGCACAGCTGGGTCTATGCTGATAGTGGGAGATAGGATTGGGGGCTAAATTTCCTACTGCCTGAGATGTAGACAAGGAAAGCAAATTAAACAATTGTAATGATAGTTGCACTGTTGCTCAGAAGTCCATTTGAATTTCCAGACAACTTTGCATAATTATGTCCTTGTCATCCCATGGATAGGACCAGAACAGCTATAGAGGAAAATTCATAGAGCATAGGGTTGGAGGCAAAAGAGTAATCAGGGCCAAGCTAGGGGCAAAATACAGGGAATCAATTCAATAGTGAGAAGAAGTCAAGCAAAATTGCATTCAATCCAGCCCACCTGGAGTGTGTCCTCTCTACAGGATGCTTTGCTGAAGGGCTAGAATTTTTTATTTTTATTTTTTGGGAAAGCCAGGGTGTGGATAGCAAACCCTATCTTTGGCCCTCCAGAACACCCCTGTCCGCACGTTGATGGCACATTGGCCACTACCACCAGTACTGAAGGTTAAAGAAATTTCCCTAGCAGGATGGAACCTCTGATAGAGTGAACCCTCAGCCACTCCCCCACCTGGCTGATCACTAACACCACTTGGGTGCCTTATTGTTTTATGCAGCGTTCTCCAAACTTTGGCCCGTGGGCCAAATCCGATGATTGGAGAACTCCCTTCCCCCCTATGAGCAACACTTACTGTTCTGCTATAGGATAGCTCCATTATTTTCAAGCCAATGGGGTGCCAGGGATGCTCTGAGCTTTGCCTGGACAACCTGCAGCACAGCCTTCTGGGATGCTGGGCGATAGAAGCGACTGCCTGGAGCATCTCTGGCATCAGATCGGCTTGGAAAAGGAGCAACGCTACAAAGGAACAGTAAGTGCTGCTCAGGACGGGGAGGGAGTTTTTGGGTCTTCAGTTTGGAGATTGCTACTCTATAGTAACAAAGGTTTGAAACGAACTACAACCAACTTCAGTTTCTAGAAGTTTGAACAGCCGCCTTTCCCAATCATAACCCAGCCAGTTACTATAATTATCCGTGCAATGTAACTACAGAACTTGATTAAAAAAGATAAAACCAGAGTGCCAATCCTGAATATTTAACTATGTCATTTAATTAAACCCACTCCCATGTTCAGAATTGGCTACCCATTTATATTTCCTTTACAAACAATATTGGTCCTAACGTTTTAATGTCTAATATAGAGTAGACTTTTATACATGTAAATTCTTTGAAGTCTGAATTATTTTTGACTCTGCCATACAAAGCAACAGGCAAAGTATACAAACAGTCTGAAATAGCTCTCAGTGAACTATACTGTCCTCTGCTGCTTCAATATTGACATGTAAAATCAAAATAACTTCATAGTATTGTTTGATAGCACTCTATTCATTTACAATATTTAATCTCATGGCTTCTGTAGTTATTGGGGAAGAATCATAAGAGAGCTGAGGATGGAGGCAAGAATCCTATTTACATTACTATTTCTCAACATTCTGGATGTGTGTATTAGAAATAATTCAGGGCATGAAGACACTCATCTGACTATGAAAAGTTAAGAAAGGGAAAAGGAGACTAGGAGAGTAAGCTGCAGAGGGAGGAAAGTGTGACAGGAGTAGGAGGAAAGTCAAGATGAAAGAGACATAATTAAAATGAACAGTTAGTTCTGGTTCAGAGCTAGACCCCTGGTGGAAAATACGCTGGATTTCTGCCACAATCATAAAATAGCTAAACCAACCAGAATAATAAAATTTCCCAGCTTACTGCTGGCTAGATTTGAGTTGCACTATTGTAAATGCTTCATCATGTCCATAGCAGAACCTTCCAGTTAAATCCCTAGTCCATGTGTCTAAAAAATGGAGCTTTATAATCAAATTTTATAATCTGACTGATCATTTATATCCCCCCCCACACCCCAAGCCAATCAAAGCTGTAAACTAAGGGCACCATAAAACATGGCTTGGAATGGCCTATCGGCTGCATCCTAGCCCCCTCCCCAGACTGGAATGCCTTACGGTCCACCCACCGTGCCCAGTTCCTCCCTCCCTCCAGAATTGCTTGTGCACCAGTTGAGTTCGGCACTCCCACATTGGCGCTAGTGATGTTGGGCCGATGCAAGCGTGTTGCATTGGCCCAAGGGTGCAGCATGGATTGCACCCTAAAACAAACAGTTCATAATTAAAATGAACTGTGGAACTCCCTCCCAAGTGACTCTCCCAAGGAACTCCCCTCTCAATTGACTCTCTTGCAGTCCAATCCTATTCAGCATAGGAGCAGCAGTGCTAAGTGCTCATTGCTGCATTCTTTGCTGGAATTGAGCAGGCTGGCGGTCTTCCCTGAAGAAGAATATTCATCACCTTACTCCAAGCAAAGACGGAGAGCACAATCTTATAACCCATGCAGTGTCGCTGCAACAGGGTTGTGTCAACGCTGCGCACTTAGTGACAACGTGGGAGCGCCGATCGGAACCCCGTGTTGGTGCTAAGGCAACGGGACCGGTGCTGAAGGCAGCGCCGGTCCCATTGTGCCCACGCAGCAACTCCTTCAAGTTGGCCGAAGCTGGCCAGTGCGAGGGATGCGCCATAATGAGACGGCTCTGGGATTGGCGGCAGGAGGGCAGGATGTGGGCAGGAAGGGTGGTACCTGTTTGGGGTGGGTACCCGTTTGGGAGGCTGTGTGGCCCTGATTTGGGCCACGCGGTCTCCTCGGATCTGCGCCTGCTGTTTAGCAGGCACAGATCCGAGGAGGGCAAAGACAAACATTCCCTTGCTGCAGGGAGGCTCCAGCCTCCCCCACCCAGCACTGGATAAGGCGCTGGCTGGCCAGCCTTGCCATTCTGGTGCTGGGTAGGATTGCACCCTCAGCCTGCTCAACGGGGCTTCTTGCATCTGCGTCAGCAATTTCACCAAGAGCTTTCATGCTGGACATGGGATAATATCTGGCAGAGGAGGCCTCCACCGATTCAACCCTCACCCTGTCTGTTCCTCTGCCAAGAAATGCCTCCTTTATGCCCTCTTGTCACCCTCCATGTGCCCTCATGCTACTTGGTGCTTACCTTGGCTCCACTGGCAGTCAGGGCTCCAAGAGCAGCATCAATGGGGCGCACATGTCCCCACCAATGCGCTTACTCTCTGGGTGGCACATTTGCGCTTTATGGCACATTTGCGACACCACTGCTGATGCTGCAATCGCAGCGCAGGCAATAGGGTAGCCTTGGATTAGGCTACCCAGGTGATTTCCATGATTTTTCACAATTTTATGCTGCTTCTGTGATTCAAAGTTGTTACTGTTGTTTGTATCATACAGGTAATGTGCCTTGGATCTACTTTTAAGAAATGGAGAATGTATTTTTTAATAAACAAGAAATTTAGGGATTTAAATTTAAATCAGGGATTTAAAATAGGGATCTCTGCTTCAGTATGGTAGTATAGTCATCAACACTTTTAATCGAAAGTAGAATGTGAGAGCACAATCCTAACCTGGAGTTAGGCTGGCACAATTAGGCCAGCAAAGTTTGGCTGGTACAAGGGACACTGTAAAGTATGTTTGGACCACTCTCTGAGTCAGAGAGGCCAGCAAACCGACGTGTGCCAACCTCCCTGACTCCAAGAGTGGTCCACATGCACTTTAGGGTGGCCCTTGTTCCAGCCAAACTTTGCTGGCCTATCTGTGCTGGCCTAATTCCAGCACCCTGACAGAGCAATCCTATGCCCTCTTAGCGCTGGCGCTGCGCTATTGTGCCGGCCGATTGCTGTCACGAACGTGCCGTAAAGCACGCTTGAGTTGGCGCTATGGTGCTCGGCCGGCACAGGTGGCAGTGCCAATGTTCAGGCGCCGCTGCGACCGTTGGCAGCACCGGCTGTGTGCCAGTTGAACTCTGGCGTTGCTCGGTTGGCGCAGGGCCTCTGCGAAGGGCATTCCAGAGGCATTCTGGGGCGTAACTGGGCTGCGCAGCAGGCAGAGACGACAGTTATGATTCAGTTGTGATGCCATATCCTAACGCTGGTTCCCAGCCACGGCAGTCCCGATTCGGGCCACTCCTGTGCACGTTCCTCTGTGTCTGCTATTTTGCCAGTGCAGATCTGAGCAGGCCCATAGGGGTGACCGGGGCTTATGCCGGTCCAAGGGGAAAACCTCCCCTTGTCCTGCATGTTGCTGTTGTTGCCTCCGAATGGGCCTGTGGATATGGCCCTGCTATGTCGGCCTTACTAGGCCGACATAATGTACAATTGCGCTCTGAGTCAATTTGGACATTCCTGGTTGAACAAAATAAATGTACAATTTGGAGACAAGCCAAATGAGTTTTGCTTAAACTAGTAAAGTGATTCAAGGGATGTTTTGCACATCACCACATTGTCACCAAATTTTCCTTCAACGAAACGCAAATCAAATGTGGAAGTTATGCTCAGGCAAAACTTTTGAAGAGTTTTGAAGGAAAGTAAGAATTGCAAAGAAAGAAATGTCTAGATTGTTTTTGCAGATTCTTATTCACAGCGTATGATATGGCTTTTGAGGAAGTGCATAATGGATACAAAAAATCTGAACAAGCATTCATTGTTTCTATGACACATTACAATAGTATGCAAAGTATGCCATAGGTGTTAAAAGCTGAAGAGTCCTATAAGCAGAACAACAGTTGCCAAACATTCTTGAAATCCCTTACTGGCAAAACATACTCAATGTAGAGATGCAAAATAGTCTTCTATTCACAGCATCAAAGCATAAAGACATTGTTGCTCTTTGCTTGTGAGTTTCATTTCCCTTTACAGAGATCAGTGCACACTTGAATTTAATCTCCTGGTGAAGTGACCCATAATCATTCTCAGATAGCCTATTTCAAATTGGGTAGAACCACATGTTTAAACTCAACCCTATGCATAACCTGTGGACCTTCTAACTACTATGTGACAATCTGAGCAGTGAACTCTTACTGGAGTCAGCCACTGAAGTTTTATATTGATTGTAAGGAGCTTAACGTGAACTTTGCCAAGGGATCAAATTACAACATGCAGCTATACGCACTGGCAATTGGATGATTGGACAAAATGGACCCAGTCGATTCATGTTGTTAACCCTTCAGAATTGACACCAGACTGTGGGCACAATCCTAACCTGGAGTTAGACCAGCACAGTTAGGCCAGCAAAGTGGCTGGCACAAGGGACACCATAAAGTTTGTCTGGACCACCCTCAAAGTCAGAGAGGCCAGCACACAGACGTGAGCCAACCTCTCTGACTCAGAGAGTGGTCCAAATGCATTTTATAGTGGCCTTTGTGCTGGCCAAACTGTGCTGGCCTAACTGTGCTGGCCTAACTCCAGGTTAGGATTGCACCCTGTATTTTTGGCATCCCAAAGCATCTGCTGAATTGCAGAATGCTTCCTACAATACACTTTATATTCAGGTGATGATACCCAGGGGCAAAGAACTTACAGCCCATTCCCATGTTGCAGGTGCAGCTGTAGGTGCAGCGGTAGTCAAGGGGCTACTGCTGCATCTTACTTGTACCGGGCAGGTGCCAAAGGGTCCTCAGAGGAAGGGAT
Source organism: Lerista edwardsae (assembly GCA_029204185.1). NCBI lineage: Eukaryota > Metazoa > Chordata > Lepidosauria > Squamata > Scincidae > Lerista > Lerista edwardsae. The sequence continues at coordinate 16,573,233 of JAJKFI010000003.1, forward strand.
GTTTATTCCTTTCCCCTGGGTAAGGATCTCCTCGCCTTCCCACCAGCAACTTTGCCAGGGCTGAGGCGAGGACCTCCATGTCAATCGCACAGCCCAATACAGAGGATAGGATCCGGCAGCGAAGGTCACCGCCAGTCCTACCTCTGCTCTGCCCCTCCCCCTCCCAGTTCTGCCCTCCCACACTGCCTGGAATCAGTGCGACACCTGTGACAGTAAAACATACTGTCAGCGTTGTGTTGCTGACTCAGGGTGTGTGGGACCAGTGCTGGGCCAGCACCAGTGGTAAAGGCTTTTACGACAGCTAAACCCAATAGGATTGGGCCCTTAAAATGTATTCTGCTGCCAGCTAGGAAGAGCCCATTCTTGTCTATCTTGTAGCTTTTCAGCGCGGCCCAATGATTCCTTGTCAAATTATGCGCAAGGAAATGCCCAATCCTTTTCCTGTGTCAGTGAGCATTTTGAAGAGGAATGTCCTGAATTATACAGGTGTTCACCTTTCATGACTGGTGCATAATGCCTGCGATTTGCATTCAGACACCAAAACCAAACTATAAAACATCTTTCAAGCCTTGGCCCTGAGGCAGTCTGCAATGGGCCTCAACTCCAGGGTAGTCACAGCTCCAAGACAATTACTCACGGTTCCAATTAGGTTTTGAATAATGCCTGTGACTGAATGAATATATCAGAAGCAGGCAATAATAGAGAAGGCAATGCAGCAGGAGGAAAAATTATACTGAATAATAGAAAAGAGTCAATAATAATAGTAATAAGATTTTGAAAATGACTGGACCTCTCTCCCTTTCTGTTGCCAGTTGACAGTTCAGGGCAGGAATATATTAACTGCCTCTACTGATAAAACTTATGTCTGAGGTGGTGTAAAGTGATATTTAATTTATTTCCACCTTGCCCCTTTAAAAAAATAATAATTCAAAAATAGTAATACAAAAATAAAAAGACAACACCCATAAAACAGTAACCTATAAAATGCATAAAACATTTGCTTCAGAATTTTAAACGGGAATATACACTGGGAAAATGCACAAACCTGACTTCTTATCTCTCTATGAATGCCTGTCGAGCAAGAAAAGTTTTCACCATCTTTCAAAAGACGTGTAGAAGCAGGCCTGGAAGACCAGCTTGAAGGCAGCAGTGGTTCTATAGGTAGTTCTGGGAATGTGTTCCATAAATAAAAGACAGCATAGAAATAATGACATGAATGCTTGTGAGAAAATGTAATGTGAGCTGGAGGCTAACTGTGTTGCTGAAGGAAAATTACTGCCACTGGCCCTTGTGCTGAGAGATGAGGTCATTTTAAACAACTTTTTTTTAGTCCAAATGGTATAGTAGGGTAGACATGGAATGCAATCTTCAATCTATATATACATAATTGGATATGTGTATGTGTGTGTGTATGTTCCAGCATAGCTCTGGAACGCCTGGAGCGATTTACACCAAACTTGGTACGCATATGCCTTATGATCTGGAAAGAAATACTGCGGGGGTAAGACACCCCTAGTGCCCCCAGGAGTGGGGGTGCAAAGGGGGTGCCCTGTAAACATACTGGAAAATAGCCAACGTTAGTGTCGAATCCATAGTTTTTGGGGTCGCCGCAATGAACAGTGACGCTCCCAATGCCATTTCAGTCCACGTTCAGCCCCCATCAGCATGGTGGGTGAGAAGGGGTAAAAAATAAAATGTCCACAATGACTGACAGTGTAAAATCCATAGTTTTTGGGGTCACTAAGCTGATTGGTGACAGTCCCAATGACATTTAAGCCCAAGTGTAGTCAAATAGAATGAATAGAACTCTGTAGAACCTTCTGGAAATTTTTAGAAATCATTATGCCCCGGTCTTGGACTCCAATCAAATACTTGCCATGTGACCAGGCATAGTCACTGAATACAAGGCTATCGATACCGTAGTAGGAGTCTATGAGGTCGTCCATTTCCCATCAGACTTCCTAAACTCACTTGATCCGGCTGGATTGCCACCACATCATCTTTTACTTGCAGTGGGATCGCCAATTATTTTACTACGGAACCTCGACCCACCAAAACTTTGCAACGGCACAAAGCTATGTGTCAAGAAGATGCTGGGTACTGTAATTGAAGCAACTATCTTAACAAGCAAGGGAGAGGGTGAAACAGTTTTTTTCCCATGGATAACACTCATTCTGACAGATCTCCCTTTTAATTTTAAGAGATTGCAATTTCCAGTGATCACGATCAACAAGTCACAGGGGCAGTCTATTAAGTACTGCGGAGTGGATTTGAGATCGCCATGTTTCTCCCATGGACAACTTTATGTTGCTTGCTCAAGGATGGGTACACCCAAGAATTTATATATTCTTGCTCCTGAAGGTGAAACTAAAAATGTTGTTTATAATCAAGTTCTGAGTTAAATTAATATTATAGAGAATTTGTAAAATATTTTACTTTATAATTTTTATACTGTACTTATACTTTTAATTTCCTGTACATAAAATTACTTCGATTTTACACTATAGATAGAATTCATTCCTTTTCCTGTCTAATAGAAGCTTGGGATAAATAAATACCCGGGCAATGATACATAGCTTTGTTCATTTTGTGTAGGTATCTCAAGTGTAAATGCAAAGTGAAAGACTTCAACTCCAACCTGTGAAATAGAAAGTATACAAATGAAGTTGCAGGCTGAAAGCCCAGTTTCTGGTAACTTCAGCTGACTCCTATTTAATTACGTTTGTCTACTATGTCTTTTAGACATAGGATTTTCTTCTCAGTCCTGGTATTGCAGATTCCTTTACCTGGAGATGACAGGAACTGGATCTGGAACAGTAGGCATGCAAAATATTTATACATGCAAATTACTAAGTTAATTTAATAGAGGCCTACCAAAACCTTTATTAAAAAGTGCTTGGCCTCCATAAGGCCAGGATAGGATTGAGCTGGGAGTCTTCATGACTTGTGCTCTATCCACGTTGCTTCATCACTTGAAACTCATGGAAAGGCCTTCACACTAGAATGTGGCAAGTGGTACCTAGGAACAAACTGCCTGTTTCATAGGCTTACTAGTGTCAGGCAGGGGTCTGCCTTATCAGAAAATGCTGCCAGGAATTGAACCTGGACTTTCTGCATGCAAAGGATGCTCCCTGCCATTGAGTTACACATGCTACCGCTCCACAAATGAGCAGCCATATCTGTCAAGATGTCATGCTCTGCCTTGACTATGCTGATTGGCTGAAGCTTTCCAGGGTGTCAGACGGAAATCGTACCTGATGATGCTGGGAGTTGTGAATGAATGTATCAACAAGATAGCTAGCAAATAATAGGAGTTAAACTACCAAAGGATAGTCCTGGAATCGACTAAATCCACTGCCCCCTTTAACCTAACCTAATGTAATCTAACCTTGGGCAAGTTTGATGTATACAAGTTTATAAAGATCACTCAAACTGGCCCAACATGTTAACTGATGCATGCAGTCACCAAGCGTTCATGGTCTTGGCCTCTTTCCAGGGCCGGCTCCAGGAGGAGCCCAATGTGGGGCATTCCCGTGGGGGCGCCACCCTCCCTACAGGGCGCCCATTCACCAAGAAAAGTGCTTGTGGTGTGCACATGGCACCTGGACATAGCGGTGACATGATGACATCACCACAAATTGCTTCAAGGTTGCCCATTTTGGGCACTTTGGAGGCAGGGGTAGGTGAGAGGGCCCTGCTGTGCTTACCCCACTGACTTAAAGCCCATAGTTATCCCAGCTGCAGCTGCAGGCATGATGTCCCTGCACTGGTGCGGGGCCCCTCGAAGTGCAGGGACCAATGTGATGACATTGGTCACATTGGCTTAAGGCCGGCCCTGCCTCTTTCCTCTGGGAGAATGTGTGCATTTTCCTATGATCATGTGAAGGGGAAGTTCATCTGAACCATTTCCTGTAGGTGCTGGTTCCTGTACGTGTACACTTTGTGTTGAAAAGCGGTATATAAATACAAACTGCATCCCACAAGCGATTATAAGGAAAGCTCTGAATTCTCTCAGATTAGAATGAATAATGCACCTCACACACTTCACGCCTGCTGTTAACATGTGGGCTAATTCAAGTGATAAGCCATTGGACTGAACCAAACCTTGGTCCTTTGTCTAAAAATATTAGTTTTGGGGTTGTTTTGCTCATGGTAACATATTTTTTAAAAACACATTGAGCTTTCAATTTTCAGTTTTAGTTAGTAACCAGAAGTAGCTAATTCTACAACATTTCCTATAAAGGTTTTTCTTGTGAATATTTTTGCAGTCACCTCAGAATGAAAAAATAAAAAATAAAAATCTCCCTTTGTCCCCCAAGATCTAACTCTACCAAAGAGAACACTTAAATGGCTTTATTGCTCTGCATTTTCCAAACAGGCTTCTGGCATTGGTGGATGCCTTTAAACAGAGGAATGTGTCATTTTACATGTGGGCATAACACAAAGTATATTGCAAAGTAATGAGGAAAGAGGAAAGAGAAACTATGCAGACTAAATATATGCTGTCTCAAAGGCAAGTTTATTGCAGCAGTCTATGGGAGAATGAACAGCATTGCATTTGAAGTGTGCTGACTAGCCAAAGTACTTTTTGGATAGCGCTACTTGTACACATTGCCAGTTACCAGATTTCATTCATGCTTGCTCAGGGGAACATTCTTTCCATCATAGGAAAGGACATGCAGCATAAGTCAGCCCCCAAGAGGAATGTCAAACATAATACTAAAAACAAAGCAAAAACAGAAGAGAATAAAAACTGAATCCAATAAAAATTGTAGATGAAATACTGGAACCTATGACTGAGTGACACAGGGTTTCTGAGGAAAGTAAGATCTTACAATGAAAGTACAGTTAATAAAAACCAGACGCGATAATGCAGATTTTATGACATTAGATTTTTGTTTTAGGATCTGCCTTTGTATTTTCATGCTTTGAGAACTGTGGTGTAAATACAGTTATTAAAGGGAGACATGATACTCTTACCTTCAAAACAGATTTCATACATAAATATGGAAATGGTATCTGGCAATATATCAATCTGCTGCTTTATTTGCTCAAAGTGAAGGATATTAGATATGAAAAAATAGAACTACTGAATAAAACAAAAATGAGAGGGGTACTTTGGGCTATTTACTAATTCATTTTCACACACTGTTGACATATGTTTTAAAATTAAAAGCAGTTGATTCATCTTTTCTTTCACCTGAGAGCTGCATCACTTTCAGATCTACTTGGCAATGCAAGCCTAAAGCAATATCTGTGGGAGGGAAATGCTGCAGGGATCTCCTGCAGCATGTTGCTTTGTACAATGTAGTATTTACACTAAAAAGGTATCAGTAGATGGAAATGAAGACAACAGACTTTAACTGTAAATTTTGGAACAACAACTAAAAACCCCACTTCACTCAATTCTCCTACGTATTACAGTTACTGCTTTATTTGTACTGTAAATGGATTGGTAACAAACGCAGGGTGCATTTTGTATGAGGAGGTATATGAGCACATCATAACTGATGATCTCTTCCTAAAATACACGCCAGCATTTAACAATGCTAAATATTATAGCAAGCTACGAAACTGTTGCCTTCGATTTTCAACAACTGAAACCAAATCTAAGAGTGCAATCCTAAATTGCGCTGGAACAGCGAGGCTGGAGGGCCTGCCCTGTATCCAGTGCAGCTTTGGAGCGCTCAGGAGCCTTCCCAGGGCGAGAGCACGTTCATGCCCTTGCCCCAGGGGAGGCGCCAGACTACGGATTCCTCGGATCTGCGCCTGCTATTTAGGGACGGCCTGGGGACAGAGGTTTGGATGCAGCGTACTGGCTGCATCACAACCCTACCTGTCCCTGGGATTACTTTGTGCTCCTTTCACCAAAAGCAACAACTTGATCCCTTGCTCTCCATCAGCATTTTCAGCAATCTTTTGTCTACATCTGGTGCCTGCTTTCCCTGATTGACTTGAAAATGACTATGAGCACAACCCTATGCTTGTCTACTCAGTGGTAAGTCCCCATGGTCTTCAGTGGGGCTTGCTCTCAAGGAAGTATGCATAGAACTGCTGCCTGAGTTTGACTACTGATCATTTTCCTTTTGGATTAGGGATAATTCGCACATTTACCTTTGTACAATGAAACAGTGCATCTGTCGCTCTATAATGCTGCAATACTTGAGTGTAAGCCCCAATGAATACAGGGGGACTTACTTCTGAGTACACATACATAGGATTGCAGCATTAGTCTATAATTTGTCAACCTCAGCTTTACCAGCAACAGAACTGAACATGTTTACTCTTTCTAGGCAGAGCCTCAAGATTCCATCTGAGTTAGGAGGTCTGAGCTATGGCTCTACATAGTCCACACTAATCTACAGCATCTGCAGTCCACAGCTATTGAGCATCTACACAGCACAGCACAGCATCTACAGCTATTGAGGCTGCTGCCAGGGAAGAGGACACACGTTTTAGGAACTGCGCCTCAACATCCAGTGGCAGTGAAGGTGGTAATGCCATCCTTAAAGGGATCGGGGCACCAGCACCCAGGGGCATTTGCCCCTCAGCCAACAGCAGGACCGCCACTGCCTCTTTTATTACCCCAAACGATATTTTTTCTTTAATATTGTGAGTATCTTTGCTAACAAGATTGCTAATAATTAGTGAGGATGGGCTGGCAACCAGACAGGTGACGGGTGGGGGAGGTGGGGGATGGGAGCAGGACCTGAGGTGAACTTTTCAACTGACCTCATGGGAAAGCTTTGGGGAGGCCCCACATGACCAGCTTTTTCAGTGTAGATGGGAGACTTGTAACATGGTCAATAGTTCAATGATGACAGTCTAAAATTTAGTTCTATGACTATTTTCTAACTATTCTTCACCCAAAATTATAATACTGAATAATACTAAATAAATACTATAATACTAAATAAAAGTTTATTTTAAAATCATTTACACCAAAGCACTTGACACCGTAATAAGATTCAGGGCACAATCCTAACCTGGGGTTAGGTAGGCACAGTTTTTAGCAAAGTTTGGCCGGCACACAGGACACCGTAAAGTATGTGTGGACCACTCTCAGAGTCAGAGAAATCAGCACACAGACGTGCTCCATCCCCCTGAGCATGGTCCAAATGTGCTTTACGGTGGCCCTGGTGCCAGCCAAACTGTGCCGACCTAACTCCAAGTTAGGATTGCGCCCTCAATTTGATTAAAAATGTAATAAATGAATATGCTTTACTGATATAACAATTTCATTTGGTTGAAACATTGTGAAATCTAGATGAAGAAACCTAAATGAAAATAAAACAAACAGAATCTATAAATAACTGATATTCCCAAGCATTTGTTTGTTGATTACATTGTGTTTTCTGCCAAATGTCAGGGCAATCTGTACAAGACACCTAATTGAATTTTTCTGCTTCACAATATTTCATCATAAATAAATGAATTACGAATATCAAGAGAGGACACTACATGATCACAATGTCATCACTGAAGTATCCAATTCTTTTATTTGTCTTTGTACACATATGTGTTCATAATTCCTATGTTGAGAAAGTCATATTTCAGCGTGAACAAAATCCAGCTTAACTCTGCCATTCTGAAATCTTAATTGGACAATCATAACTGGAATCAAGGGACAAATCTGAGTTTCTGAGGGGTCCATTAGTTATCAGTCTGCAAAGACTGCCTCCATGAGTCCATCCAAGATAGAAATGCTGGTATAATATTCATAGCTGTAGGAAACTAAAATACTAAAAGGATGTATATATAAGCCATGGGGATAATGACTGAAGAAGCAGGCCGATGGGATGGAAAATGGTTTCTCACAAACTTTCAAAAGAGTAAAGGTGAGTGGATTACCAGGGAAACCGTCTCCTTTATCTTGGGGGAGAGGCATTATAGACATTACTATTTTTCCAGCACTCCTCTGGAGGATGGTAAATGCAGTCAGAATAGACCCAGCATGGCATCAGAAAGAGATTGCTGTGTCTAGATTAGTGAAGATAGTTTCATGGGGTAAATAAGAGGTATGGGTTGTGGAAGAGAATTAATCAAAATTATGATCAAAGCTCAAGCAACTGAAATCCAATATGTGTCCAACTGCCTTCAGGTTTAGTGAAGGAATTTTCCATTAGCTTTGCAAGAAAGATCTTCAAAGTTCACTGGATTGAAGGTAATAATGCTGCATTGCAAAACAACACTTTAGTATTTTGAGCAGAGAGAAAACTGTGGAAAGAAAAAAGCAATATAACATGGTTCTTCAAGTTGCTAATGTGGGGAGGGGGGAAGGCACTTTCCAGCCCAGGTTCAAGCACACTTAGGTTGCACACTTGTCTGGCAATAAGCCCCTCTGAACATAGGGTGACTTAATTCCAAGTAAACATGCATAAGCATGGCTTCAAATGTCCATTATTTTCAATGACAGAGTGGCATGTGCTTCCCTTTTTTGAAATGAGACCATTTAATAACAACAGTGTCTAGGGGCCCAATCATAATTGTTGGCTGAACAGCTGGAACAACTGCTGCACTGCATAACATGCTTTCTGGTTATCACAAAAGATGACACATCATACAGCGTGGCCTGGCAGCTGCAAGCAGCCTGAGCCATGAGCCAGCAGCCCATAAAGGAACTCCAGAGCTGGAAAGTCAGCATAGGGGTAGGTGGAGGTGAGCAGACCACGACCAGGGAGGAATGGGGAAGAGGGATGATTGAGACCAGGAGGGGGATTAGATAGTATCAGTGGCAGCAGCGTTGCCAATCTCCTATTCTCCTTACCGACCTCAATCCACCTGCCCGAGTCCATTCAAACTTGCACCAGCAAAGTAATTGGCGCAGGACCTAGTAGATCCTGCAGGGCAGTGGAGGCTTGCCCTGGGACAAGGGAAGAAACACTATTTTATCTGGGACCCGAAACTCCCCAGCAGTGTCCAGTGCATACCCGGTTGCAATGGGGTCAGGGGAGTAACTCTCCTTTCCAGACAGGGCATTAGTTAAGCTGCCAACATAAAAATAGGCAACTTCTCTCCACTGTGTGAAGATTCCTCTCCGCCCCCTTCAATGCCTGAACCCATAGCCAGTTTCTAAAGCCTGGAAGCATTGCTGCTGTACTGTACATTATCTGTCCAAAAATGAAAATAAATACAGTGTTGAGCTTTTAACTGCAAAAGTTAGTTCAAGGAGGCATCTCTCTATTTATTTATGCATCTTGCCAAATTTTTGAACAATATGTTTCAGAATAGGAATTTGTCCATGTTGGACTACTTTGCTGCATGACCAAGTCAATGTTTGGGTCCTCCTAGTAGGAAAGAGATGGAATCATCATCATCGTCATCTTTGAATAATTGACCCACTTGTCATTGTCCTAAAATGCTACATTTTCTGCAAAGAAAATTCAAATGACAGCGCCATCCTATCTGGTGCTTAGTGCTGACGCAATATCGTTGCGTCAGTGCTAAGACCTTAGTGTTGACGCGGGGGCGCCTAGCAGCCTCCAGGGTCCAGCCTTCCCCACCCCAGCGTCGGATATGGCACTGGCCGGCCAGCCTTGCCATTCCAGTGCTGGGCTGAATTGCGCCCTGAGTTGCATTGTCTAAATCCCCATCTCCAGGAAAGGATTAGAGCTTTGGTTTGGACAATACACCTATACTAGTCCCCTGACAATACTAATTCCTTGTAACCACTGCCCCCCCAATTGTATGGACATCAGTTTGTCTGAACTGCCAGCCAACACATGCTTCTAGTACTGCTTTAAAGCAATATTGGAATTGCCAGCAGAGAGGTGGATCACCTGAAACACTTCCCTGCTCCAAACACACACAGAGGGTGCAATCCTAACCAACTTTCCAGCACTGGGGTAGATCCAGTATTGCACTGGCAAAACAGATCCAAGGTAAGGGAACAAGCCTCTGGGACTACTATCCACTGCAGGATGCAGCACATGCTCCATTGGCACAGCCATGTCAGTGCTGGAAAGTTGATTAGGATTGCGCCCACACACATATTTGGTGCCAGTAAGTCAGTGTACTACTAGATAAAGGGACATGCTTCTTCCTCACATGATTATGGACCTGGTTTAGAGTACTGCTTCCTGTAATACTGCTTCTCATAGCACTGGTTTGCTTTGAGGGAGGAAACTGTGGGCAAGGCTGTCTACCCAATGCCTTCTACAAGGGATGTTTCATGGCTGTGCAATTGCTGTAGTTCAAGAATACCAGCTTGCATTCCAGGAATATCATTTGATTACATCACAATGATGGCACTTCCTGCTTGATGATGGCACTTCTGGCTATGACATCACTTCTGGTGGATCTCGACATGAGTGCCATTCTAAAAAGTTGGTCTCAGTCTAAAAAGTCTGAGAACCACTGCCACAGCAGTGGACCACTGCGTAGAGCAGTTGTCTCCAAACTCCAGCCTGCGGGCCAGATCTGGAGACCACTTTTTCCATCTGCCAGGTGACTGGCGCTTACTGTTCCACCGGAAAGCATTGGGACAGCCACGACTATAGTCCCTAGTGTTGCCATGGCCATCTGCTTCCGGGTTCTGTCGCCAGAGCAGGCTATGCATGTGGAATTCTGGGCAGGCACAACCGGCCACGGTGACACTTGGGGGTTGTAGTTGTGGCTGTCCTAACGCTCCCCAGCAGAATGATAAGTGCCGGTCGCGCAGGGGAGCCTTTTAGGTGCTGCAGCGGTCTCCAGTTTGGAACAGTGTTATAATTTTCTCTTGTAGCATTCCTTCTTCACACTGCACTCTGTTTTCCAAGAATATATTCACAGTGTTATGGGAGGTATTATTGAGTTGTCCATGCTGGCACAGAGAAAATGGAAGGTTCTGAAGTTTTAGAATTTGACATTGAAAGGCCCACTGATATGGAATAATGTTGGATCCTGATTTGACATTGCTATGTCATTCATTGACGTCCTCGCCTTGATCCGCTGACACAGTGTTCTCCGGCTATGCACCGGTTCCAGCTACCTTCTTCTAAACAATACCATTTCTGCTGGCTCGATTTAAAAAAAAATCTCTGCATACGTTTCCACTTTTTAGGGGATTTCAGTTATTCTTGTTGATATCTATCTTTGGTATATCTATTCTGACAGCTTCTTCCCTGCTCTCCTGCAGCAACTTCATCCTCTAGGCTTTTGCTTCTCTCTCTGCCAGGCGTTTCTGGTGCTGAAAATTTTGTTTTAATCTTACAGTTGCTGGAATGACTGAGATGACTGTGAGCTCCAACACAAAGCAAGGAAGCAGCATCTGTACTCAGGCATTAGTTGACAGGCGTTAATACAATGCTGTGACAGACTTACAGAAAGTATGAGATTAAAAAAAAAAAAGCCTGAAGCATAATGAGCGAACATGCTGCCAATAGCACCAATTTCAGTTTATTAAGAGTTAATATATTAATTTATCCACAATAATTCATGAGCATTTGACCATCTATATTGGAAGGAAGCAGTAGTGGGATCTAAATGATTTAGGAACATGAACTCACTTTTGATTGGCACTTGTCGGGAACCCGGAACCAGCCACGGAGCCCGTTAGGATCCGGAACGCCTGTTCTGGTCTGTTCCCCCTGAATGACATCACTGCCTTCGCCCCCCTAGGAATCCGGAGTCGCTTCCTTTAACCCTCTGAGTGCTGGCCAACCAAGAAGAAAAGCTCTTTGCAGAGGAATTGGGAGGGGGGAGGAGGGAGAGTGAAGTGGGCGTAGTCAGCCCTAATTTTAACTAGTGGAACTGAGTTCCCCCCGCGTTCCCCCTCAATCCCACCACTGGAAGGAAGGCTCTATGCAAGTGTTGTGGCCTATTGAATAGCACCAATTCAAAGTGTGATAATCAATGAATCATTCTTTTTTATGGAGGAATTTATGAATCCTCCTTTTAGGAATTGGAACACATGAATCATTCCTATTTTTCTTACGTAAGCCTGCCATCACTTCCTCTCCTTGACTGTCATTCAGCAATCACACACAACTTATGTCTTGTGCAAATTACTAGCTAATTACTGGAGGGCTAAATCAGGTTTTCCGATTGATTATAATTATCTAATTATGATTAGATAATTATAAAAAAAAACTATTGTCAAACAATTGTGACAAAGAAATGCCATTTACTTTAAAAATTTATTTTAAAAAGTAAATTGTGCTTCTTTTTTAATCAGTTGAGAAATCAGCAAAAGAGATGAGGCTTATCAGGTTTGGGGAAACAATTTCTGACCTCCGTTTAGTTGTCAAATGCTCTGTCTGAGCAGCTGTGATCTGGATCAGAACCACAGCATGGTTGTAGGGGTGGATTAGCCTTCTGTCTGTGACGCACTCTGAATCCGCATTGGGGGGCCTTCCTTTGTCTGCCATTTATCACAGAAAAGTGAAATGTATAATTCCCAGTGACGCATTTGTTATAATGTGTAGTTGGGCTCCAAGTCAGCCACAGAACACAAAGGCTTCAGTCTTGTTAGGTCTTGCAGCTGAAAACATTTTAACTGTAACATTTTTACATTGCGGCATAAATCAGTGTAACTTCACCCACACCAATATTTTATTTCACGACGAGATTTACATAAATGCAGCATTTTAGCTGCTAATTTGTACACATCATGTTAGCAAGATTTTGTTATAATGTGTTCCTGATGTTTAGTGATGGGTGACTTCCCCCAGGCTCATGTCAAACTGGTTCAGAAAACAAGCCATGTCTATTGAATTTTAATTTGAAGCAGAAAAAGAATTCAAGGGGAGGGAGCCCCTAACACCCACTGTTTTTGAGCCGAGCATTATGAACACCCCAAAGTCCTGAGCCCAGTGAGGTTTTGGAAGTTTCTATTTGTATTTCTTTAGATTAAATATACATGATAATATCAGGCAAGTAAAAGTAATCATCTATAAACCACAGTCTACTTTTTATAACCATATTACCTTTTTGTTACCTGGCATTGCCCAGGTAACAAATGTCATCGGGACTGTGACCAATCAGCTCAGCGACCCCGAAAACTGTGGATTTGACACTAATGCCGGTCATTGTGGACATTTTATTTTGCACCCCTTCTTGCCCCCCACGCTGATGGGGGCCGAACCTGGACTCAAATAGTGTCGGGAGAGTCGCCGCTCGTCTCGGCGACCCCGGAAACTATGGATTCAACGCCAATTTTGGCCGTTTTCAACCATTTTTACGTGGGGGCCCCTGCGCACCCCCACCCCTGGGGACACTAGGAGGGGTCTGACCCCCGCAGTGTTTGTCGCCAGGTCGCAAGGCATGCGCGTGCTGAGTCTGGTGCCAATCGCTCCAGGCGTTGCGGAGCCTATGCGGAACGAACACACACACACACACACACACACACACACACACACACACACACACATGTTCTCCTTTATATATATAGATTGGTAAATTGAGTTTTGTTGCCCTTCAAACTATCTCAAATAAATTTGTAGCAATCAAATGTGGGCAAAGAAACATAATGGAATTATATTCCTAATTTTTTCCGATTTGGGAAAGGAACTGGGGGGGGGGCTTATTGGGGGAGGAACGGAGGAGTGGCATACATGGGAGTGCAAGGGGTGCAAATGCCCCAGGAGCCAGACCGGAAAGGCTGGTGGGCACTGCTTGCTCTTTTGTGGGGGAAAAAGGAGGAGGGCTGCCCACACGTGCCATCTCCTAGGCATTCTGAGGACCAGACAAGTTACACATGCCTTCTCCGGCCCTCAGAATGCCTTCTAGTGTCCTTAGAAGGTGTTTAAATGGCACCTCTGCTTTTTGGCTGAAAATTGGAAGTAATGTTTAAACGCCTTTCAGTGCCAGTAGAAGGCAGTCTGAGGGCTGGAGAGATTGCGCGTGGTCTCTCCAGTCTTCTGAATGCCTCCGGGGGAGGTAGCGGCCATGGGTGGTGGCACTTCCAGCTGAAGGGTGCACCACTGGAGGTGTGTCCCTGGGCTCCATTCCCCAGGAAAGCCACTGGAAAGGTTCCAGCAGTAGTCTGCCCACCCAACTTCCTGGCTCTCCTCAGACTTGCATCAGCTATACAACTAGTATAGGTCGAAGGAAACCCAGAGGCCTTCAGGTAAGCCTCTGCAGAGGTACACAGAGAGGTACACACAGAGGTTTTCCCACAGGCTTCCTGATCATCCCCACTCGTAGTATGCAGTACATGTCTCCCTGGCATTGCTGCATATTTCAGAATGGTGGGGTATAGGATTGGGCAGTTACTTCTTTTATAGGATTTCCAGTTATTGATCTGCAAAGATTAACTCAACTCAATAAAATTAAAATGCATTTCTTCTATTACTTAATTTATACTTCTATGTCTTTGAAGAACTTTGACTTTCTTTATATGCTAAGACCAAAGAATGAAAAAACAGAATAGGAAAGAATGTGGTCTACAAAGAGAATATTCAGGTTCCTTTTTCTGTTAATGTACTTTTTAAGTTGTTTAATTGTTGCCTGTGGTTTTAGTTTGTGAATGCTCAGAGCTCACTTTTATAGATGAAGAGTTGCTTATCGATATAGCACAAAATACGGCTGATTGTGTTGTATTTTCAAACTGCATGTCATTTTAAACTGCAAATATTTCTTTTTACAACTCTTCAGTCACACAAAATAATAGAGATATGAAAGTTAATAGGTTCTAGAATGTAATGGGTCTGAATGATAGATCAAAGGGCTTTTTAAAAGTTAGAATTTTGTAGCAAGGCTCTAATTATGTGAGTGAACTGACAAATTATTCTGTCAACTATGGAAAACCAAAGGGTGTAAGACATATTAACTTTGATGTCATGGCCGGAAGTGATCATCATCAAGCAGGATGAGGAGAGAGAAAAGAGGTAGGGAGGGTGCAATAAGAAGTGATAAGAGCTTGGTACACACTGGTCACCAAACCCACCCCTCCCCTTTGTCACCCCAGCCCTCCTCTCTTCCTGCCCCAAAGCTCCCCTGTTCTGTTAATGTACTTTTAAAGTTCCCTATCCCTGCCCATGGCCCGCCCCAGCTGTCACCTTACTGGCACTTGATGGTGCAATGGAGCCTCCAGAGTGGTGGAGGCTGATGGAGCGGCCACATGAGTGACGCCATTTGAAGAAGAGGCCTGGCGGTGTGCAGCTCAGCTTTCACTCCAACATAACGGGCCTTGCACTTTCATTCCCTTGCCCTGGGGAAGCCTGCCCTGCCCTGGGGGTATCCGCAGATCATTGCCATCCATTTTGCTTGCACAGGTGAAAAAGAGAGAGGGGAGAGAAATGAGGATATAATCCTGGCACGTGTTGTTGCTGTCATGATGTACCCCCCTCCCTCCCATTCCTCTTCCTCACCCAGACATTCCCCATTCCTTCTCATCTCTGCTCCATTCCTCCCCCTGCCTGTCCCATGTGCCAGCTTACTGTGGTCCTGCAAATAGCCAGCTGCACCAGTGTGGTGGCAGTTCTTCAGTGGCTGCCAACCGCATGCTTTGCACACCACTGTAAGGCCATTTACAGCAGCAGAACTGCTGTTCTGCTTCGTAAAGCCCAGTTAGGATGGGGCTATTAGTTCGCTAAAGAACATAATCTCAGTGTTCAATGTACATCAGAGATATTCTATTATTACATTTTTCTTTATAATATTTTCCATGGAAATATGTTTCCTATTATCAAAGTATAAGGTAATTTGATAAAGCTTGGAAACACAGAGCGCAATCCTACACCGGTGCTGTGCTCTTGCGCCTGTCCAGCGCTGCTGCAAATGTGGCGCTGAACCAGCGCAAGCAGCAGCGCCGGCACTCGGGCGCCACTGCACCTGTCAGCTGCACTGGCCATGCACCGGTCGAGCAGCACTTTGCATTGGGTGTTTCAGGGGCAGGGCAGTGGGCGATGATAGGGATGACGATGGCCAACAGCTAAGATGGCCCCAGTCTGGGCTGCTGCTGTGCACGTGCACCTGCTCCTGCAAATCTGCAAGGGGATTTGTTTCCCAATATCTGTTTCCCATTATCTGTGCAATGGGAAAACCTCCCCTTGCCCCGCTCTGAGCTACTGGGTTTAGGATATGGCCCTGCTGTGCTGGCCTTACTAGGCCAGCGCTGCTTAGGATTGGGCTGACAAAAGCTGCAATTCTACCCACATTTACCTGGGAGAAAAACCCATTGAATTGCATGGGGCTTACAGCTCATACATAGGACTACAGGGTAACTCGGCATAAACAAAAATGTATTCCATATAACTGAGCTTATCTTTTATGTTCAAAAATGGCAATTCTATAAATTTCATTTGTGGGAGAACCTAATCAGGAAGAGGAAAAGGAAGTCGAGGAAAGAGAGCACAAAAGATGTCCAAAGGAAATTAAGGACTGATATTGTGCCAAAAATCAATCAGACATCTGTATACTAACACTAAATTAAAACTAGCAAGCTGTGGTCTAACAATTGCATGAAGGATTCTTATTACACAAAGCATGTTTAGCTAATAGAGCTATGAAGATGCATCCAATTCTTGCCATTTTGAGAGCTGCAGATTGGTAATTAGCGGGATTGAGCTGCATTAGCAGAGCAGATAGATTACATCACTTTCATCCATAGAATAGAGAATTGCAGACAAGAGCAAATACAAGAGCATATAAAGTAATAATTGCATACAAGAGCAAATAACAGTCCAATCTGCAACCCAATTAAGTAAGAGTTCTTGGATTTCAGCCAGTTCAGTCCCAGTGAAGTAAAGGAGAGAAATAATTCAATCCTAAATTCATTTCCTTGGGGGAAAACTGTTGACTTTCAAAACAATTGGTATCCTGTGCATACTTACTTGGACAAAAGGTTCAATATTTTCATGAATGACTGGTTTCTTTCATTTTTAAAAATTAAAAATATTTGATAAAATGTAAAACGTTAAAGGAATTACTTAAAAGAAAGTGCATTCAGAATTAAGATACCAATCAAATTAACCCCCCATATTTCAACTTTAATGAATTGCTAATAGGGAATTATCATTGCTCAATTATTTGTTGCTTTCTAAGTGCATGGCCAAATCCAACCTGGGCCAAGCAAAGGTGATGCACCTTTTCTGCTGGTGCAAATGTCGTAAAGCAATCAGTACCAGTTGTAGAATAAGTTCTGGAAGTGTACTCAGTAGTGTACTGCCAGGACACTGGCAGGAAGGCTGGAGCTTTCTGATTGGTGCCAGCAGATCCAGAACAGCCAACCACCAAAGGTAATGTGGTGGGGAGGTGGGAGGGGTGAGGAGGGTTCAGGGGTGAGGGATCAGGTCCAGGAAGGGGGCAGGTTCAGTGGCAGCCGCCGCCACCAAATCCTAACCGTCTTCCTGGACCCCATCCTGCAGCACGTTCCACACGTACCTGTGCCAGCTGCAGTTTGGTTCAATTTGCATTCTTGTGTGTGCCTGACAAGTGTAGGAACACAAGTATGCATGTAAATGAGCAGCATTTGCAAGAATCTCATTCATTCAAACCAATATAGTATTCAGTAATAGTTGTTCAACTCAACTATTCATTCTGCACTATTATGTACTATTATGTACACTCATAGAGACAAGAAAATAAGGGCCGTTCCATAGTTGATACTAAGTTTTCTGTAGCATACTATACAGATACATTCCACTGGGCTTGTGGGATGGCTATGCAAAAGAAAACAAGTGTAGCTGGAGAACACTTTGCCAAATCTAATGAAGGTGCTCTGTGTTGAAATCTTTCCCATTTTGCATTTAAAAGGTAGAAAATTTCAGAACAATATTTCTAAAGTTCCATTTGTACCGAAGATAGCCTTGGGCGTTTTGTTACTATAGGGAAAATATTCAAATTTTGCTTCTGTCCATGCTAAGCTTGCCAGATCAGCAACCTGGAGAACAGTTTTGCTGTTCAGTTTCTCACTGCAGCAGCTGCAGCAGCATCAGATGAAGTAGGAAGTACTTCCTTCATGAATATGATGGTAAGTTAGTAACAATATTAGAAATACTAAGATAAAAATACGTGTTATAGTTCTACCTCTCTTTCTACCTGAGATCCCAATCTTCACAAAAGTCAAGAAGCTTAATCATTTGAAGACTTAGCTTTTAGCTGCCTGAAAGACTTGTTAAGGCAACCGCTGTAGGCAAAAGGTGCAACCCACAGAGCCTGCATAGGTCAAAGATATTTAGCACAGCAGTACATATAATGAGAAAGTGAAATCAATGGGACTTAACTTGTAACCATGTTCATCCCTTAGTTCCACTGCTTTCAGAGAGACACAGATGCAACTATATTCAGCATTTACATCAACTAGGTAACAAGCACGAATCCCCCCCCCACGTTCTGAAGAGAAGGATCAGAATCCTTGCCAGTCAGTGCTCCTAAGCCTCACATCTGCTATACATACCGTATACAAAGGAATACCATGGTCAACAGTATTGACCATCTCTAAGGTGTCCAGAAAAATCAACAGTGGTGCACTCTTTCTGCCTAGCCTATGGTGTAGGTCATCAGCAAGAGCAACCAAGGCCATACTCCAGTTCCAGTGCCATACTAGCCGAACGTTAGACTGGAATGGATCCCAAAAATGAAATGGTTAGCCAATTCTTTGGCCCAAAGCTTCTTTGTACAGACCTGCCCTGTATCCACAGGGATCTGTTCAACGGACCACCGCCCAGAGATACAGGATCCCCCGTGCAACCATTAACAAGTTTTAAAGCCTTACCAGGCAACAATCTGCTTCCTTAAACAGATCACTGTGTAAGTCTACAGGCTTGTAGCATTTTGCTGGTTGCCTCCCAGAAGCTGGAATATTTGAGGAAAAAAAAAACTAAAAAAACTCAAACAAGCAAAGTTACTACTGCCTGTAGGATGAATTTTTTCAAGCATTCTGGCTGCTGAGAAGAAGCCTGCAAGGTGCTTTGAGACTCTGGTCTTAAAGTGATCTGTTTAAGCTAGCAGATTTTTGCCTGGGAAGGCTTTAAAACACATTCATGGATGCAGGAGGATGCACCCATGAAACCTGGATCCACAGAAATTGAAACAGTGGATATAGGATCTGTGGATATGGAAACTATAGTACTTGCCGAGTCCAAAAACAGAAGCATTCTGTAGAAACCTTTTACAATCTTTTAAAGTAGGATGGTCTGCTTAAGCATGATTCAATGTACTGTATTTATTTATATGGATTTATTACTACTCTATTTTAAAGGTCAATAGGCTGCAGTGTCAGAAACCATATATAAAATTAAACAATACTTCTGAGAAATATTTCAACTTTTTAGCTGTACACATATGAAATGCAGTCTCTTCAGTATGCAGAACTATACTTATCTCTTAGACAGATATTAGCAGTGTTTTAATATCTTTTTTCTACATTAGCTGCTATAACAACTTCATTGTGAAAGGCTGTAAAGCTCCAATAAAGTGAAATAATGGATTCTGCTATATCTTAAGACCTGAATGTTCAGAACAGCTTGTCCCATGACGGGTATGCTTAAATTACCTGTTCAACAAAATATTAATCCAAATGGTTAGGAAGCAATATCTTCTGAATATTATAGGGGCAAGATATTATTAATACGTGGAGTGACTTATGCCTATGGAAAATGTTGGCCATCCAAAAAATCTGAGCTAAAAGTTGGCCACATTGGTAAACCTGTAAGATGTATCGCCTTATTTACAGCAATCCTATACATCATACTCAGAAGTAAGTTCCACTGTGGAAAAGGCAGGATATACCCCGAGTTGATAGGGAATGGTATCAACAATGGCCCTCTCTGAATGAATGCCCCTTGTCCCAGATTAGCCAGGGATTATAGAGTTAATCCAAGGTTTTTGCTTGCAGGAACACAGCTGCAGGTTGATGAAAGGAGGTTAGCACAGGTAGAAAAGGGTGTGGCTGATGAGCTAGAGCCTGCCTAGCAACAGACACCGATTGGCCTGCCTCAGTATAAAGTGGGAGGCAGGAGCTGCAGTAAGGCACCTGGGTAGGTGCTGGATGGATCCTTAAAGGACTGCTAAAGGAAGGATGATTAGCACCAGGTAGGTGCTGGACAGATGGATTGCTGGATGGACTGCCTGCCTGAAGGACTGCTAGACTGATGGGTGGACTGACTGGATAAGGTAAGGTTGTTGTGGGGAATAACCATTGGGAGCTGTTGTATGGCTGCCATGCCCCTGGAGCCACCAAGTGGAGGAGGCAGTTGTGGCTTAGGCAAGCTGACTACCTATTGTTTGGTGGTGGGGTTTGTTGGTGCTAGACTTGGGGTAGTTTGGAGCTAAGTCGATGATGAGGGCAGTCTGGAGGAGGCTGGCCAGCCGGTGATCCCAAGCAAAGCTGCTGGAAGAGAGGAGCCCCAGTGGGTGAATGAACCCCCTCCCTCTTGCCTATCTCTGAGGCCGCTCTGGAGGGGAAACTAGTTAGCCTAATGTGGGCATTGAGGTCCTAGGGAAGGCCCAGCAGGGAATTTGGCAGAACAGGGGCTTACTCTCAGAAAAGTGTGTATAGGATGGCTGCTCAGGCAGAGAGAAGAGATGGCAGGCACCTCTTTTCATTCATTCAGAGAGAAGAGATGGCAGGTACCTGGAATAGTCCTCCTTTGCAAAGGCTTGTCCTCCCCTTATTTTTTACTTTAAAGGCTGCTGAGTGGGGAAGATTCTGTATCTACTCAGTAGTAGATACATTGTTGAATGGGGCTTATTCCTGGGGGTGTGGAGGGTGGATGCAGCTGTTAGGCCACATCCAACCCCATGTTCCCAGGCCATGTGGCGTGCTCAGGCTTGTGCCTGCTAAACAGGAGGCACAGATCTGAGCTGCCCCATTGGGGCAGCTGGCACCTGCCCTGCAGTAAGGGGATGAATATGACCTTGTCCCATGGAGGCTGCACCTGCTCCTAACCTGAGTGGGATACAGCGCAGGCCAACCGGCCTGCCTGTTCCAGCACAGGTCAGGATTGTACCCTGAGACTGCTTTTCTGAGTGTGGGCATGAAGGAGTGTGAGACAACTGCTTTGGTGACTGTCCCAATGCGGTTGCTTTGGGGCATGATCCTACATCCCCTTGCCCAGAAGCAAGCCCAAAGGAGCTATGTTACTCTACAGTAGTAGTTCCCAGCATCGCAGCAAGATTTATATGTTTGCTTTACTTTGTTTGTTAACTGTGCAAAGCACGCATTGAGGGCTGGCTGGGAGCAAGATTCATATCATGCAATCAGTGATGTCATGCAGGGGGTACGCGGGGATACGCGAGTACCGGTTTCTAGGAT
The DNA here is from genome assembly GCA_029204185.1 of Lerista edwardsae. Lineage (NCBI taxonomy): Eukaryota > Metazoa > Chordata > Lepidosauria > Squamata > Scincidae > Lerista > Lerista edwardsae. The sequence continues at coordinate 16,594,411 of JAJKFI010000003.1, forward strand.
TACAGCTGGCCCCGCCCATTCGACTGCCCACTTGTCGATTCCGCCCTCTGCAACGTTTGAATTTCCTGCATGTTTGAGTTACCTGCATGTTCTCGGAGCCAGGCAGGCAGCGAGCGGAGCCTTTCCTTTCCTTGCCACTGAAAAATGAGTTGCTCTGGGGTTTTAACATGATGCCAGGCCTCCTTAACATGTTCTGGGGGTGCTGTGGAATACTGTTGCAACTGTTGGGTCAGTTTAAAATCATCTGAGGCCTCAAAGAGGGCTTTTTTCACGTCACTTCCTGCCATGACATCACTTTTGGCTTATGACGTCACTTCCGGTGGGCGGGTCCCGACACGTGCCAATCAAAAGTGAGTACCTGTTCTTAAATCATTTAGATGACACCACTGCATGCAATCCCTTGGTATCATAAGTTTGAAAATCTGTACAGCAGTGGTTCTCAAACATTTTAGCACTGGGACCCAATTTTTAGAACATCAATCTGTCTGGAACCCACCAGAAGTGATGTCATGGCTGGAAGTGCCATCATTGTGATGCCCCTTTCCTAAATATGCAGCAATAAGTTGGGTTATTTCTCAGCCATTTTCCAAAAGCAAAGTGAATCAGAAAGAAAAAGGCCCATTCACAACCTTGACTCACAGTGCAATCCTATTGCGCCCCTTGCGTCAATGCTACATCATAGTGTCAATGCAAGGGGTGGAGTGCTGACGCGGGGGCACCAGTCTGCACCCCCGCATCGGCACTCGAGCAACAGGTCCAGTGTTGCAGGCAGCACTGGTCCTGTTGCGCCTGTGCTGAGCTTCTCTTGCATCAGCTGAAGCCAGCTGGTGCAAGGGAGGCTCCGCGCGGAGGTGGCAGCAGGATTGGTGGTGGGAGATTGTGGGCAGGATGAGGGCGGGATGTGGGCAGGCTTGGAAGGTGGCACCATGTTTGGGGCATTCAGGGCGCCGTGCGGTCTCCTCGGATCTGCGCCTGCTGTTTAGCAGGCGCAGATCCGAGGAGCCCATAGGGGAGGCTGGAACCTCTCCTACGGTAAAGGAGCGCATGTACCCTTGCCACGGGGAGGCTCCAGTCTCTCCTAAGCAGCGTTGGATATGGTGCTAGCCCGTTGGCCTCGCCAGTCCGGCGCTGCTTACAATTGCGCCTTCAAGCAAAACAACCACACAAACATTCCCATTTTCAGCATCCCATTCTCTCATATTTTCAATATGGCTACTCTAGGAGCTTCACGACCCACCTGAAATTGGCTCGCGACCCACTGGTGGCCCCAACCCACAGTTTGGGAACCACTACTTAAAAGATACTTTTAAGAGAGGGCAGAAGATTTAGCCGAGAGGGTTAATGCCTCCGTTTGCCCGAAGATAACAACTAAAGATCTCAAGGTCGTGAGCTCGAGACTCCGAGACTCCCGGAAGTCTGTGTGAGCGGCAGACCTTGCAAAAAAAACTGCGGCTGATTAAAAAAGCTGAGTTTCAGCTGCCCGTGGGAGGAGTGTGCTGAACGCAGCTGCGTCTCTGGTGAGAGCAGGGAAGCCGTTTATCAGCCAGCAGACGACAGACGGGTGGCTAAAGAAAGAAGGCTAAATCCAGAAAGAAAGATCTGTTTGAATGTGGTTCTTGAAAGATAGAACATTCTGTAAATTGTAAAAACCTTCGGGTTTGTGAAAAGTCTGCCTATGTAAACCGCCTTGAGTTGTAATCATTAGAGAAATCTAGTGACTTTAAGAAAGGCGGTATATAAATACATGTATTATTATTATTATTACTCTACAGAGTTTCAAACCATATAGTAATTTAATACAACGTTAGGTAACAATATTTTTGAACCTGTAAGTGCAACAGATTCAGGTCTGTTCATTGTTCATTGTGAATTGGGGAAAAAATGGGAATGTTTATATGTAGAGAGGGATTTTACAGTTTGGCACATTGACTAGTTCATCATTTAAAGTGCTTTGTCAATGCCTAAGAACCTGTAGCGCTCTAGTGTTCTAACTAATTTGGATTGCTTGAGGCTATGAACTGTGGTTCCATTCATGAACAGCAGATGATGCGTGATAAAGTTTTTCTGCTTGTAGGACAAAGTTATCACTGAAGAGCTGTACTACACCAGAGGCAATTTCAATAAAAAATTTCCAACCAGGCAACAGATTGTAGACATTGATTTGAAATAAATTGTGACTGATGATCAGTCAATGACGATTTCCATAATCATCATGCCATCAGTAATTTTTCAGAGTAATGATATTTGTGTCCCTGATGTACCATTTAGTGCCTATTGAGGGGTTCAGGCACATGCTGAGATTTCTAAAATTTGTTATTAAAAACCAACTTTTCTTTAATGTGTTTAATAGTGATCAGTGAGACAGTTAAAGCAAATACTGTACAACCTTTTAAAAAATCCAGTCAAGACTGTAATAAAATCTTTTTGAAAAACCTTCTGTAGTGGCAACCTTATGCTTTCAGCATACTAACAAAATGTGCCTTTGAAAAGAAAGATGTAACATTGTGAGTAAAAGTGTTTCTCTTAGGCCTATGATTTTTTTTTAAACAATCTGGTACATAAGCAAGTCACTGTCGGCGCAATCCTGTTGTGCCCCTTGCGTCGACTCTACGTCATAGCGTCGATGCAAGGGGCGGAGTGCCGACATGGGGGAGCCAATCTGCACCCCCACATTGGCGCTCGAGCAACAGGATCGGCGCTGCAGGCAGCACCAGTCTTGTTGTGCCCATGCTGAGCTTCTCTTGTGTTGGCTGAAGCCAGTCAGCGTGAGGGAGGCTCTGCGCAGAGGTGGAAGCGTGACTGGCGGTGGGAGGGAGCTTGCGGGCAGGGAGAAGAAGGGCTTGGGAGGAGGCCATACGGCAGCATCCTAAGCCCATTCGGGAGGCTGTGCAGCCCCAATTTTGGCTGCACGGTCTCCTTGGATCTACGCCTGCTGGCCTCACCAGTCCAGCACTCCTTAGGATTGCGCCCTGTACATTGCACAATACAAAACAGGTACTTCAGAAAAATGCCTGGTCAATTATCCTTTTAAGAAGCATTGAAGTTATCAGAAATTCTTGCTCTATTTATCTTCTCTAGTGCAGAATTCGTCTACCTCCAAAGTTACCTGGTTTCTGTCAAAGTCAGAGGTTTCAGAATTAGATACCATTCATAATTATTTGCCAGGCTGAAATACTTAATGCACTCATACATAAGAAAATCTATTTCTTTTTACCACTCTGTTTAGGAAAATTTATGTTGGGTAACAATTTGAAGCAATGCAAGTCAGTACTGACAATATTAAGAACTTTCCCCATTCAATTTACTGGATTATTCTTACAAAGCAAAATGCCAGCCAAGCAAACCAAACAAACATGCTACACATATTCTCATATCTCCAAAGTTTCCATGTTAAAGCTTTCTTTAACTTCTCACTTCTCACAGGAGCAGTGAATCTGATGGTGAGGGGCCTCTGAGAACATCTCTCAGTGTATCCTTATGCCAAAATAGTGAATTCAACAGCACATTTCTGATGAATGTTTGAGATTATGAGTCTGCTATTGGCTTCAGTGCGATTTATGCATCATAAGGGGTTAGTGCATCATGTTTAGCTATATGACAACAAGCACAGAATACGATTACTGCTTTCTCAATGTTAGCATTCCATAATATAACGCAGTGATGCATCAAGTCATCTATGATTGCGGATGATCTCTTGAAAATTCACATTCAAGTCCTCCAGTGATATTGGTAATTATAACGAAGAAAGAAACGTTCGGATGCTCATTAAGTCTATAGTCCAGAAGCCTATTTTGAATGTGCAGCTCATATATGCATACTGAAACTTGTGACTTTACTTTCTAGGAAGTAAATTAACAATGAAAGCACCACCCCCAGCAATATGCCAAACTGTTTCTGAAACTCCCCAAAGGAGTCATGATGATTACTATGGTAAGTGAATTGCTACAGTTTGAGAAACATAAATCCAGTACTGCACTGGGCATGTGAAATGAGGAGTGCCACTTTCTAGATCATAACCTATATAGATTTGAGTACTGCAGTCATTGATACTTTTTAAAGCAAGTAGTTAGCCTACTGAAGTAATTGCTGACTGAACATATGATTTAATTTCCTGATTAGCCAATCTTTCTGAGAATTGCTGACTTGAAATCAAATAAGAGTCTCCCCTTATAATGTTACTTACTAAGACGGATGGGTTGATGACTCATTCCTAAACCAGTTAAGAAAGAAACACCTCAACAACCAGGTAACCCACCTGATATTTGTTAAGTCAAAGCTCTGTTTCTTACTTCAAAGGAAACCAATTTTTCCCACCCAGTGCATGAAACAACCTGTAACCTGCAAAACCTAATTTGCAATCACAGAACAGAGCAGCATAACAATAAGCAATTAGCAAACTTAAACACAAATAGAAAATTAAACACAAGAAAGTCCTTGGCTTAGACAGTTGGCAAAAGCGCATTTCAGCAAACGTATTGGAAATGAGAGCCGGCACAAAGGTTTGCATCTAAGAAGTTCATACATTAGCCTGATAATGTTTGGTAACTATTGGGCCATTTGTCAAGTTTGGATAAACCCATGTCAATTTTAAAAACCAGAAAACTTTATCTGTCATGTATTTATTACAAACTCAATGAAAAAAAAACCTGTAAAGAATCATGGAAACATAAAATCCTCTCCAACAACATTCTCAGGGAGCAGACGAATGCATTAGGTGTGCGTTCTCCCAATGAAGCCACGAGAGACAGGTGCGTATGGATGAATGAGCCACTTTATTGCAACGAAGTACAAGGAAGAGGAGCCGGGGACCATCAAAGCAGGATAAATGGGCAAGGCCTTAACTGAAGGTGGGGGTCTAGCCACCGGCCAGCCCCCTCGCTGGCGAAATAGCCTGACTCCAGGCCAGCCCCTTGGGGTGTGATTCTTCATGGTCCAACCCCTGCAGGGGGGGAGGCAGCAAATCCGCATGCCCGCCCCGGCCGGAGAGCATCTGGGATGTGTCAAGGCTTGAGGCTAAGAGATTCCCTGCCAGGCCCACGTGCCGGTCAGCAACTAAAAGCCTGCTGATGGGTAACTCAGTGCCTTAACTGACCTCAGGATGCACACCAAAAGCCTCCTTCCCGCCTTTGTGCCTGCGCTAACATGCAATAAAGTGACCAAAGTTGCCATCTGTATATATTAAGCCCTACTAATAATCCCCTGGTGCAGTCCAGGGTAGGCGAAGAAACTGTCCACCAAAAGCCAATCAGGCAGACAGAAAAATTCCTACCCAGCCCCAAATATGGCAACCAGCCAATCTTGGACTGTACAAGAGGGAGGATGGGGATCTGTTTTCCCTTGGGAACCAAGGTGGAATGGCTTACTGGAAGCTACCTCGCCACCAGGAGAGTTCCTGGTAACGCCTCCCATGGCCAAATGCCCAATCAGAGCAGCATCTGCCTCCCGCGGCAAGGGGGAAGCAAGCCAATGGGCGAGCAAACCAGCTATGAGCTGTAGCTCAGAATACTTAAAACTTGGGAGTCATCCTAGAAGCCAGGAAACCGTTTCATAAAATTAAGTATTTTAGTTATTATATTCCTGTTATCATTTCTTGGATCTTCAGACACAACTGTGACTCCTAAAAAGGCATTTCTGCCATTCAAAATAAACAGTGGATACAGCCCTAAGCAGGTGGTTGGAAAGTACTCTATTTGATGAATCGCTATTGTTCCTTACCCCTTAGAATGATGCTCTGTTTCAGGATTAAAAAGGAAGGCAATCACTACAAACTGCCAGGTCTCTTGGAGGTGACTAAGACATCCAGTAGTGACTATTAATGTAAACAAGCTTATAATAATAAAGATGAAGCAAGCCTCTCTCCTTCCTTTAATCAGAACTCCAAAATTTTTTTGTCAAAAATCCTGTGATCTATGCCAGAAACAAACTTCTATGACAAATCTCTGTTCATTATCTATGAAAATTAAGAGACGTCAGAAGGGGCATTATTTAAAGCAAAATCATTCTGGTTCAGTGAAGTGTTGCTACATGCTAGAACGCTCACCCTCCCAAAACGATTAAGCTTTTTGAACTTTTAACACTTCAGTGGCATAATCAAACCATTACAACATTCAGCTTAAACAAGCAAGAGAATGTGTAAGAAACGAAATGGAAAATAATACATAAAGCGACTATGGGGAAAGCCATGAGTAGGTTATCCCAAACTAGCCTAGTTGAGAAAAGTACCTGGACAGGAATATTGCCCTGATCCAGTTCTAGTTATCAATCAATGTCGTATCAACAGCTACTTATATACTGCTTTTCAACATAAAGTTCACAAAGTGTTTTACAGGCAAATAGTAATAATAAAGTTAAATGGCTCCCTGTTCCAAAAGGGCTCACAATCTAAAAAAAATGCAGAATACCACCAGCAACAGCCACAAGAAAAGACACTGCGCAGGGATGCAGAGGGACAATTACTGTCCCCCTGCTAAATATAAGAGCCTCGTGCTCTCTTTAAAAAGGCATCTAATTGCACCGTGATGTGAACTGGAGTGTTCAGTTGAATGTATAGATAGTACTCACGTTATGGATAGAAGTGTTTGAAAATTGTGTTATTTTACTCGGAAGTAAGTCCATTATGTTCAGTTAAACTCAGGGCCCGATCCAAAGGACCTTATTGCTGGTGGTACGTATGTACAACCGACTAAAAGTGTCACGAACATGGTGTAAAGCACGTTTGCAATACCTTGGGAAGAGGGAGCATTGGAGCTGGGCTAGCGCTAGTGAGCGCCTTGCCTCAGTGCTGAAAGGATGGGCCACCAGTGCTCCAGCAGCACTGGCAACAGGTAAATGTGTTCAGGGCGGGTGGAGAAGGAGGGGGGGACACAATTGGGTGAAGGAAGGGGACAATCATGCCCATGCAGGCGGTGGGAACTGATGGTGACTTCCACCGCCAGATCCAACAACCCCACCTTGGGCTGGGCAGTCTGACATGGGGATGCTCAATTCTCCACTGGCAAAATAGCTGGTGGAGACTCAAGGAGTTCCATTGTGGGGCTGGGGCTTGTCCAGGGGGAGGGGACAAATGTCCTCTTCCCCAACGAGACCCCAACGCCTGCTACGGATCCCACAGGATGCAGCAGTAGCTGTTTTGTACCACTGCTCCTACAAGACCCAGGCAGCTCAGGATTGGGCTGTTAGGCTTTTATAACTTACAGGCAGTCATGTCAGTGCTTTTGCATAGGTGCAGTCTGGCCAGCATTGTGCTTTGCCTGTGCAGTAGCATCTTTTTTACCCAGTGGGTAATTAAGCTATGGAATTCCTTGCCACAGGAGGTGGTGATGGCATCTGGCCTAGATGCCTTTAAAAGGGGACTGGACAGATTTCTGGAGGAAAAGTCCATCATGGGCTATAGGCCATGATGGCTTGTACAACCTCCTTACAATAATAGTAGGCTACTTCAGAATGCCAGGTGCAAAGGAGTGGCCACAGAATGCAAGCATCGTGTTGTTTACTGAGCTCCCCGAGGCACCTGGTGGGCCACTGTAAGATACAGGAAGCTGGACTAGATGGGCCTTTGGCCTGATCCAGTGGGGCTCTTCTTATGTTCTTATCTTTCCAACTTACATCCGTTCCAGTGGAAGAAATTTCATTCAAGATGCTGATGATTTTGTGTGTGATGTTTTCTACAATGTACTGTATATGTGCCAAACAAACTGAAGATTTCATTTGGATTTCTGCACACAGGAAATTTCTATGTGATCATTTATATGTGGATGGACTCCACCACCCTTGCGTGAGTTGGGCACATCTCAAAGTTTTTAAAACACTCCAACAAACCAAAACCAGCAAAGTATACTTCATAAACTTACCTCTTGATGTGTGTTTTTCATCGCTTTAAAAGTAAACTGATGGGAGAAGAGAAATTATCCTCGGCAGTTCTAATTAGCTCATTCTAATGGTCTGTTAGGAAAATTTCAGTGATCATTCACAAAAATTCCATCTATATCTGCATAATGTCACACAGTGAGTAAGGCCTGGTAAAACTGAACATACATCAGTTTGAAAGATGACACCATATTCCATTAGCTTGCCTTTGGTTTGACTTTTTAAGTGGCTTTTAAAAACATTTTTAAATTTTTAAACACATTAAGAAAAACACCATAATGCTTTCCAGAGTGCAAGTATGTAAAGTACATTTTTCTGTAACCTAATTGAAATCTAATTAATCTTTCCCCCCAGAGACCTTTTAGAGTCAAGTGTAGGGACTATAATAGAAGGAGGACTCAGTTACAAGAGGCATTGCCCTTTGCAAATATTTCATTCCAAGCCTCAATGGAATGTCTGGGCGCACATTTCTGTGTTTTAACTATGTACTGATCAACTCATTTTTGTGTATCTCACCTCCAGTATCTCTACACAAGAGGTAGGATTATTTTCGTGCCTCACAGAAGGGACTGTTACTATAGAAATTATATTTAGTATTTTTTACAATACAGCACTCAGAGAAATAAAAGACTAAGGGCCTAATCCTGAGCCCCACAGTGCTGGCAGTACAAGTGTACCACTGATGCTGGCCTCATAAGGCATATAAGGCACATAAGGTCTCATAAGTGGCCTAAGGCATTCCCAGCACTGACAATAAGTTCTTACTGCCATTGCTGTACCGCTGTTGTGATGCCGGTGGCAGTGAGTGCACCAATTGCCAGCGTTGCGCTGGTTCTGGATGAAGCCGGATGGTGTTCCTGGGCAGGGGGTGGTGGAGCGGAGGATGGGACTGATGGCGACCTTTGCTGCCGGATCATGACCTCCCTGTTGGGTCTATCTCTGCGCTGGCAAAATAGCTGGCGCAAAGGCAGGTAGGCCCATTGCTAATTGGGAAGAGGCACTTTTTCAAGCGGTGTTACTCTCATATTCAGCAGGGGGAGAGTAACAGTCCCACTTCACACCAGCACAGTCTTTTCTGTGGTTTTCTAGTGGTTGTTGCAGGTGGTGTTCTGCATTGTTTTAGATTGTGAGCCCTTTTAGGATAGGGAGCCATTTAATTTTATTATTATTTGCCTGTGAACCACTTTGAGAACTTTGTGTTGAAAAGCGGTATATAAATATTATTTTATTGATTGATTGATTGCCTGCCCTGCGCCCTTACTGAGGAGAAGGGGACAAATGTCCTCTTCTTCTGCAGAGCCTCCTGGCTGGCTTTGCTACCGCTGCTCACATGGGCAGTTGGGCAGCTCAGGATTGGACAATGAGGTCTACTCAGAGGTAAGCCTCATTGTGTTAAATTGGGTTTACTCCCTGGCAAATGTGCATAGGTTTTCAGCCTCATAGGCTCCAACAGCACATGGGCTTATATGAAATGGTATGTCAGGTCAGCAAATACCTGTCAATCCTGATCTGGCATTTCCTTTTTACACCAGGAGTGAACTTAGCTTGAAAGAAGTTTTGATATGGAAAAATGAGGGTTATATCAGATGGATCACCAAGGATCAGATGACTGCTGTGGAAATCCAAAAGCAGGCAGGACTGAGAATGTAGACCATCATAGCAGTACAATGTTGCAAAAGGAGGTAAGGATATTACACCTCTGGTAATTACAGGGAGTCAGAGAGTGGAAAGCGAGAGGACTGCGAGCCAATTTCAGGTGGGTCATGTATCACCTATTGCAACCGTCATTGAAAATATGGGAAGATGGGATCCTGGAAAGGGGGACAGGTATGTGGTTATTTTGCTTGTGTAAAGGTTGTAAATAGGCTTTTTTCCCTTCTGATTCACTTCGCTATTGGAAAAGGGCTGAGGGTGCAATCCTAACGTGGAGTTAGGCCGGCACAGTTAGGCCAGCAAGGTTTGGCTGGCACAAGGGCTATCATAAAGTAAGTTTGGACCACTCTCGGAGTCAGGAAGGATGGTACACGTCTGTGCGCTGGCCTCTCTGACTCCAAGGCTGGTCCAAACATACTTTACGGTGGCCAAACCAAACCTGTGCCAGTCAAACTTTGCTGTCCTAACTATGCCGGCCTAACTCCATGTTAGGATTGCGCTGTGAGACATACCTCAACGTATTGCTGCATTCTCAGGAAAGCAGCATACTCTGGCGTCACAATGATGGCATTTCTGGCCACAATCTTATTAGACTGTCATTTTAAAAACTGGGTCCTGGTGCTAAGAAGTTTGAGAACCACTGCTCTATCCTATTGACACATATCCACAAGTACAGTGGGAACAGATCACAGAAACACAAAGAGCAAGAAGCAGTAATGAAACCATATACAGCTTATTTGTTTCACTTCACTCATGAAGCTGACTAATTTGAACCATTCTAACAGCCCAATAGTAACAAGGGCCTGCCCTGGCGGAACGCACTTTCCACCTGTGCACACTGTCGCAAAAGTGCCATAAAGCACTTGGAGACAGCATAAGATTCAGGTGCACCGTGGGGATCTAGGTAGCATTGAGCTGTAAATGCTGCTACATCACCATCCTTTGCACGCATCTATAGAATTAGGCAGCAACAATATTTTCAATTGTGAACTACATCATCATTTTAACTCCTGGATTGAAAGGCATATGGAACTATTGGTCAGATGTCATGAAATTAAACTAGAGAAATACAGTTTTCAATTAGTATGCACTGTCTGAACACTAGTACATTTTGTCAGTTTCTTTATACAACTGTTCTTTAAAAGGCTTATTCTTAAAAACTGGTCAATTTTAAAACAACAAACATATTCTGTTTATTTGTAGCCACTATACTAGGATATTAGGATCTTTCTAGATAATTGCCATAGGGCAAGATTGAGAGACTATTGATGAGAAGTAAGATTTTTTCTTATGATAGTCAATAAAAGACAATCTTCTTTCCAATATCTTCAATTGACACATTGGATAAATACAAAATTGAGAAATAATGTGTTGTGACAGGAAACTACGTTTGAACAAATGATGTTAGAGTTGAATAGATGTATGTTAGCTAGCATGTGCTGTCTTTTAATAGATCTTAGTAGTGACAAAGGAAATAGCTATTGTCCAAAATTGAATCAGGACTTAAATGTCAATGTATCAGAAACAATATGGACTTGGTCAAAAGGCATGAGACTTTCTTTTGGTATCAGCATTGCTGAAAATTCTTATAATTGACTGCTGGCACCTTATTCCATAGAAACTGAAATAAATACATCCTACAATCAGGAGCAAAGTTAATGAAAGTGTAGCCCAGTGCAGAGGACAAAATGTTGCTCCAGAAGTGACATTGCAATAGGCAGTGATGTCACAGTTGTATTTTGGGTTTTTGGCCATAACTTTTCATAGAATGAAGATATTACACTCTGATTGTTTCATTGCATTCTGCATTAAATTACCTTTCCAATGATATATAACATGATGGTATTATTCATACATACCAAGGTTTTGACAATTTTGGCCACTAGTATGAAGCTCAGCTTGTTGTCCCCCTAAAGCTTGTTGCCTACACTTCTTTACCTACGCACCTGCCTACAAAGAATAAACAGCCTAACTGCTTGTGGTATTCTGTTAACAAGGCAGAACTGATGCACATCTGGTAGTCATGCCCTAATGCCCAGGTTTTCTGGGAACAAACTGTGAACTATAATAGTGTCATCAGAAACATTAGTAATTGTATTATGATACATAGAGCAACTGGGTTGATCGCAAACAAGTGAATTTATTTATGGCTGTCAGAATATTGGTTGCGTAGTATCGGGGAAAAAAAAGAACTGAAAATTACTCAATGGGAAACTAAACATCAGTCTGTATTAAAATGCTTGAAGCTTACTGAAGCTTAATTCATATCATAATTAGAATAAGTAACCAATCAGATATTTGAAAACAGGGCCAGGGGTGGTTAAATAAGAATTTCGAATTGGATATAGTATGTGGTGAATTAGCCATATAAGACATTCAATAGATGGGAATCACACTACATGTGGAGATGTTGTTGATATGCTAATAGTAATTATTATGTGCATGTTTCTGTAATGGTGCTGTAATTATATTTTAATTTTTTAAAAATTAACTTAGAGCACAATCCTAAACTGAAGTTAGGCCGGCATAAACTAAGCCAGCAAAGTTTGGCCAGTTCAAGGGCCACCATAAAGCATGTTTGGAATACTCTCAGAGTCAGGGAGGATGGCTCATGTCTGTGTGCTGGGCTCTCTGACTCCGAGAGTGGTCCAAACATACTTTACTGTGGCCCTTGTGTTGGCCAAACTTTGCTGGCTTAGTTTATGCCGGCCTAACTCAGTTTAGGATTGCACCCTTAATTATATAGCAGGATCTTTTTTTTTAGGATCTTTTTTTTTAACTGCTTGAAATCCACTAACAAGAGCCAAATAAAAGATACCGGATGGAGGCACGTAGAATTAAGGAACAGGGTACCTCTCCCAAAAAAATTTCTGCCGCTGAGACCCAACTCTGTTCTGCCCCCTGTTCTGTGAGGTGAGCGAGGCTGAGATATGGCTAGCCCAAGGTCCCCCAAGCAGCTTCATGGCTGAGCTGGGACCTGAATCTGGGTCCAATCTGCCCCAGCTATTTGCTGGTACAGGTTTGAGGAGAATAAGGAAGAGGAAAAGGGACAGGGAAGGGGATTTCTGGTGCTGCTGAGATCTACCCCCTCTCCTATTTTGCTTCCTGCCCAACCTTCTCTCCACTCGGGAACTGACCTGTTCCTTCCCCTCCCTGCCTCCACTGCTGAATAGCCTATGCTGCCAGGGTGTCGGCAGCCTCTGGCACCACTGCTTTGGTGCCATTGCGGCGGCGGACTCAAAATGTCTGCCAGCATCGTGCTGCATGGAACTGTGTTCTGCTGTTGTCAATGGCAGCCCAGTCCTAGTTAGGGTTGGTCTGCAAGTGCTATTATTCCCCTATTGTAGTTGGTGAACTGAAGCTGAGAAGGACTGCCAGGCCTATGTCCACCTAGTGAGAGATCATGGCAGAGGCTAGATTTGAAATGAGAAAGTCCAGACTTGTAGTTCACTGTCTTAGCTACTATGCAACGCTGGTTCTCATTACTTGACTATTCGTAAATGGATTTGGAGACTTATAGTCTGCACAGGTGCAATGTTAGTTATATTGTGATGAACAGTTCTAGATTATATTTAGGAATCCATAGCTCAAGTAGCCATTATTTTCCTACTATGGAGTACGCAAATGCAAAGTACTCAACATTGTATATAAAATGGAGTAAAATTGTCATCAAAACTTACTTTCAGGATAAACTTCCTATAGTAGGCTGTCAGAATGATACGCTTCCTTTTAATCATCGTAATATAAATGTACTGTATAATCTTTTTGTGAGCATATTGATCCGGATACATATACTTGATCACATAGCGAATGAGCTATGATATAAAATATGCAAAATAATAGTACTCTAACCTAAATAACACTAATAAATTGCAAAGCTTAGCGTGAAATTGAAAATCACTAATGTAGCATTGTGCAGTTTGTTGAGGCAAAGAGCAGTCAAAGAATCATACATAATGTAGCAGTACAACTGCTAACAGCAGGCTTAAGAAAGACAATTTAAACATGTTTTTATGGACAAGGGGAATTGATCTTTGAAACAGTTCCTGATGAGATTCCACTTAGGCCGATCAGCATCTTGGGAGGAGGTTCTGGTTTGCCCCATACATCAGCTGCTTATTTAAAAGATGCTCAGTGAGGACCTATTTAAATTACACATATGGCTATAGAGTTTTAAAAAGCAAAAAGAGGTGCAATGTAGATGCCAAGCCCATTTGTAATTCTATATTGGGTTAAGTAACTTCAATAAGTTCACTGGAAGAGAGACTGCAAACCATTTTCTTTTACTTCCTAATCCACTACGTAGTTGAGTCCAACTACACAGATTTATATGTTACAGAAAAATAACATCGGGTAACTCTTTTGGTAAATTACTAAAGTCCATTATCTGCTACAATTGTATCAGCATTTTAAAAAAGAGGAAAATTAAAGACAGCTAAGCATATGGGATGTGGTGGTGCTGCGGGTTAAACAGCTATTGCTGAACTTGCTGACTGGAAGGTTGGCAGTTCAAGACTGCGTGACGGAGTGAGCTCCCGTTGCTTGTCACAGCTCCTGCCAACTTAGCAGTTCGAAAGCATGTAAAAATGCAAGTAGATAAATAGGTACCACTTCGGTGGGAAGGTAACAGCATTCCGTGCGCCTTGGCGTATAGTCATGCCGGGCACATGACCACAGAAACTTGTCCTCAGGACAAACGGCGGCTCTACAGGTTTAGAAACGGAGATGAGCACCGCCCCCTACATTCGGTCACGACTAGACCATTCAGTCATGGAGAAACCTTTACCTTTTTAAGCCTATTCAAGTTCTGAAATCAGTAGGCTTGAATATGTTCTATTTTGGTCGGTTAAGAGAGCTGTCTTTGCTATATCTCCAGAGAGAAGGCGGGCCATCATGGTATAGTCAGAGGAGAGGCAGGAACTGAAGGAAAGTAAATATGGTAAGCAATCACAATTAGTGGACAGAGATGAAGAATCCTGGGTTCTTTCTCTTTTCAGAAGAGCCTGATGGGGATACCTCTTACTTCCAGTCCTCATTCCCACTCTTGATGGAGCTACTGGTGGTAGAAATCAGGGACAGCCAAAAAAATTATGGGGCAGACTAATGGAACATCAAATGAACTTGTTTCCCAGGTTTATTCTCAACTTTTTCTAGACTTACCTGGTAATCACAGATATAATCTCATCATTTCGTGCAGTGCAAGGTTTTTGGAGCAACTGTGAGAAATGAGAGATTCTTGGTATTAATCTTACTGCAAAAGATCATGATTGCATGTTTTAAAATACATACGCACACAGCCCAACACTAAGTGAGTTGCTACAAAGTGCTTACAGAGTCACAAACACTAATCCAGAAATGTGTGTAGCTATATAGCTTCCTCCATTGAGGCCTCACACTTGGTGGCAGAAGGGCTACTGACCTAAGCAAGTCAGCAGGGTTGCTTTAACAGGGCGGAGGGCTGGAAGGATTGGGATGAAATGGGGGATGGGCCTTGGGAATGTCAGAGATGGGAGCAAGTGGAATCCAGCGAGTATGACTGGCTCAAGTCAGTCAATATTCCCCCTTGGATTTGCACCAGCTAAAGTCTGACACTGAATACCAAACTGCTGAAGAGAAGGAGGGGCAACTGCCTTTGAATACTGCTTCTGAGTTTGCTGGGGCCATCTGGCTGGCCACTGAGGAGAGAAGGAGGCTGGACTAGATAGTCGTTTGCTGTGATTGACAGGGTTCATCTGACATTCTTGTGAGTTTGAACTGCAATGTTTGGCTATGTTTTTGCCTTGGTTGTAAAGGAATTTATCATAATGTCTGTCTTCCTATTCAACAGTACATGTTCTTGTAAATATTTGACTCTACCAACTCTTGAAGATAGCACCAAGCAGAGTAGCTCACACAAGCATATAGAAGGAAAAGTTAAAAGTAATCCACTCAGTTAAGAGTGCTTAAAATGCATGCAACTGTCAACTCTAAATGGAAAATTAACTTGCAGGGTTATGAAACTACTATCAATGAGTGAGCTATCAAATTTTCATGAGAAAAGCCCATGAATAGTGCTTAAAATAATTACTTTTACTATCCACTCATCTCTACTTAATATGAGTGTTTTTCCCTAGCTCTATATTTCCTCATAAAGTCTTTAAGTTATCAATATATATTAGCTAGAACTGCTTTTGGGCATCTGAAAATGGCAAAGATGTGATTACATAAAAAGAAAGCATGAAATAATCTAAATGTAGAACTCAATTTGTTGTTTAGTGGGGACAGAAATCCTGAGGCTATTTGGATATGAAGGAATTCTCCTTTTTCCTCTGTTTGGTTCAGTGTGGTTCGACTGCTCTGATGAAAAGGATTGTTAATATAATAGCTTCTCATTTCTGTCATTCTACTTAAAAAAATCTTTAGTAACAGGACAATATAAGCTTCACACATGCAACCATATAATTTGCAGCACTATAAAGATAAAATAGGAAACCACATCTGCAAGTAGTTTGGTTACAACTAAAATATAAAACAAATTGAAGGGAACAAAACAAAGGATAAGGTGCTCCTCTTAATTTGAGCTCAAGCAATTTTTATGTACCACATTAGTCAACTCTTGGCATTGGATTAGTCACTAGGGGATGGCTGTATTAGTCACTATATTGACTAATAAGGCTGTACTGGGGAGAAGACATGCCACTGTGAAGAAACACTTACTTTGTAACTAGAAGTTCTCAGAATCACTCATCTCCCTCTCCTGTTTAAACCATTTACTTAAGAGGGCTGGCAAAGATCTCTGTGGAAAAATTACAGCCAGTCATGGTAGCCGAATTAGGCTACTTTGGCTTCATTAGGGATGAAGAACCCCCTTAAGGCCACCTGCAGCATTTTGGGGTACCAGTTTGTGTATGTCCCCACTAACAGCCCAACCCTATGCTGCCTTAGCAGTTACTGGGCAAGAGGCACTTTTTCAAGCGGTGTTCCTCTTATATTTAGCAGGGGGAGAGTAATTGTCCCTCTTCACCCCTGTGCAGTCTTTCTAGTGGCTGTTGCTGGTGGTCTACCTTTTTTTAGATTGTGAGCTCTTTGGGACAGGAAGCCATTTCACTTTATTAATTGACTGATTGACCACCCAGGAGTGGAGTGGTAGCTATGCGGCTACCACTGCATCCTGCGGCAGCCAGGCAGGAGGCTCCCTTGGAACACCCCCCCCCAATACATTATCACCTCAAACGGTCCCCTGCAAGTATCAATGTAGGCCTGACACTGGCCTCTGTGTCGTGACTCCTCCCGTCCCTTCCCATTTAGTACTTCTAATCACATGTGGGAGGGAATTACATCTCAACTAACACTCCATGCAGGCTGCTAAATTTACAGCAGACGTGCAGATTTTTAAAATGAGCACGTATTACTAATTGCATGGGACTGGTTCAGGCCATAATTATCATATGAACGACCACCACCATATGCTCAGACCAAAGGCATATGAGCTTTCAGAACCTATGAAATGTTGGTAGCTTTTGGCCTACAGAATATTAAGGTATCTATTTAAAACAAAGAACTAAAATGGATGATGATAAGAAACTGAGCTTTGGGTTTGGGAGACTTGTATTATGCAAAATAATACAAAAACTGGGGGTGCGAGAAAGGGAAATGCAAACAGCTATTTTGAAAGTTACGGGCCTCCCAGATCCTCCTGGAGGCCAGTGCGACCGTGAGGTGAAAAGTCACAGCATCATGACTAGTGCGAAACTGTTGGGACATCCATTACTGGGCCACGCCCCTTAAGGGGGAATGGTCCATTTCTGGTTCCCAATGGTGGATCACGACCCACCACTTTGGGGACCTCTGCCATACAGGGATGATTTGGGAAAGAAACAAGGAAAATGATATGCTTTACAATGAAAAATAATACCAGTCTCGTGATGATCATTAATACTGTCAAATGTCTTTTCTCTTTGTAATAATCATATTCCAACCCCCCTTGTACTATTTTATACTCCCATGTAAAAACTTTCTGTAACTTTTGCATCTGGTCCAGCAATAGTCACCTGCCAATTTGCATCCCTACCCCTGAGTTTTTGGGTGTCAGAAGGCACTTGAAGAAAACTACTGTACAACATTTAAACAGATTATTGCAGGCTTCCATTTATAGACTTAACCAGCTGACATTTTACCAATTGCCTGGAAAGGATAACATGAAAGATCGATTAATTTCCCTCATTAAATAAACTGGCGTTGGATTATTAATTTTATGATTTTTTCTCCCAACTGGTTACAAAATTACATGCTACCCATCCAAAAGGAACATCCTTAAACTCACAATAAACAACTTGGAACTGATTGCCTAGGTCACTTCGAGTACATGATTTTGCCATCACAGTAATTCTTCATGGAAGCAACATTTTTCATGTAATCATTGTAATTATTATGACATTAATGACTCTGTCAAAATCTAAATGTGTGGAATTAAGCTGTTAACAAGTGTAAATATCTGGAGCAATAAAGTCAGTGAAAGGTCATTTTACTCTCAGTGTGCGTGCATGTGTGAGCGCATGAAATGTGAAAGAGAAAACAAATGTAAATATGTGGTTAATTTTTAGTTTGGAAGACATCTGCTCAGTCTGTATAATTTCATAGTCTCATCAGCTGTGGCTCCTATTATGCTGCACTGATATTGACTGGACATTCATTTTCATTGTATTATCCTCATATAGTATGCAACTGTGTAGTGATAGTAAAGGCACAATCCAAACCTGGAGTAATCCTAATCCTAACCCAGGAGTGTTGCAAGTGTACCATAAAGCGAGTTTGCACCACTCTGAGTCAGGGAGGCTGGCACAAGGACGTGCACCGTCCTCTCTGACTCAGAGAGTGGTCCAAATGTACTTTAAGAGCCTCCTTTAAGAAAACTCCTGAGCCAGCACAAGTCCTTATGGCGGCCTAACTCCAGGTTAGGATTGCGCCCTAAATCTGTGTTGGCTTCTTTGCTTTTTCATATCCTTCCCATGTAACCTCATATAACATATTTTCCCTTTTTTAAATTTCTGTGATTATGTGGCCTTTTTAATATTCATATTATTACCATTATTACTTTTAAAACACACACACTGTTTTGAGCTCCAAGCAAACAGTGGTATACCATCTTAATATTTTTTCTTTTCAAACTAGATGATGTTGATATTTCAGTGGTGTTACTGGAGTTTTGAGTCAGGCACCAGTAAAGATGAGAGATAAGCACCACTTCTAATAGCAAACCTGCTTTAAATTAACCACGTATTTACATTTGCTTTCTCTTTCACATTTCATGCGCGCACACATGCACGCACAGAGAGTAAAAAGACCTTTCATTGACTTTATTGCTCCAGGTATTACACTTGTTAACAGCTTAATTCCACGCATTTAGATTTTCTAAGTTTTGGGGGAGCATTATGTAGCACTATTCTGTTTTGCCAATATTCCAGAATGGATTCTGAAAATTGGATGTATTTGTTAACCAAGCCTAGGTATCCACAGAATGGTGCACACAGGCTAGGCCTGCCTTCACATGTTCTTTGGGGAATGAAGATTCAAATACTGACCCCAACTTCTTGCCACACTGAAAACATTTGGGCATATAAGGCAACCTAGCCAGTCAGTATAACGACACTATCTTTTGGGATATTCTGAAATCATTCTAGACCTCACATAATATGTTGTAAAGCCTTCAGCACTGCAAGGGGTGATGACTACTGTACACTTGCCTTTTACCATGTTGCAAACTTCTAGGTACATCAGGAAGGAGCCTAGAACTGCCTGGAATTGTTCCCCCGTCACATAATTTTTTATATCATACTAGCTTTTTGTTACCCGGCATTGCCCGGGAGACAAAGTACCCCAGCTTGTATTAGGAGAAGGAATGGATACAGGGAGAGAATCAAGAAAAGGAGTGGACTGAAATTGTCACAGTCACTGATCAATGTCTGCAGGTCCCCTGGCAGTGTGAGACACTCACAGTAATGTGAATTTAACCCAACACCTGTTTGTAACCCACATTTTTAGTTTCACCTCCAGGAGCAGGAATAACAATGAGGAGACAGGGACACAATCACGTACAAGGGCAAGATGAAGCAGGCATACCCACTGATCAGTGTCTGCAGGTCGTGTGTTAGGATAGCACTGAAGTATGAGAAAGTGGAAGAGGTGGCCAGCTAGCTCTCTGGAAATAGGTCCCTCTCAGATCGGACTGGGTGCTGGAACTCTCTGGATCATTTGCAACTCTTTGCAACTCCAGCAGTGCAAAGTGCTTTCGGTTTCGCTTTCCCTGTGTATCACATACCCTGCAGAATCGTCTGTGACCACAGGGTGGCAGCAGACCTGTAGCCCAATGCAATCCCTTTGGTTCCTGACGATCTGGCCCCCCTCCCCAAAAAACGGGGGGCTGTAGGGGGGTCTGACCCCCGCAGTGATTCTTTCCAGGCTGCAAGGTATCTGTGTGCCAAGTTTCGTGGCTGTGGGTCAAGGCACGGAGACGCCTATAAATAACATACATACATACCCACACACATACATACACACGTCCATTTTTATATAGATAGATAAACTAGGGGTGTCAAAACATTAAGCCTGCAAGCTAAATGTGGCTCCCGGAAGCAATTTCTCCAGCCCCTGTTATAATTGCACAATTGCACAAGATTTGCACATTTTCTCTTCTGTCATTTGCAGGTAATGAGTATCTATGTGAGAATAAAGTGAGTTCTTCTGGCATTTCTCTTCACAGCACTGAGGCCCAGATGCGCCCACTGGAGATGCTCTAGGAGGATTTCCTGCTACAGGCAGGGGATTGGAGTAGATGACCTTGTAAGTCACTTCTAACTCTATGATTCTATGATTCATCCACTTAATGATATCACTTCCTGTTTAATGATATCACTTCCATCCCTCAGCAGGCACCATGAATGCTAGCTTCGGCCCTCTGTCTGACACTCCTGATAGAGACAATGGCATCCAGAGAGCTGAGAAGGTGATGATGATAATACTTCAAGATCAGTAGTCTCCGGGTGTACAAGATAGGGTGTTCAGGAACTACCTTGCATGTTCTAAGTGCTCCAGTTAGGTGGTGAAGTGTAAGAGAGTGGTAATGTTTGCAAAATATATTTTGGGTTGTACTTGAAGTTTAATTTCTCAGTACTAAAGAACCAATGGGACTTAGTCATGACCTTATAGAGCAACTCTATGCATGCTTACTCAGAACTACATCTCATTATATTCAGTGGGACTTGCTCTCAGGAAAGTGGGCAAATGATTGCAACTCTGGTCAGGATTAACTAAATTTAAGACACAAGCTTTTGTCAGTCAGGATCCTTGCTCCCCGCACCCCGCCCAAAAAAAAAATTAAGTGCAGGGAACACCTTAATAAGAGTTGGGCTTTCTTGCATTGGAACTGAAGAGGAAAAGGCCCAGAAGAATGTGAAGACTAGATTCCAAGTTGTGAGTAGAAACTATTGCTGGAGTGGTTCATTCTGTTTACCTTATGGTAGCCCCATTGACTTCAGGGAGCTACTCCAAGGTAAGTGATCTGAAGTCTGGAGCTTTTGTGAATGTGACTGTTAAGAAAAACGATTGGCCTGAGTGGTGTGGAATGAGAAGAGAATTATATAGGGCTTTAAAGTCAAGGATAAGAAGATTACGTTTTGATCCAGAAAAAAGATAAGCTGGTAAAGCAATTTGACCGGAAAAATAAGAGGGCAGGAGCCGGAGTACAAGTACTGGGTCTGAAAGGACTGAACTTGGGAGAAACGAGATTATCTAATTATCTACACATCACTGACTTATACCACAGGGCCCTATGGGCAACCTACAAGACACACAACCAGGCCCTGGTTGCCTAATGTTATGTATAGAGGGTATAACCCAGAAAAGGTGAGTGTAAAGATATTGTGATTCTTAAAAAATCACCAAATACCCACTTGACAAACAGGTGCAAGGGAAAAGAAAAGAAAAAAGAAGGAACTGAAATTGTAATTTTCTTGTGAGATTTCTTAATCCTCCTATTCACTTGAGTTGGAAAAATCCATGGTCCAATATGGAAAACCCATTTCACTTTAGCAGGTGCTCTATGGGTTTATGCCACAGTTTTGCTTGGTTGTCTACGTTTTTGGAAATGTGATATGATTTCCGTTGCATGTTGTAATGTGTGGTAAATTCTAGCTGCCTGATCAAGACAGAAGCCTTTCCCATGTGTGCTGCTTGGTAAATGGGTTATCTGTATGCTAATCCCTGGTAAGTGCCATTGACTAGGGGTGGTACTCATCTGACAGAATTTCACAGCTAGAGTTATCTTTCAGAAACATCTTGTCTTTGTTGTTCGCCCCCTTTCAGTAGTTTTCAGATTTAAAGTTTCAAATTTCAATGTTTGTTCCAAGTTTTGATTATATATTTTGCAACAGCTTGTATGAGTCTCCAAACTATGGCCCAGGGGCCAAATGTGGCCCGCCACCAGATTTTAGCTGGCCTGCATTTTTGTCATAGCATTTGCTAATGTTTGACATTTTCATTCATTATATAGCATTTCTCAATTTAAGCACAACATGGTTTCTTTATAATTGTCACAATTCTCTTTTGTTCTGAATCAAATCAGGCTGATTACAAAAAAGAGTCAAGTAAAACTCATTCATTCATTCATTCATTCATTCATTCATTCATTCATTCATAAAACTGATTTTGTTTAGCCTGTGAAAATGTGTAAAATATACAATATGGCCCTTGTACTGAAAAGTTTGGAGACTCCTGATTTAATCTGATGCATGGTCTTTTGCCTGCAGCTTTACCTGCCATTTTGTTGCATTATTATTGCGCTGAATATTTTTTTAAATGTATGTAAAAAATTTTGAGAGGTCCCATATATTCATAATTTAATCAATAATCATGGCAGAATGGCTCTAGCAGAATGGGGTGTGGTCAGGCATGCATTCACTGCCCCTGACAGTAGTAAAAGCTCTTCTGAAAGCAATGTCATCATTCTTTTGCTGTTGGGTGCTTCCACTCATTGGCACAGCTCATGAAAGTGTAGTCAGGTGCAGAGGGCAAAATGATGCCCCGGAAGTGATGTCACAACAGGAAGTGACATCACAGTTGTATTTTCATTTTCTTGCTCTTTTGGCCATAATTTTTGACAGAATGAAGATATTATACTCCAATTTGTTTCATTGCATTCTGCATGAAATTAACCATCAAATGGCATGTAACATGATGGCATTATTCATACATACTAAGGTTTTCACAATTTTGGCCACTAGTGTCAAGCTCAGCTTGTTGTCCCCCTAAAGCTTGTTTCCCAGTGCAATTGCACCCTGCCCAGCACTTCTTTAGTTCCGCCTCTACTTCCACCTTTAGGAGAGAAAAGTGAAGTCTTCATCCTTAAAGAAAGGATCAAGCTTCATTTTGAGCCTTCTGTGACTCCCCTTCCTAACCAAGAGTGAAGCTCCCTCTCACATTCTGTTCCTGTGGCAAGTAGCGCTGCTTGAGGCGTTGTTCATTTTTAAAAGGAAGATCCTCTTTGCCCTCTTCACCTTGCTGCTGTCAGGAATCCAGTGCCTAGGGGGTCTAACTACCTCATCTATCATTTTATCAATCACGTTTCTTTTGCTGCTCCATTTGTTTGTACCTGCTGTACAACTGTTTTTATAGTGTCGGCCACAAAGAACTCTGGCTGGGAGAAAAACAGCTGGAGGAAAGAAAGCGGTGAGTGATGAAAAGGTTAAGCACCTTCCCCCTGGAACCCTGCGTTTGCCCTGCAAATGGTCCCCTGTTGATGCCACTTTGTAATGATGCAGAGGCCAGTCTTTGGAAACACGAGTTGGCTGGTAATATGTCCTCCTGAGAGTAGGCAGAACTTAAGAGCAACAGGATATATAACTAGACTCTTTAGATCTTGCTTGTAACAGGAGAGTGGGACCATGCCTGTTTGTGTCTGCTGGACGGACCCAACCTCTTTCACATGGCCAGCATAACTTGTGAAAGATACTCTGCATGTGCCTGCTGAATGTGTGCAGAGACTGTACACCCTGCCTATTCAAGGGTCCCTAAATCCATGAAAGACTTTTCACAGGTAATGCTTAATGTATGTAGAGAGACCATTAAAGGCATGATCACTCACACTCACACTCACACTCACTCACACTCACACTCACACACACACAGAGGCATACATGGTCAATATAATGTGTATGTAGGATTCTTTTAGACAATGGCTGCTGATTCTGCATGATGATTCTTGAAATGATTATTTCTGATTCTTGAAAATACCAACTGCTTCAAGAACCAGTGCAGATAACTCTTTGTGCATTGCTTTTTCTACTTTATCACCAACAAATAGCCTCATCATTACACAGTTTGCAACATGTATTCAACGGGCTCCTAATGTTTGCCTCTGCTCCAAATGAGGCCTATTCTTCAAACTCAATCTCAGCTGGAGAACGATACCAGTGAGAAGGAAAGAAATGGCTTGCTCTTCTGCCCCATAGCCGCATGACTGGCAGAGAGGGACGCCTGCTTCTAGTCTCTTTCTCCCTGCGTCTTGCCTCTGCTCACTTTACTCTCTGGTCTTTGC
The DNA here is from genome assembly GCA_029204185.1 of Lerista edwardsae. Taxonomy (NCBI): domain Eukaryota; kingdom Metazoa; phylum Chordata; class Lepidosauria; order Squamata; family Scincidae; genus Lerista; species Lerista edwardsae. The sequence goes on from JAJKFI010000003.1 coordinate 16,618,499, forward strand.
AACACTTCCGTAACAGTATTCCAGTGCCAGAAAGAGAGAATGGGGGTGGGGGAGGGAAACTATGAAGACGGGAGAAAGCAAAGCCCATCTGCTTCCATGGCTGCAAAGTCCAGTAGCTGCTGCCACTAGGCAGGAAAGTTTGGGGGGTTATGGGGCCTAGAACAGTAGAATTAAATAGCTATTATGTGTGCATTTAGAACATTCAGGGCACAATCCTAACCTGGAGTTAGGCTGGCACAGTTAGGCCAGCAAAGTTTGGTCAGCTCAAGGGACACAGTAAAGTATTTTTGGACCACTCCCTGAGTCAGAGAGAATTGAGAAGCGGGTTGACCACTACTAGCTGTCAACAATGGGAAGCATGTTACATGTGTACTCAGTGAAAGTGCTATGCAGGGCAGAGCAGACTTGCATCCGCTGGTGCTACCCTTACCTACATGCATTCATCAGAGCATTGGCACAGGGCCTATGTGCATACAAACCATACCAGGGCACCCAATTCTGTTTTCTACAGACACTGAAAGTTTATATGCCTGTAGGCTACTTGCTAATGTTATGCCAATTCTTCCCCCCTTCAAAAGTGTTCACAGTACACTGACTAAAAATCTTCAGAGGTCAAGCGATCCATTCTTTTCCTTGTAGAGGAAAAACTGCAGATCTCTTTAGCTATTACCTACATGCATATGAAGGATATGGTGGCACAGCGGTTTAAACCGTTGAGCTGTGAGCTTATTGACTGGAAAGTTGGCAGCATGCGACGGAGTGAGCGCCCATCGCTTGTCCCAGCTCCTGCCAACCTAGCAGTTCGAAAGCACATAAAAATGCAAGTAGATAAATAGGTACCACTTTGGTAGGAAGATAACACCGTTCCATGCGCTACAGTGTACGGTCATGCTGGCCACATGACCAGGGAGCTTGTCCTCAGACAAACACCGGCTCTACAGACTTAAAAACGGAGATGAGCACCACCCCCTACAGTTGGTCACAACTAGACCATTCGGTCGTAGGGAAACCTTTACCTTTCGCATGCATATGACATACCTTGCAAAACAGTGGATGGAATAATGTCCATCCATCTTGTAGCAGGTGAGCCCTAGGCCTCATGTAGCATCCCAGGTGTTTGGTGAATCCTTTGCTGACCTACTGCAACCAGTAATCAGGGGGATTTATTGAGTACTGGACAGCTGCAGTCCCTGGCTACCATCCTCTGCATAGCCCAGGGGTTATGACAAATGACTAATTTGTCATTCTTTGTTAGTGTTAAAAGTACAATCCTATGCATGTCTACTCGGAGGCAAGGCCTGCTGAGTTCAGTAGGATTTACTCCCATACCCCAAGTGGGCACAGCAGCCTAAATGTTGGTTAAATTGGCAAGTTTCTTCTCGCCATACTTGTCAGAGTACACGTTAATCTTGGGACTTGATTCTGCTTAAGGGTTACCTGATGGTAGTTATTCAGTGCTATATTGTGTTTTTTTTCCCCCCACTGGCAGTAGCTCCATTTTGCTACCATTTTATTTATTAATGAGTACTTATTAGCAAAGTTTCTTTGGTCTTTTATCAGAGAGAATTTCTGTTAAAGGAGCAGGTAGGACATGCAACAGTGCTGAAATGGACAGTGTATTTTAACAGATCTGTAGAAATTTTAAATTGCTTTACTGGAGGGATGAGAGTAATGAGGTCAACTACAGGTCAATATCTTTACAAATTAGAGGGACTCAAGAGAAGAGAAATAATTAAGGGTCCAGCGGGATTGAATACAAGTGCAAATAACTAGAACTGTATCAAAAGAGGCTAATGGCTTGATGTTTCAGTGCATGTGTAGTCACAAACAGCAACAGTACACCTTGCTACATCATTGGGGACACCTGCAACGGGAGTTTCTGAATTGCTGGTTAGTGGATTCACTGCAGAAATGCAATGCAATAATCCAGGGTGGGATGAGGGAACTGGACAAATCTTTACTATAGTCACTTGTCAGTAATCAAATTGCACTGACTAGGTTAAGTTGGGAAGTAATTCTGGGGAGTAACATTATGGGAGAGCCTGTTGCCAAGCTGCTTCAGTAATTAAAGGAGATGGTTCTTCTATAGCAGCTCTCACCAGACTACCACCCGCAAACTGGAACCGATGTCTGGTGAGAACCTTCACCCTCCATGAGCAGTGTTCCACCACACTGCCACTTCATTGTTCACCCAACTTGGGCACAGGGACACTCTGAGCAGTCACATACTGCCTCATAGCCTGCTGGGATCTTGGGCAAGAGATGCGACTGTCCAGAGGCTCCCTGCGCCCAGATAGGGTGAAGAAGAAGGCAGCAGCGTGGCAGAATGGTTAGTGATGGTTGGGATGGGGAGGGCTTTTTGGGAGCACAGAGGTCCCTGGTTTGGAAAATGCTGCTGCCTTGTTCTTCTATAGATAAAATAATAAAATAATTCTATAGATAAAATAATAATAAAATAACTGAAAGATAATGATGAACACTTGCAATAATTGGCTGTAATCTTTGGAATAAGAGGGCAGGTCCTCTTATGGATTCAGAATTGGCTGAGGGCCAGGAAACAGAGAGTGGGGATCAAAGGACAATTTTCACAATGGAGAGAGGTGAAAAGCAGAGTGTCCAAAGGATCTGTCTTGGGACTGGTGCTTTTCAACTTGTACATAAATGACCTGGAGACAAGCATAAGCAGTGAGGTGGCCAGGTTTGCGGATGACACAAAACTTTTCTGGGTGATTAAAACCAGAAGGGATTGTGAAGAGTTCCAGAAGGATCTCTTCAAACTGGAGGAATGGACAACAAAATGGCAGATGCATTTCAATGTAGACAAGTGTAAAGTTATGCACATTGGGGCAAAAAATATATATCAAAATTTCACATATAAGCTAATGGGTTCTGAGCTGACTGCTCAGGAGAGAGATCTTGGGGTGCTAGAGGACAACTCAATGAATGTGTCGACCCAGTGTGCGGCAGCTGTGAAGAAGGGCAATCCCATGCTTGGGGTAATTAAAAAAGGGGTTGAGAATAAAAAGGCCAATATTATCATGCCATTGTACAAATTGATGGTTAAGGCCACATCTAGAGTACTGCGTACAGTTCTGGTCACCACACCACACCACACCTGTACAGTTCTGGTACAGGTCTGGACACCTCAAAGAGGACATAGTGGAGCTGGAAAAGGTGCAGAAGAAAGCGACAAAAACGATTACGGAACGGGGGCAACTCCCTTATGATAGATTGCAGCGTCTGGGGCTCTTCAGTCTGGAAAAAAATAAGGGGGGACACGACTGAGACATTCAAAATTATGCATGGAGTGGATAGAGGGACATTCTTTTCCCTCTCTCACAATACCAGAAGGAAATACGTTGAGGAACTCATCCTTCCCATAACAAGGAGTGCTCCTGGTTCCAATGAACAACAATACTCCTAGCATGTAGGCTACTCCTCTGCGTCTGACACTTCACATATGAGGAGCCTTGACTACGGTCTGTTGAAAAAACCATATTACAAACAAAAGGAAAAGAAAACCAGCAACTCCATATGAATCAACAGTTCATGATACCTGCCTTTCTAGAAAAATCAATGTGGCAACAACCATTTTATAAAAATAAACTCATAAGACTAAAATAGCAATTATTAAAAACAACAATAAATTTGTTACACAAAATGTTCACCAGCCTGTTGCAATTTCTCTTTGCTGCCAACAAATTCAGAATTCAATTGCTCAATAAAACCTAAATGACTTTCACCTTTGCTTTCTCCTTCTGCTCACATTCAGTTATTTAGCATACATTTTTTAAATGTTTGGAATTCTAACTCAAAAATATCATGCACTCCAACATTCTGTTTCAGTGTCTTCCTGGGTGCTCTCAAAACCTCCAAACACAAAAAATAATGTTTAATAATACAATTGATTTAAAATATTGATAAAGAGATGCTATTCTCTTTAAGGCTGGACATTTGCTAATAGTTAACAAGGGCTGTTAATGTTTCACTATAAACCTTAATGACAAATTAACCTAATGGCTAGGAATCTCTCTCCAGCTTTTGGAATATAATAGCCAAGGGAGGCTTTGACAGTAAGACGGATTTAAAAACCTTTACTGATGAAGTAAAGGCCTACCTGTCTGTTTCACCTCAGCATTCTATATAGGGCTAAATCCTATCCAATTTTCCAGCGCTGGTGCAGCCATGCCAACAGAGCATGCACTGTATCCAGTGGTGTCATTCTATAATGAAGTGCCGGAACGGTGGGCGGGACTTACCGCGTGATTGGCTGCGCGGTTCTGACGCGTCGCCACCGTTCCGAGCCCCGCGTGGGCATCCCTGGCTTCGGAGGGGGTGCCCGCTTGCCTGGGTGGCGCGCTGGGTGCTGCGGAGAGCCGCGGAGGGGCGCGCCACCTGGAAGAATCCCTCCGCGGTGGAACAGCAGGCGGCGACGCGTCGCGGGGCCCCTGTCAATCAAGGGGTAAGTCCCGCCTGCGTTCCGGCACTTCATTATAGAATGACACCACTGACTGTATCCCTGCAATAGAGGGGCAGACATTTGTTCCTTTTCCTCAGGGCCACATTGTGGCTGCACCGGCACTGGAACATTGGATAGGATTAGGCCTTTAGGCTTGAACAGGGACAATCCTGGAGTTAGGCTGGCACAGTCAGGCCAGCAAAGTTTAGCCAGCCCAAGGACCACCGTAAAGCATATTTGGAGCATTCTCAGAGTCGGGGAGGATGGAGCACATTTGTGTGCTGGCCTCTCTGCCTCCGAGAGTGGTCCACACATACTTTACGGTGGCCCTTGTGACAGCCATACTTTGCTGGCCTAACTGTACTAGCCTAACTCCAGGTTAGGATTGCACCTTAAGTGTGTGCAGGGGCGGGATGAAGGCAGCGACGCGACCCCTAGGATCACGTCGCTGCTTGGGGCGACAGGGGCTGTGCGGGGTGTGTGGGGAACCCTGGGGAAGGCAACACAGGGCTCCCCAAACAACGAAATGAATAAAAAAAGCTATTGTGACTCACAATAGCTTTCATGATCGGTTTCATGATCGCAGCCTGGAAGTGGGTTGCAATCGCTTTTTTATTCATTCTGTCTTTTGGGGACCCCTTCAGATGCTTCTGCAGGGCTCTCTGCACCCCCTGGAGCCCAACACTGAGACAGGTAAGGCAAACATAGCCCCTGTCCCTCCCAAGCGGTGACGCAATCCCCAAGATCCACCCTCCCTGTTAAGCCTCCTGCCGCCATCCTGGAGTCCCTGTGCCAGCCTAAGAAGGCCGGCCTTACCTTCGGGCCTCTGGGCCTGGACAATGGGGCATCAAGTTGTCTTAGGCTTGTCCTAGGACAAATGCGCTTTACAGCATGTTTGCGACAGATGGAGGCCAGAGCAAGGGACTAGTGTTGGCCTATTGGCCAGTTTGGATTGCTCTGTAAACCATTATTCCATACACTTACTGCATGACATGCTCACACAATTCTCTCCCATACATACAGGGGCACTCTAGCATCTATAACTGCAAACGTTTAAAAAAAGGGAAGAGACTGAATTCGGAGATTTTGAAACTCCCTACGAGATCCTGATCTTAATTTGATATAATCAGTCATATAGGTACAGGAGAAGCCAACACCCTTCCCCACTCCTCCTTCAATTCTTTGTGTAGAATGCTCTCTCTCTCTCTCTCTCTCTCTCTCTCTCTCTCTGTGTGTGTGTGTGTGTGTGTGTGAATGGCACATGTATGAGCTGTGTATACATGCACACATGAGAGTATGTGTCTAAGCTGCACCACAATCTTTGGTATGTCTACTCAGAAATAATATTCATTGTGTTCAATTGAGCTTACTCTCAGGAAAATTTGCATAGGATTTAGAGTCAACATGTGTATGTGACCTACATGTGCTTGTATATGTGCGAGAGTTTCTATCAATGCACAAAATTTCTGCATGCATATGAGAATGAATATATTAGAGGTTGTGCATATGTGAGAATGTTTATGCATGCTCATCGTGTTTAGAGAGGGTTGGTAGAGGAAGCTTTCCTCTCCACTGCCATGGGTCTCCACCACAGGTCTCGACTTGTTCCTGTCCTATATGCAAGTGTAGAAAAGTGATTCCAAGAACAGTATGTGTTCTGACACGCATCTGTGCACAAGCTCATGAAATACTGCAAACAACACTAAGTACACCTTCTCTGTCATTCTTCTGGTTAAAAATTGTGGCCTTTTCTAATGTGGATCTGAAATTACAGGACCTAAACATAATTTAATGCACTCTTCTCTAGACTCACATAGTTCTCAAGAGGCACAGGAATGGAACCAGAGTATTCTTTGCAGGTAGAAAAGGCCATTTCAACATAACACAGCAATTTTCACTATAAAATGAAAAAAACAAATTTCTACTAGCATAAAAGTCACAGAGTTAATAATGAAGACATGTATTCCAATTTCAATGGAAAGGCAGTGCTCACCTGGGAAACAGCTTTGAATAATTCTTGAAAAGCAGAAATGTACTCATAGAGGCCACATGGAGAAGATCCCCATAGTTTAACGTAGCTATAGTTAAAAATCAATGTAAAAACTCAGCTGGTGATTTTTGATACATTTAACGTGTTGTTATGAAATACACAAATTAATATTTAATCATTTGGGGTGATTCAAAGCTTCCCTTCTTCTGATGGAAGTAGTCTTTCTCTAATGGAAGAACTCTTTTCTCCGGAGGAAGTTCCTTTTGTTGGAGGAAAGGAAGCTTTGATCCAATCCATTATAAATACAAACATTTTATTTGAATGATTATGGAAGCTTTAGGTAGAATGTCTAGGAATAAAGAAAGCCTTACTAATTAAGATGTGTGAAATTGTTTCACACTCCCTACCTTCTTGAGCTGTTAGTTAGGGAAGAATTATTTCAGGAACAGACCCTGAACTACCCTTTGCCAACAACTAGGCTCTGGAAAATAGTCCATGTCATAGAACCATAGAGTTGAAAGGGACCTACATGGTCACCTAGTCCATCCCCTCCCTGTAGCAGGAAATCCTTCTAGAACATCTCTAGCAGGTGCCTGTCGAGCCTCTGCTTGAAGGTCTCCAGTGAGGGAGAATCCACCACCTTCCTCGGCAATCTGTTCCTCAATGTTCTGGCAATGTGGTATATAACAAGTGGGATGTCCCCAGTCTGTGTGAAAACCCACACCAGATGTGCTGTTGTTCCATGGCTAAACACATCCATGAGCAACATACATGAGAGACTCCCCATGCAGGATTTACAACCATACATTCACCCCAATCCAGGGATTTCTTTGTGGCAATAGCTATGGTAGTCCCTGCTCTTGTGCTGTTCTTTGGCAGACTTCCTGCATGTGCAGGTATCCCAGCAGCACTTGCCCATCAATAGGGAGTACTGAAGGCTTATGGCGCCTTTTGTAATAAGCTACATATTTAGATTTGTAAAGGTTAAGCAGATGGGAAGTATGCATATGCAAGCCCCTTCTAATATCCTAGAAGCTGCTTCTGCTATACTAATCAAGATACATTCTAGCAATCCTTTCCAGTTAGCTTTTAAACTCAGAATCTTTTTCTCCTGTTGCCAACACCCAGAGTGAAAAACCACTTTGTTCAGCTCGCTGCCGACCAAAAGTGGGTGTGCTGTGACACAAATATCAGCAACTCAGAATCGCCACGGGTCATCAATGACTACTAATTAATTACATATACACTATCCATCAGAAGTCTACCCAAGAAGCGAGAGAGAGAGAGAGAGCGCATTATACCAAAATACGCATTTATTTAGAGAGAATGTGCACCTTACCACAAAACTCTCATGTTACCTCTGCTATCAATGTACAGCTCCTGGCATCACCTTCTATCATAATTTATTTGCCTATCCTTTAGTTTTAAATACATAGTTCTGAGCTAATGATATAGGTATCATTCTATTACTGTTCTATCATTTACATCATTTGGTAAAGAGTGAAAAAGTGTGAATTATAACCTAAATAACTCTCTTATGGCCCAATCCTATACTTACCGGCCAACATCCTATCACCTGACTGGCATAAAGCGGTCAGTGCTATTGGAAAGACATCCCAAAAGCAGTAGCGTGCTGCTGGGATATTGGCAGGAAGGCTGGTGCCTTCCCACACATTCCCCCCCACTGCCTATTGGAGCAGGTTAAGTCAGAAGAGGCAGAGGTAGGGGCTGCAGAGGAAGGGGCTGCAGAAGGGGGTGAGTGTAGCTGCAATGGCAGGCATCAGGCAATGGCTATCCCTCTTTCCTGCAGCCTCTTTGTCCCCATTCTTCCTTTGGACTTGCGCAAATTGCTGCTAGCTCAGGTCCAAAAAAGAGCCATTACAGGTTTGGAGGCTAAGACTGCAATCCTATACTCCTTGTCATGGGAGTACGCTGCACTGAACACAATGAGAGCTACTTCTGAGTAGACATGTATAGGATTGTGCTGTTATAGAAGTGTAAAGGAACTAAAAATCTCCTTTCACCTCCATAACCTCCTGATCTCTCCCCCCTCCAAGCTGGGTACAGTGTGCCATTTCTGGTGCAGTTGCACCAGCAGGTGTGTGTGTGTGTGGGGGGGGAAGGATAGGGTTGGGCTCTTAGCTTTTAATTCCCCTAGGGCAATAGGAAAACAGTAAGATCCTAACAGAATTTCATTACGAACGCATACAAATGTCCTGACATATCTGTATCTATTTAAAATGCAGCCATCTACAAAATAAATGTTTCTCACCTTGTACACAGAAAGCCATTACTTCAAAAGTCTTTGATTAATCTGAGCACAATCAAGGGCAGGTGAGATAGCTGCCATTTAGTTTAGCCAAAGCAATCCATGCCAGCGGCAATAAACCCATCAAACTGTCATAGAGTCAAGCTGTGAGAAAAAGAGTATGGTGATTACACGCAATGGTTTCCTTCACTGGTTTCATAATTTCAATTTTTGTAACTTTTCAAGATTTCCAATACCTGTAGCAGGAATATATTAGTGCAGAATTTTTTTCTCCAGGACTTACTATCAACAACTAAGTGTATTGGTTTTTCCCCCCATCATTGAATCAAGAAGAGAAGCTCATCAGGCAAGAAATATTGTGATTACATTCTTATATAAATTATTTAAAGGGGTTCAGCCAATCAAAATACAGATATAAGTATCTATTTTCTGAGCAATGCGCACATAACTCCCATTAAACGGACAGGGACATGGTTGACAGACTTGAAATTGAACCTTCTATCCGGATGAAGAAGAATGTATATGTAACATGTATTATATATTATATTTATTTGGAAACAGGTTCAATTTCAAGTCTGTCAGCCATGAGTCTGCCCACTTAATAGGAGTTATGAGCACACATCACAAAAAAGAGACCCTTAAATCTGCGTTTCAGCCAATGCTTAGTAAGACACAGACATCAGGTATTTTTCATACATGTGAAATGTTGAAATCTTTGTTGTACCAAGGAAGATTTTCAAAATGGAACAGCAGCAGAATAACAAATCTCAGAAAAAGAAGCAGACCAGCTTATGCAACTGACTAATCACTGACTACCAAGACACTCCTGTCAATATTAGGCAAGTGGCCATGGTTTCTGCACCCAGGTTCTGCTAGTCTGCATTTAGCAGCAGGTCCATCCTGAATATATAGCAAGATGGCAGCATTCATAATAGGTAGTTACCAGATACAAATGGGGACAGAGTGCCTAAACCTTTTAGCTGTGCATCCCCAAATAACCACGTGAGACAGAGTAGATATGGATGAACAGGCCACTTTATTGCACCAAGGTACAGAGGAAGAGAAGCTAGAGACTAGCAGCAGTTAAGCTAAGGCAGAAAAGGGGGTGATAAGGCACTTGGTGAAGGTGGGGGTCAGCCATTGGCCTGCCTCTGGGCAGGCGAAACATCCTGACTCAAGGCCAGCCCCTTGAGTCGCAACCTGTCATGGTCAACTCCCGCAGGGGCGGAGGCAGCATACCCGTAGGCCCGCCCCGACCGGAGGACACCTGAGGTGGGCCAAGGCTTGAGGCTAGGTGACTCCCGGCCAACCCCACACATTGATGAGCAACTGTGGGGCTGTCGATCGGTAATGCCATGCCTTAGCTGACCTCCGGAAACACACCGAAAAGCCCTACTTCCTGCCTTTGTGCCCGCACCAACCTGCCATGGGGGTGGGGGCGGTCAGCCTAGAGCTTAAACCTTTAACCATTGTTAGAGAAGGGGATTTTGGCAGGTGCAGCTCAACACGGAAGGGTTTAAGCAGCTTGCACCTGCCAAAATTCCCTCTTCTGTCCCATTTGTAGCTGATAACCTTAATAATAGGGCATGAAAAAATGGAGTTAATGTTTTACTGCATACAATGTGTTTGTTCTGGCATTTGGAAAAGGACCATTTCATACAATGCAGCATGGAGGCAGCTTGAAACTGTCCATGTGCAGCAACTTCCCCCCCCCCACAAAAAAGGGACAGTTACATACAGACTGGAGGTGAAGGAGGAGCAAGGAAAATATGCACAGGTTAAACCAGAAGAGGGTTACAGAAGTTGCAAAACAAATAGATTCAAAAGGCCGCAGCAAGTAAGAAGACTCAGTTAGGAAGCCCTTGCAGACAGGGTGACAACAGAGGACCAAGCGCCTATACCTTTAACCATTGTATAGAAGAGGTAAGGGAATTTTGGTGAGAGCAGCTCAACATGGAAAGGTTTTTAAAGTAGCACCTAACAAAATTCCCTCTTCTATACAATGATTAAAGGTATAGGCGCTTGGTCCTGTATTGCATATGGTCACCCTGCCTGCAGATTCCCCATGATCTAATTAGTAGAATAATCTTATCACTGTTCTTCATAATTACCGTTTATAGCTTAATGATGCTACGCTGCTAGAGCTCTAGAAGTCCCTTTTTGTATACCCAGTACTGCTTGGTAGTGTGGAACTGGTTACTGTCCAGTGACACAATATGTAGTGAACACATAAATCAATAACCCCCAAACTGCCACTATCCTCCTGCTTGAATCAATTCTAGCAACCAGAATCTACTTTTCTGACCATGTCTCTATTTTGACTTTGTTGATGCTGCCGGCGGCTCTGTGTTTTTAAATCCAGGATGGGCCATTCCAGGAGGAGCCATAAAATATTAGTGAAGTCTTTCTTTCAACTATCTGACATTTCAAGTGGACCCATGTGAGTGAATTGTTCAAATGTAGGTTGAGGGCGGTGGAGAAAGCTCTTTAAAATATTCTGCAGATTGACCTCTTAGTCTTGTGCCATGTTTCTACATTATACTTGAAATATATTCGCTGATTGCTTTCTCACCCTCAGTTTGAGAGCTACCCTGGGGGGTTATGTAAGTTTCCCTGGTTTTCCGCTTCACTTCTTCCTAAGTATAATTTGCAGAGGAGCATTTATACAGAAGTATCTGACTGCTTTAGGTAATGACCAATGCTCAACATTTCCCAGTGCTTAAAGAAAGGCATTGTTCTTCCAGTCCTAATTCCGACTCCTACAATATTTGAAATATCTGTGACCTGGTTCCTTGGAGGAATGCCTGCTGTTATTCAAACTGCCCAGTCCTTCGGAGAGAAGCAAAACAGACCCGGCCTTCTGTTTCACCAATGACAGAAATTTAATAGGCAGCTACCAGAGGAGGCTTTTTGGCAGTCATAGTTGTGGAACTTCACCAACGTAATTGTTGGAACTCACAGCGCAATCCTGGTGTGGTGTAGTGCAGCGCTGGCACAGCTACTGCTGTAGCACTGACACTAGCCATTGCAAGCATGCTGTAAAGCAGTGGCGTTCCTACAGGGATGCAAAACGCTAAGTGGTGCTAGCTCCTGAGCTCCTGTGTAACATGGTCCTTCCCATTTGCCTGCAGAGCCATTAGCAGCTTGTAGAGCAAAGCCTCGGAGCCAGCAATCCAAGCTGCAAATTGTTCTGAAGGCAAGGGGGAGGGGCTGCGTTACACAGGAGCTCAGGTTCCTGCAACACAGAGTATTTTGCCACGCCCAGGAATGCCACTGCTGTAAAGGAGGGTTGGTGGGAAGTCCTGCACTGCCCTCCTGGTGCAGAATCCAGAGCTACAGCTGCCAGAGCAGTTAAGATCTGCTCCATGCAGTCAGTTGCAGTTAAGATCTGCTCCATGCAGTCAGTTGCAGTCCTGCCATTAACAGGGTGGGGCAAATGCCCTGGGTGCAGCGCTGGTGAAGGAAGGCGGCGATGAGGCACCTCGCCTCTCGGAGACACAAGCAGTGTTCGGCCCACCCGCCATCCCTTGCAGCAGCCCTGAAATGGAGCCTAGAATGGCATGGGGGCATGGCGGAAAGGCACAACAAGGGGGAAGGGAATCAGCGGAGGGTGCAGACCTCCCCTTCTCTGTCTCTGGGTAGCCCATTGACTGGGTCTACAACTGCTTGCAGTGCAAGGGCAGTGTCAGTGTGATATGGGGTGGGTGTAACAGGGGGGCATATCAGGCCCAAGAGGGGGCAGGATAGTGGAGGAGGCCTACGCAATATCTTAACTTCTGCCCCAAGCCTTGAAGCCCAATATGGGGCTTCTTGGACTTCCACCAGCAATTTATCTGGCTCAGGTCCAAGTAGCCCCATTGAGCAGGCTACAGAAATATTCCCTTACTCCAAGGAGATCTCCAGCCTACCCAATTCTAGCACTGGATAAGGTGTGAGCTGTGTGGCCTCTTGCGCTAGCACTGGTTTGGATTGAGCTGTCCATTATGGAACTATACCAATAGTGAAGCTGAATAAGGGCCGGCCTTAAGCCAATGTGACCAAGGCTGTCACATTGGGCCCCGCATTTTGGGGGCCCCCGCACCAGTGCAGACAGGATCTCTATGGAATGTAGGTCAGTGGGGAGAGCAGAGCAGCTTTACCTTGGGCCCTTCCACCTGCCCCTGCCTCTAAATGGCTCAAAATGGGCCTCCTGGAAGCAGTTGGCAGTGATGTCATAATGTTACCACCAACTACTCCAGGTGCCACATGCAGCACCACAAGTGTGTTTCGTGGTGTGTGGGGTCCCACGGGGAGGGTAAAGGGCCCCTTGGGAATGCCCCGCTTTGGGCCCTGCTGCTCCTAGAGCCTGCCCTGCTATAACACAATCCCAAGCATGGCTATTCAGAACATATGATTGCTATCCTAACCTGATAATTCCAAAAGAATACAAAATTATAAGAATAATACAAAAAAATGTCAAGGCTATGGCATTTGATCTCTGTAGGTATTATTTCTCTTTCATTTTTTTTTCCTTGGGGCACTAGCTTTTAATGCTTCAGTTGACTTTAAAGCACCTCACGTTAATTGTTTTTTAAAACGAAATCACAAACCTCAGAATTTCCTTTCTCGAACTATGTTGTCTTTGCCAATTATTTTGTCTCTTGCTAGCTCTTCATAACAAAGCCAGTGTTACTTGAGCTTACTTGTTACATGATGGGTAGTAAGTCACATCTTTTCACTGTTTCAAAAACCACTGACATCATTAGTCACTTTTGGCTCCGGTCTAGCTTTGATTCCCCCAACAATAGAAGAACTGTAGATTTTTGCAGATCATAGTTTTGCTTGTTTGAACAGGAGTGTTAAATGTTATCCTTGCTACTGGGGAGGCAATTCTCTGAACACCTGCCCTTATAATTGCATTAAATAGATTCAGGATTTTTCTTCTTCTCTAGGCTTGAATTATTCCTTCTGTAGTAAATATTATTGTTTGAATCTTAACTTCAATAAAAGAAATCTGTCTGCTCTTTCATTTGCAAGTCCTGTTTTTCCCCTTCATGCGCTTTATTTTCTTTGAAGAACTTTAAAGTTTTAATTATAAAAAATGCTGGTTCTGCTTTCCACACCTGATCAGGAGCAAACAGCAGAAAGCAATTCTGACCACCTTCTTGTTCTTCTCTGCATTGGCCTTCTTACAGGCCAATGTAGGACATTGGAATAGTGCCTGCTAGAGGATAACTGTGTGTCTCAAGCAGTGATGTAGTGGTAAATTTTAAAGTGCAAGAGCTCTTCAAGGTGCCCCACAAGTTTTGGGCAACTCATTCCTTCTCTGCTTCAACATTTTGAAAAGAGATAACAGTATCTTCCTACGTTACAGGATTGTTGTAAGGACACCAACACAGGATGTTTGAGGCACTTTATACACTTGAAAATGCTATCCAAATGGTAAGTACAGGTGGGCCCATCATATCCGTGGATTCAAGACCTGTGGATTCCATGGGTTTTGAACCCGTGGCACAGGCAAAAGTGCTGTAAAGTGCTTTGCACAAGTGGCGCCAGTGAGAAGGCTTGTATTGTCCTGCCATGGCTAGTACAGGCCTCAACGTATGCTGGAGCAAGTAAGCCCCATGCCGGGCAGTGGAGGGGCAGGAAGAGGGTAGGGAGGAGGTGTAACAGGGTGAGGGAGTGCGAGAAGAGATCAGGGGGTGGGCGGTTTTGGTCCTGAGAGGGGGCAGGATTGGTGGTGCTAGCATGCACCATATCCTATCCCCCTTCCTGGGCAAGATCCATCAACATGGATCCATTTGGATTTGCACAAGCAATTTAGCAGGGTCCATGTAGACCCACTGCAGCAGTTGGGGCTTTCTCCAGGGACAAATGTCCCCTAACCCCGAGGAGACCTCCAGACTGCTAAATTCTCCCATGGGATACAGTGCAAGCCATGCTGGCCCCACTGCATGGGCACGGTGAGATTTCTATAGGATTGGTCTGCCCATCTAGGCTGCAACCTAGGCTCAGGTGATTCAGGCTATAGTCTAACTGAGGTGGTGTGGAATGTGTGTGTGCGTGCACCTGAGAGAGAGGGAGAGAGAGAGAGAGAGAGTATTCATAATTTTTACAGAAGTAGGTTGGCTCTGACGTTTCAATGAAGGTATAGTTCTGGAAGTCCACAGGAAAAGGTCAGGTTTTGTTTAGGTAAAATCAGCACTATCACCTCTCATGCTGCTGCAGTCAAGTGTTTTTATGCCATCTTTCGCCTGGCAACACAGAAAAGCACACACAGCTTCCCAGCAAATGTGTGCATGTCAACATTCCCTCTGCAACTTACTTAAATAGAGTACATGAGTCCCTTCAGCTTCTGCCTTTGTTAGTGTCTGCTAAGAAACTAATCACTGGAGCCACTCATGTGATAAACTGGCAGTTGCAATACTTAAATGTCAAGTTGTTTTCATCAGTCACATCGACATCAGGTCTTAGATGGAATTTTTTTTCTGGCTATGTGTGTCAAACCTTTCTTTCGTGGTGCTTCAAAATATGGAATTGCCTTGTATGCAAATATGAATCCCTTTGCTTCTTAATTCACCAGTTTCATCATAATTGCCCTTTACCTATTTATGAATGTGGCAGCACTGAATGTGATAAGCAAGACATCTCACGTGAATAATAATGAAGACTGTTATGTACTGAACTGGCAGTTTGTCTCAGGGCGCAAGCCTAACCAACCTTTCAACACCAGGATAAGGGCAATGCAGCTCTGAGGAAAGGGAACAAACATTCCCTTACTTCAAGGAAGCCTGCATGACTGCCCCCCCCCCAGCTGCAGTACGCAGCACATGCCCCGTTGGCACAGCTATGTCAGTGCTGGAAGGCTGGTTAGGATTTGGGCCTCAAAAGCGTAGTTCACAATCCTCAATCTTGCTAAAAAATAGTCCTATTGATTTCAGTGGGGGTTCCTTTCAGGTAAACACGGTTAACTTTGCAGCCTAATGGCACAATCTTAAAGAGAGGAAAAGACCAGCTGCAAAAGTTCCGTAAAACACTTTGTGACTGCCTAGAAGTTGCCAAAACCAGTGTGGAAGCCTGCATTGGCATTGGCGTGCCGACAGAAGACCTAGAGCATGCTGGACATGGTAAGTTCCATGCCAAGTGGTGCAGGGGTGGGGGAGAAAGGGGGAGGTGTAATGGGGAAGGCTGTTAATTAGAAAAAAACAATTCCCACATGAAGGGGGATGGGAGGGTTGGGAAGGGGAGAGGATAAGTATCCCCTTCCCAGGCCCAATCTACCAACACAAGGCAACATGACTTGCGCCAGCTACAGAGATTGCACAGATCTGAGTTTCCCAATTGGCTATGCTAGGAAATGCTAGACAAAGGCCATGCTGGATCTCTATGGGCTGTAGGTCAGTGGAGAGAGCAGAGCAGCTTTACCTTGGGCCCTCCCACCTGCCCCTGCCTCTGAATGGCCCAAAATGGGCCTCCTGAAAGCAGATGGAGGTGATGTCATCATGTCACACACACAAAGCATGGCACCACAAGAGTTCTTCTTGGTGAGTGGAGAGGCCCCGTGGGGGGGGGGCAGAGGGAATGCCCCATATAATGACATTCATAGAGCCAGCTGAGACCCATAATATATTCTTCCTAATTCCCAGTGTATGTGAAATCAATTCCACATTGTAATCATTCCACACATGGCACTGATCTTTGAGTGTCAAACCACCAAGATCATCCTCTACAAAGAAACTAGAGCATTATTTTAATGTTTATTCAAGCCTTGTGTTGTTAATGCTCCCTTCCTTTTGCAAATTAAGTTATACAGATTGTTTACATTTGCACAATTAGTGGAAATTGTTTTTTTCTAATTAACAGCCTCTGAAGGTGAGCGTCCGCTCTATTCTGTAAATATAGTTGTGAATATGGATTAAGCAATTTTTGTAAGATCACATGTTATGCAGTGTCAAAACCAACAATAAATCCAGGACATAACAATACAGTGTTGGCTATATGGCAGTGA
Organism: Lerista edwardsae; assembly: GCA_029204185.1. NCBI lineage: Eukaryota > Metazoa > Chordata > Lepidosauria > Squamata > Scincidae > Lerista > Lerista edwardsae. The sequence goes on from JAJKFI010000003.1 coordinate 16,635,204, forward strand.
ATTCATAGGTTCCATAACTTTGATTATGTACACAGGAATAACACTGATGTCTTTATATGTTCACCTGTGAAAGACTCTGGAATGGAGAGAAATGGCATATTGATCTTGCTGTGGAGCGCCGGGAAAATATGGGTGGTATTACACCAGCTTACACTTTCAACGTCCTGCTGAAGTGTCGAAATAAAAATTGCTATCTGGAAACTTCTGAAGGCAACAGAATAGTAATCAATTTTTTTATCTGTGGTTAGACACTGGAAGCCAGTGGTGGATTTTCTGTCCTCATTCTGCAGCTCTCTTGTTAAAATATGTAGGCGGTTCCTCTGGGAAATACTATACTATACCTAGGTTGAAACTGTTTACATTAGGAAGTGAAAGTCTGCTCTTTGTAGCCTGTTAGCCACAAACATATCCTCCTCTCATACTGTCACTTTCTCAAGGGGGTTATTGGATGTTACTCAGCTGCAGTTCTTGAACATATAATACACAGTTCTATGGAATGGCTACAAGGGCAGCTTGTTTCATCCCTTTTCATCCTTGATTAAAGTTTGAATGCAGCAAACATCTCTACACGGTGTAGTTTCTGTTCTTGAGGGAAAATACCAGGTGAATTTTGCTCCCAATATGGTGCTCAGTTACATTCAGCAGGGAAATGAGAAAAAAAAAATTCCACAGAAGGACTTATAGCAATTTGTGCTGAGGTAAAAACATGTCAAATTGTCCAGTGCTTCCATTTTTTTTTGAGGGGTCAGGAATGTTCCTTTTTGTCCTTGAGCTCCAATTTCAGAGTTCAAAATACAGATACCTTGAGCAACTTATCAAAAGTGCACAGAGTGGTCCACTCATGAAATGCTGCTTCAAGCCAAAGGCTGAAGAAGTGGCAAACTGACAGAGGGCACTGAGCACCGGGGAGGTTGTACACACTTACAACCTCCCTAGCCTGGCCCATTGCCTGCTCCACTTCACACTTACTCCTTCTGGCTCTCCTTGTAGAATATGTGAGAACAGGAGTGGGGGTCTTCACCACCAGAGAAGGTGGTGGAGAAGCTGGAGGAGGAAGTAGGATCTCAATGTCCCTGTTCCTGATTGTTCTGCAGCTATTGAGAACAGAATTGATGCTTCCCTCCTCCTTTTCTTCACTGGGGGGGGGGCAGGACTCCTAAGATCCTGCACAGTTGTGAAGATGTGGCAAGCAGAATGATCCCTTATCTGGACATCCAAATCCAGACTATTCCAAAATCCAGACATCTTTGTCCAAGACTTTAAAAAAAAAAAGTTTCTATAGAAAAAAGATCTTGTGGTCGTTCCTACGTATAGGTTGTACGTTCTGATCTCTGCTCTGTGGTGTGTGCCATTGTTGAAAAATATCAAGCCAGCAGACACCCAAATGGGTAACCATGAAAGAGCAAAAAGAAGCATTTCTCATTGAAATTTTTGCAATTTTTCCAAAATCACAAAAAATCCAAAATCCCGACACCTTCCCATCCCAAGCAGTCCAGATAAGGGAAAATTCACTTGTAGAAAAAAAGAATGAATTCGGGTGTCACATGCCATCCTGGCTTGGGTCGAGCCTGAAAGTGCATCTGCAGATCATCTGAAGATTGCTTCTTTGCATCCTAAATTAAGCAGGTTACAGGAGCTATGTTATAGGAGCTAGGCGGTTAGATTCTGTTGGGCTGCTGCTTCAGCACCTGCACTGGCTGCCCATTCATTTCTGGGCCCAATTCAGAGTGCTGGTTTTGACCTTTAAAGCTTTTCATGGTTCAGATCCAGGTTACCTGAGGGACCGCCTTCACCCTTACATTCCAGCCCGCCCTCAGGTTATCTGAGGGGGCCTTCCTGCAAGTGCCTTCTTTCTCCCAAGTTAGGGGATTGGCGGTACAGGGGTGACAATTATGGAACTCCCTCCTGGGGGATCTAAGATCTTCCTCCTCCCTCATAGCATTTCGGCGAGGGCTCAAGACTTTTCTGTTTCGTCTGGCATTTTATGTTAACTCCTGTACCTCTGCATCAGAACCTGCATTGTAAATAGTTTGCCCTTCTCCAATGATCTTTATTATTTTTAACCCTGTTTTCTCTTATATGTTACTTTTTATTGCTTATTTTATTGTCTTATTTCTATGTACTGTACTATTACTATTACTATTACTATTACTATTAGAGGAAAGGCGGAATAAATTTTTTTTTTTTGAAAAAATAAATAGGTATTTGGAACCTATTCAATTTATATTGAAACTGTAGTCTTGGCACCCCAATTCTATCCAGACTTCCAGTACTGATGTAGCCAGGCGCGCACGAAGACCCGAGCATGCCCCCGGAAGCACTGAAACCGCACCCCTGGCGGCGCTGGAACCGCGCCCCTGGACGTCACCCCGCCCCCGTGTGTTGCCAGACATGTCTCCCTTATCCCGGAAAAGCTTCATTTTGGAGCATAACGGACCCGGGGCAGGCGGGCAGGCCAAAAACTGCATGGTCCCACCTGGACCGCGTGCAATGGCGCCCTGCTGCTGCCTGGCGCCCCAGGGATCGTGCCCCCCTGCGCCATAGGATAGAATTGCCTCTGGATGCAGCCATGCCAATGGGGTGTGTGCTGCATCCTATGGTTGCAGTCATGGCCGCCTCCTGAAAGTAATTGAATCTTTGTTCCCTTACTTTGGGGCTACACTGAAGCTGCATTAGCACAGAAAAATTGGATAGGAGTGGGCTCTGTTAAAATGCAGAGTACCGTGACTATCCAAGCTTTACATATAGGAGTGGTAAATTAACCCAACAACTAAAAACAACATTTGCATGTATAATGTAACTTTTTTTACTGACAGTGAATTACAGGACACCTGAGTGAATCCTTTTAAACATGTCTTAATCTGGGGATTTCAGCTTTCCAGCAAAGCCACAAACATTCTGCCGAGACATTATTTCCAGATAAAATGATGGGAAATGACAACAAACAACCCTTTTTAAAGAGAACTTCAATCAGGTTTCCCACTGTTCATGTAGAATGCGTTCTCCAGGCTTACGCAGACTTGTAATCTGAAGCTACAGATGAAATCACTACTAAGGGTTACTTGACCCAGAAATTCAGTGCATGGAAACAACTTAAATTTTTGATGGTGTTTTTATTTGATCTATCAATATCTAAGCATGTCCATATATTTTTGTGGCTGCAATAATAAAAAGCACACCCCAATTATGTTATAAACAAAGGAACACTTCATTCTAATGGGAAATACACTGATCCAAAATCAGAAATAAAAGAAGGAGACAAAGTAACATGGAGCAAGTTTCCAGGGTTTTTCGTTTTTTTATAATACAAAGAAAATACAGGAATTTCTACAGGCCTGTTTCCAGCCTTGTGTTCCTAATAGTTGGCATCTTCAACAGAAAAGCTGGCTTTTATAATCATTATTTTAAGAAATTCTTGCTGTGATGTGCACATTTATTACTGCAGCACAGAACGTTAACATTAGGACCTGGCCTAACATTAGAAACTGGAACTGGCCAGTTCCAGTTAACATTAGAAACTGGAACTGGCCAGTTTCCCTGCTAACTGGGCAAGAGGCACCTTTTCAAGTGGTGTCCTCTTATATTTAGCAGGGGGAGAGCAATTATCCCTCTTCACCCCAGCACAGTGTCTTTCTTGTGGCTGTTGCTGGTGGTGTTCTCCATTCTTTTAGATTGTGAGCCCTTTTGGGACAGGGAGCCATTTAACTTTAATGTTGTTTTTTTTGCCTGTAAACCGCTTTGTGAACTTTGTGTTGAAAAGCGGTATATAAATACTAGTGATTGATTGATTGATTGATTGATTAGTGGTCCAAAGTAGCATCATAAGAAAATGAAAAACGCATTTATGATTATATTTACTTATTTTGATTTGTACTCATTGCAGCTTAACGGGTCATGGCTGATTGCAACACATTTGCAAGAGTATGCTGCTAGTTTAATACAGATCACAAGCACACTGTCCACTTAACATCTACAGTAAAAACACCTGCTATTCAGAAAAGCATAGTGTACTGTAAATAGACTTCAGTATGGTCCAGTGTACGTCTTTAAAAAGAGAGAAATTCTTACTACAAGTTATACAATGGGCAGAGATCCTGACTTCATAATCTTATAGCGCAAGGGCCAAGACACTGTGTTGTTCACTGCCTCTTCAAAGGGTAAGATTAGAAGGTCTCAAGTTCAGAAGGCCATGTGAGGAAATGGAAGGAAACGGTTTTGAGACTGGTTGGGCCTGTATGTTCATTTCAGGAACCTGAACAAAGCAAGGCCAGATGGACTAGAAACTAGAACTAGAGCTGGCTTTGCTTGCTTTTTCCACCAATCTATGCTTTATGCATTGGACTTCTTCAGTGAGTTAGTAATAAATAATGACCAGCCCAATTCTATTGAAATCCTGCTGTGCCAATGCATCGGGGCCAGCATGGCTTGTGCTATATCTAACAGGGGAATTCTGCACGCTAGATCTCTCTTCAAGATAAGGGAACATTTGTCTCCTTGCCCCAGGGAAAGTCCCAGCTATGGCAATGAGCCTACTCGGACTTGTGCCTGCTAAATTGCTGGCATAAGTGCAAGTTGATCTGTGCCCGTGGATCTTGCCCAGAAGGGAAATAGGATATGGTGCGCACCAGCGCCACCAATCCTGCTACCTCCTGGGACCCAATCTGCTCATCCCCTGCCCTCTCGCCACCCTCCAATGGTTGGTGCTGAGCTTATCTGTTCCAACACATGTAGAGGCCTATACTGACACCAATGGAATGGTGCAGACTTTCCTGCTGGTGCCACTAACTCCTAGGAGTGAACTACACCCTCAATAAAGGCTGAAACAAACAAGGGGAAGAAGGGAATGGGGGAAGAGGACAAAAAAAGAGCCAAGGAAAGCCAAAGAGAAAGAAAAAGAGAAAGAGAGAGAAGGAGAAAAAAGAGGAGGAGGAGGAAGGCAAAAGGGAAACCAACCAGACTAAGGTGGGGTAAGGACTAAAGGGGCACCTGTCCTTGTTGAAGCACCCCTGAAAACAAAGGAAGACCCCTGGATGGGAACCAGGAGAGCAGGGACAACATCTCGGCTGGCCCAAGGAGGGGTTCGTCTATCAGAGCTGGAGGAATCTCAGGGACGCATATCTATTGGATGGACTTTGGAGCCCCACTTTGTAAGGCCCACCCCTGGGAGGTGAGAGAGCCTGCAGAGGAAGAGTCTGTGTCATATCTGGCCAGGCAAATTGTGTGAGCTCTGTGATACACTCCCCATGGAGTGTCTGGCTATGCAGGGCCTCTCTGTGGCAAGATGGGGAGCTAGTTAACCATAAGAAAGGAAGAGACAACAGAGTTTATAACATAAGAGTTATACAAGATTTCACAACCTCTGTTCAAGGTGACCATCCCAACTGGGATTTTGTTTTGCTGCCATAATAACCTCATCAAAAGCACTTCAATGTTTCATAGACTATTATCATTCTCCCATCCCCAGGATGTGGAACTTCTCCTATGTTCACAGGGAGAGCCAACACATTCACACACACCCCTTATGCCTGCCACCCCTACTGTAATAAACTTCTCTTGTATTTGGATCTTTGACTTGGTCGACTTAGCAAAAAGCATATTGCCTCATCTCCCGTGATCACCTGCCCTAATCTACTGTATTTATTTTTGGGGAACCCCTGGAAATCTGGGACTGCTTTCATACATCTAGGAATATTTTTCTTAAAACATTATTGGATGGAGTTGACATTGCTTCTAGATTGTAACTATACTGTATGTTCCATGATAAATATGTTAGGCTTTAAGGCTTCAACCTAACCTGGAGTTAGGCCAGCACAAGTCCCTTGTGCCAGCACAGGAGTGTTGCAAACGCACCATAAATACACTGTAAACTATAGTTTCATAGTTTGCAAACTGGAGGACTGCAGAGCTGTATTTCTGTTGCTACTGCCATCATGTCTTGATTCCTCAAAGCAGGTCATCACTGCAGTAATCCTAATAAGCAACCAAATTACACAGTTACTGCTGCTGTATTCCTCACTGAGGGCCTAATCCTATCCAACTTTCTGGTGCTGATGTAGCTGCAAAACAGTCACCATACTAGCTTGCAAAGAGAGGAGTGGAAAATGCACAAAGATTCTTGTGAAAAATGAAATATCCAGCCTTCCTTTCTCCTTTTTTATTTTGCAGCCTACTAAATCAAGCTGCTGTATTCTCCAGCTTAATTTCAGTTAATTTCATTTAATACAGGATAAGATGCCGAATTGTTTACAGAATGTTGCAAATAACATGGCACAATACATTCATTTACAGGCTAGTATTTTAAAATGAATAAAGAAACTTTGAACATTTAACATTAGTGTGACTGATACTCCATTCCTTAATGTTGTATCTCCTGATGGGTTTTGCATATAATGCTGCCTATGCAGATCTTTTGCTTTCAAATGAATCTATGGGCAAGTTTTCTTTTTTAATAAGCATTTTAAAAACCAAAACTTGCTAAGTCTTACAGAACCCAGCTAGAATGGTTTCTGAGAGGCAAGTTTTGCAGTGGGTCAATACTGATTTCTGAAACTCTTGCTCATTCACAGAACCACAATAAACCTTGCACACTGAGAGTTTTGAAGTGACAATACAAAATACTGGTATCATGTGAATAATCAATCTGCTAGGCAGAAAACAAGCGCATAAAAATTGCACCAGTGGCAAAGCTACTTAGCTCTTGATCCTGGACAATTTGAGGATGATTCTTTAATGATCAAGCTTCAGGGAATCTCGAACTATTCTTTACGCACAATCTGTCTCTTGGATCTAACTAGAGATGTTGTTAAAATACACACAGCTATGAGAAGTCCTCAGAGGACAAATAGATTTTCATAGTCTGTGTGGCATCTAGTGAGCGGCAGTTTTACATCATAGGAGGCTACATAATTCCCTTAGTGATGGCAAGAAATGCAGACATTTTAGACGAGTGGAATAGCTTCAGCGGAGACTTAGATTCCATCTCACAGGAATACAATGGCCGTAATAGTACCCATCACAGAAGACTATTCTCCTCAATTTTACAGGCACAGTGAAACCATGGGGCCAAAACTGGGCCTTGTAGTGGATTTAAAATTGCGATCAATGAGAAGTGTTTGTGCCATAATTTAACAACCAAGCAAGGAATGGCCATCCCGGAGTCAAGACAGCATGTATGCACTATCAAAACGAAAGCTTCTCACCTGGAAAACTGAGCAGTTTTCATTGCAAGACAACAGGCTGCATTGACAACTCGGGATGCTTTTATACTGCCTGAGAATATAGCAACTGCAGTAGAAGGGGAAACTGCCAAAAATTTAATCAAGGTCAAAGCACTCGAAGAAATATATAACCTAGAAAATGCAGGAGGCCTATTCCAAAGTTTTGCAGGCATCTTTAGCTATAGTCCATGATCATCTCTTTCTCTTTATTTTGTTTTAAATCAAACATCTGTGTCTATTGCTGGTAGCTAGACGTTATGGAAAGCTGCAGGGAAGTTCATATCATCATTAACTGCCTGCCTTAAAGATATAGAATTATCATGGAAGATATTTTGCCATAAGAGAGGCAGTCATGGAAGCGTTCTGAGAAAACTGACTCTCTGGTTTAAATATCTAGTCTGACTCAAATGGATTTTCATATAATGCCCAGTCTTTTTAGCTGTTTGGAATCTCATGATTTTGCTCTTGGGATGACCCTGATAAAGCAGCATTCTTTGTCATTTTTATATGTAACATGCTCCCCCCTCAAGTCTACCTTGCCATCACTAGAATGGCCAAAAGTGATTAGAATTTCACAGCCCAATCCTGAGCTGCCTGGCAGCTGTGGGTGCAGTAGTAGCCAAATGGCTACTGCTGCATCCAGTGGCAGTCAGACAGCCACTGGAGGCTCCTCGGGGGAAACCCAGAGACCTGCCAATGGGTCTCCTCACATCTGGGCCAGCTACTTTTAATTTTGGTTATAAAATTATTATAAAAAACATGAACATTACAAAACAAGCTGCAATAGTCACAGTTTTTTTTTTCTTTACCTGTAGCCCTTTTCTAGATCTCTCCCTTTATAATCACTCCTCCCTCCTCCCAACCAAGGCCAGGAAACACTAAATGTAGAAATTGACTGAAGCCTAGTGTGAGAGAGCAATTCTATGTTTGTCTACTTAGAAGTCTCACTGAAATCAATGGAATCCACTCCCAGATAAGTTGGTATAAACATGCAGCCTGAGAGCCCAAACATATACTGCCTCACTGCCCGGAAGCGCAGCAGTAGCCAAGCGACTACCACTGCATCCTGAGCCAGGCAGCCGCAGAAGCCTCTGTAGGGAAAGGGGACTTTCGTGGATGCAGGGTGGGAGACAAGTGTACTCAGGGCCGGCCTTAAGCCAATGTGACCAATATTGTCACATTGGGCCCCACACTTTGTGGCCCCCACACCAGTGAGCATATCACCTGCAGCTGCAGCCGGGATCACTAAGAGTCAGTGGGGTGAGCAGAGCAGCTTTACCTTGAGCCCTCTCACCTGCCCCTGCCTCCAAATGGGCCAAAATAGGTTTGCTGGAAGCAGATCATATCACCACCACCTATTTCAAGTGGCACACTTTCTGCATGGCACCACAAGATCTCTTTTTGGTTAGTCGGGGCCCCACGGGGAGGGTGTGGGGGGCTCCACGGAAATGACCCTCATTGGGCCCTGCTGCTCCTGGAGCTGACCCTGGGTCTACTCTTGTTTGCACAGGCTGTTTAGAGTTGCAGCTGGTCCCTTTCCCGCTGGTCCCCTCCCTCCTACTTCGGAATGCCCTCCTGCAGACCTTCCAGCACACTTTTTCTCAAACCTGGCAGAGAGGCAAATGTAAGAGTTTAGAGATCCTTCACACACACACACACACACACACACACACACACACACACACCTGAGGACCAAAGGAGTGGGAAGAGATTTTGTGCGAGAGACTTGGGCAGCAAACTGTTACTCATGCACCCCCCACAATTATCACGCAAGACAGAGGCTTGGGATATTATTTTCTTTATTGAATTATTTATAAAAGAGACCTGCAGCAAGGAAAAAACACAACCCTACGCTATAACCCCCAGCGTGCTGGCTCTAAGTGCAGGGGAAACGGCCCTAGCCATCTACCTCCCCTAAGCCCACAAAGGGCATGACATCCTGGCTCAAGACCACATCCCATCATAGACTGGGTTAGCCTATCCTTGCCAACCCCGAAGGGTTGAAACAGCTGCCCTGCTCCGGCCTCACAGGCACAGCCGTGGGTTAGCCATTGCGAAACCAGCCAAGAGGCTGGCCATCCTGCCTCCCAACCTGGACAAGCGTTGTCGGAGCGGTTCTGGCTTACCCCTTGACCTTGCTTACCTCAGGATGTATGCCAGACCCCTCCTGGCTACCCAACCAGCACGCATCCTGCCACCCACACTTACTACACAATTAAACAATGCCCATAAATGCCAATCTGAGGTAGGTGAAAAAACTGTCACCCAACGCCAATCAGGGTGACAGCAAAAAATTCCTAAACCAGGCAACCAGCTAATCCCAGACTATATATAGGGCGGGCGGGCAGGTCTGCAGCAGCCGCGCCGGACTGGGTAAGGAACCAACTGTTCAGTCCCTGTGCTCTGACCCCCAGCAACAAGCAGCAGCCAATGGCAGCTCAGAATCTTCCCTCAAATGTAACCTGGGCTCTATAAGCCCAAATGCAGTTCTCTCAGTTAATTTATGCACAGGACTTAAAAGAACCTCAGACAGAGACCAAACACCAACGATGGATTTTGTCACATTGCCTGCATCATATCAGTGAAATGTGCTCTCCTATGTAACATCAGACAATGGCAAAGGATGACAGGGACCGAGAGACCTTAATAGCCCTTTATTAAGGGCTATTAAGTTTGACCTTTATTCAAACTGTGGGTCGGGACCCACTTGATGGGTCGCAACATGGTATCAGGTGTGTCACGGAGAGCTAGGAGCAGCCATCTAGGAAGCTACAGACCAGACTCTTGCTATGTTCCTTTTGTGAGTGTTAACAGTTTGAATTTTCAAATGATGGTTTTTTAAAAATTGTTTTAAATTTGATGCTTTTACATAATATTTTGTCTTAATCCTGCTTTCTGCCAGAGATGTTTCATGGCTGTACAATTACTGCAGTAAAATACTGTTAATTTGCATTTTAAGAGTGTCATTTCATTATGTTACAATGTCAGCACTTCCTGCTTGATGATGTCACTTCCAATCATGACATCACTTCTAAATTAATGATATCACTGCCGGTGGATTCCGATATGAGTGCCATTCTAAAAAGTGGGTCCTGGTCTAAAACGTTTGACCACTGGGTTACATTAAGGAAAAATTCATGCTAGGCAGATCTATCAGGGACTACTAGTCATGACGTTCCTCCAGATCTGGTGGCAGTAAGTCTCTGAATATCTGTTGCAGGGAGCAATGATGGGAAAGAGGTCAGTCTTCTACTTGTGGGGTCCCCAGACATAGCTGATGGCTGGCAAACTGTAGCAAACAGAATACTGAATAAGATGGGCCTTTAGCCTGATCCAGCAGACGATACGTTGCAACACTTGGATATGCACATTCAAATCTGTGGCAGATTCTACTTTATGTGTACTACCTACCCCTACTCTTCCTGCAGATCTTCTACTCTTCCACAGGCCCTTGCAATTAGAATTCCTGGAGTCTGAGATTAGTTAAACTTTCATGACCTCCTGTGCTTCAACTGCACTGTTTTCTGGTACGGCAAACTTTTCTAGGTTCTTTAGTCTCCTGGACAGCTGTACAGGATTATCATTTGCTTGCACAGCTTAGCTAATACAATTGGACAAATATTATCTAACAGGTTTTATAGAACTTTGTAAAAGTAATTGTCAAATAATGATCATGCTTTGATTAAATAAATATGCCACTGCTGCAGTAGATAGCACATAATTTAAGTATGGCATGAATAATTTGTTAGAATCTTTGTCATCCTATCTCAGCCGATTTAAACTGTGGATATATTTGTGAGAAAAAGCCATTTTGTTTTGCAGATTTGACTGTTAGCTGTTTCCTGGGCGAATCGGACATGATTCCTTTCATTGTTTTATGCCAATCGCACTTCTCGCAAAGTGCTTATTACTTTATTGCTGAAGATGGCAACATGCATTTATTTAGCTTTTTATTTTAGAATCAGCAGGCTATAGCTCATTTTATGAATCAAACCTAACCTTGAGGATTATAGCCATCCCTTTCAAGTTTATTTAATTGCAGCTTTTCAAAAAAATAAAAAAGGAAAAAGAAAAATCAGAAATGCATTTACACCAGCACCTGTGAGTCTTTTTTCCCTTTTCTCCATTTATCACTGGAAGAGAATCACTGTGACCTTTTCCACCTTTTTTTTAAAAAACCCTCTTCATTCAATTCAGCACTTAACAAAAAATGTTAATGCTTCTTTACAAGTTAACCTAACCTTAAGGTTAATACAAAAATCAGGAAATGACAGAACTAACAGGGAGAGTCGCTAAATCACCTGATACGTTAGATATGACACTGGAATAATCTAATTTTCCTTCCTCTGCTGATAGTAATCACCTACATGTACAAAAGGAGAGGCTTGGTTCATTGTTAGGAGAGCCTAATCTCCTGCAGGATAAAACTTTTAAGTCCCCCTGCTTTCTCCAGTACTATCTTGGCACAATTGCTACCATGCGGCAGTGGTGTGGCTACATAAGCGCAGCAGATAGCAGCTGCACGAGACTACAGGCTGGCTGTTGATGGTGGGGCAACAGTCTGTGACTACTTTGGGGATGAATCTTTCTTTGTGGCTTCTGGGCTGACTGTGTTTTTAATTCTGCTTTGCTTTGCTTTGCCCACTGCTGTGGGGTGCAACTTTCTGTGTTACTCAGAACGGAAGGGGCCACATTGGTGGTGGTGGGTTACAAAATCTTCTTTGCACCAGGTGGCAAGCAGCTTAGCTACACCACTGCTACGTGGCTTTGAATATGGCAATAACATGATATGGAAAAAATTATGACTACTCATGTGATATGACGCTAAGTATGACATCTGACATTCCAGATGTTCTCATAAGGTCCAGAAATTCCAGATGTTCCCATGATGGTGGAACCTTCATAAAGTGGAAACTATATCTGAGATAAAGTATATTTTTTACTCCTGTTGCTCTTTTGATGGTCCTGTGATAGGGATTGCTTTAAATTGTCACACGGGAGCTATTCTAGAACAGAATGATATAAATCTAAAAAAAGGTCTAGATCTGAAGAGTTCAAAGCAACTTGAAACCTAAAGCAGAGTATAAGCCTCCCCACCTGCAGTTTCATCTTCTTCCCGCCTCTGAGTAGGTCCGAGTAGACTCATTGCCATGACTGAGGCTTTCTCCAGGGCAAGAAGCCAAAGTCCTCTTATCCTGAGTAGACTTCCAGACTACAAAATTCCCCTAAGGAAAACAGGGCATGCTGTGCTGCTCCTGCCTCAAGAACATTGGGCTGTCAGTTCCATCAACTCAGGGTGCAATCCTAACCTGGAGTTAGGCCAGCACAGTTAGGCTAGCAAAGTTTAGCCAGCACAAGGGCCACCGTAAAGCACATTTGGACCAGTCTTGGAGTTAGGGAGGATGGCACACATCTGTGTGCTGGCTAAACTTTGCTGGCCTAACTGTGCTGGCCTAACTCCAGGTTAGGATTGCACTCTCAATGAAATTCACTTCTAGGTAAGTGATGGTAGTCATTGCCATCCATTATAATTTTGTACACATTTTGTTAGGTACAAATACCTTTACAGAAGTATGTTTGATAAAAGGAAAAAACATTGTATCTGTTCTTTGTTTACCCGTTCTCTTGTTTCCATCAATGTTCTTATCCTCAGTGCCCTACACTAACCCAACTCTTTGTTTACATTTTAAAAAAATTGCAGTCAATAGTCAGATGATTGTGGCAGTAGTGCTGCATAGATAAACAGAGTTCTTGCATGCTTTTCTACAAAATCATTTCGCTTTGGGGAGGGTTGCCATTGAAGCACTGTAATACATTAAAGCTGAATCTCTCAGAAGCAAGAACTTTTTCAATAAGTCAAACTACCTGAGAGTAACAGTTATTTCCCAAGATGTGCAGCAAATGAACCATAGGAGAGAACTAAATACACCTCAGTGGAGTTCCAGCATTAAAATGGAAAGGTTTGACTTGCGTACTTTCATGACCATGTAACTGTGACCCCTTGCATGATGGAAGTATGCAGATTAGAATAGTTCACAGATGCGATCAAGGGTAAATGCTGAGGAATGCTGAGGAACAGACAACCAGACAGAGCTGATGACCCAACATGCGACTTGATGTAGAGGTACATCATGAAGCAAGTATCCATTAAGCTGGAATATTGTTTGCATTTTCTCTTCATTTTCTGCAAGGAATACCACAGAGCTTTGTATATTATATGTCCTCCCTAGGTATTCAAAGAAATGTGCTCCAATGACAGTGATGCATATTGTTCCATTACAGCAATATAGAGAGTAGATGCTTTGCAAATGCAGGAGTTAGTTGTCACTTCAGGGGCAAAATATATTTTCTATAGGAGGTATTTAATAATCGGAACCTGTATCTCAGATTCAGATGTAAAGCAGTGATCTGTCCTGCTACAGTTGAAGCATGCCCAATTTGTGACAAGTAAAACGGAAGCCTCTTAACCTTACCATTATTGTATTTATTTAAACGATTTTTACTCTCTTTTTCTCCAGTTAAAAGGGACTCAAGGCATCTTACAAAGTGAAATAAAACAACATTGAAACAATATCTTTTTAAAAAAACATTAAAATAACATCATTAAAATAAAACAAGGAACAGTAAAACAGGGAACCCTCAATAAAAACTTAGAGAAACTTATTTACTTTTTTACTTACTTTCTCAGTAAGGTGGCTTGCATTGCTTCTGTTATTCCAGCCAATGTAAGTCTTCGGCATTTTCAGCCAATTACTCAAAAACGAGCCAGTTTGGTGCCCTCAGAGGAGATGTCCACCATGTATTTTAAAAATATAGTGTATGCTTCCCCACCAATCTCACCTGTATTAATATTGCTGTTTTTGTGTGCTGGTATTATTTCAGAGGTTTAGTAGAAATCTAAAAACCTCTGTTGCAAGGGTGGGGGGGATAGGAGAAATCTTGTAATGTGTACAAGCAGCCACCAAGACAAGTTTTTGTTGTCTTTGCTTTGTTAGTTTGTTTCTTGGCTCCCTGTAGTCTGCTGTTACACTTAGTGAGGACCTTCCTGAATACAGAATTATGAAACGCCTGCCATCTTTCTGATGTCCATGATGCTATTACAGTTGAGACACATTATGCTTTCTTTGAAGTGGAGGTAATAGACAACACAAAGCATTAGTATCAATTAAATTTCTAAAGTATTTCTATAGCTACCCTGTCACTGAAAAGTCTGTCTACAAAGACCCTAGAAATGACATCCAGAAACACACATATGAACACTGAGACAATCCACAAATGCATTTCTTTTCTGTCGCCTTACCAACACACAGGTTGGCATAAGAGAGAATTTCCTGTGACAGCACAAGGAATATTATTGGTGCTTGCAGATGCAAAGTGTATTTAATAGCTATTGCAGTTCTAATAATAATTATTAACAACAAATCAGATAGCTGCACAAATGAGGTAATTCCCTCTCCTCCCCAAACAGCAAGTGCATTGGGGAAAAACTGCAGTGAGCAACTAACATATGCTCTCCCCCCTCCAGTCCTCACATGGTTTTGCCCTCTATAGTGCTTGCCTGCAGAGGGTAGCACTGTAAATGGAGAGATGCAACTACACGGGGGATCAGGGAGGTGGCTAGCTTGCTGTTTTCCTCTCAGCTTTACTGTACATGTGGGGGATGATGGAATGGAATAGTGACTGATTATTACTTGTTTCTTGTTTCCATGCAATGCAAGCCATGCAAGCCATGCATAGGGGCCGAGTCTCATAATTCTTTCAAAGCATGGCAGCTGTGGCAGTCAGTCAGTCAGTCAGTCCTTACTGACTTCCAGCCAGGCAGCAATGGACTGAGTCAGTCATCATATTCCAACACAATGTAGTAAATGCAGCACTAGACTGGGCTTTGGCATCCTGTTCCAACTGCTTGAAAAGCTGCAGTTGGGCACCAGTGTTCTCTGTGTTCTGTATCTATTCTACTTGAGCGCATGATGTTGGCATGTACACAATCAGTTCAGCCTGCGGCAACACAGCTGGAAGTTATCACAGGCTGACTGAAAACTGTGGCTGCCACAGGCTGAAATGGTCATAAAAATAGTTCTTAAGTATAAACATAATGATATGCTACAACTCTTACTGGCTGCTATCCAAAGGACTTCCATGGATATAATTATGTGGACAATCATAGCCATTGATCTTGCTATAGTTGTGCTGTGCAGCACCATGTTCCCTTTGACAGAAGGTAGAATATGTAGCACAATAATTTCACATATATCAAGTAGCTTTCATTAACAGCCGAGGCCAGAAAAAGCAGTGGGAATCTATTTGTGCAGTTTAAAAAATGAATATTTAGGGCACATGAAGGACACTTTTGTTATCAAATTCCTTTTCAGCCCAACTGATTAAAAAAAAGAGAGAGATAAAAAATGTCATATATTAGAAGTTTGAGACTCTTGAACAAACAAAAGGCAAAAAACGCTGGGTTTGGCGGTAATTAGGTAAGCAGCAACCATAAGATTCACATTCTTAACACAATGTCAATATAATGAAAAAAAATACGAAAGAATTCTAAAGAGGCAGCAACAAGGAACCACATTTCTTGTCATTATGCGAAGGCTGTCTGATTTAAACATTGGTGCAACCCCAGCATGTTCTTTGTAGAGATGAGAGAGACTTCTTTCAATGTCAGAATAGCTTTCCAAGACTTCTGATTTAAATTTCAAACTCTTGATCATAGCTGGGGAGTACATTTTTTATTATCTTGGAAATAGGTTCTTTATCTCTCTACCAAGTGAAAATATTAAGCATTTTGTTGTATCCACTATGCGAGCCAAGTTCCCTACTGTGCCTTCAAATCCACAGTGAATGAACCATATTTGGATCTGCTTATCAGAAGGAGACATTTAGAAAGACAATGAGTCTGTCCCGCTAGACGGAGTCTCCTGATGCTTTTAGATAGGCCTGTGGTGAACTGCAAAATGGGCCCTAAAATCAGGCTGACATGGTTGCTTAACAAGCTGTGGTATTAGCTCTTGGCTCACAGAATTTCGACTGTCACCCACAGGGCTGACGATGGCAGCCATCATAATTAGAATGCATGAATCAAAAACACCAGGTGAAGACTTTGCCTTCGAAGAAAGAAAAGGCAGAAGGAGGGAATTACCATGCCCTTTGACTACTAAGCTGATGCATGCAGCTGGATCAGTGACCAGCAGTGACTGGGTGGATTATGCTATGGGGATCCTTGCTACAGTCTTACGCTTCCCACAACCAATGGCTGTCAAAGCATACGCTATGAACTGCTTCAAAGAAAGTGGTATAGCAAGCTGAAGGGAGAAAAAAACAGACACAAAGTAACCCTATTAAACATGGAAAATAAGATTTCAGGCTCTTCCTCAGGTTTTGCAATCAACTTCTTCTGAAAGTTGAGCCTGTTGCATTAATTTGATCGTTCCAAATTAGCACCTAGAAAAGACTCCAAACTACAGGGCTTACTGAAGTGGAAAATCTATGTAACCTTAACTGATATGACCTTGAAGGAGGATTTGTTGAACTTTTCTAAAGCTGGAGGTTTTTTGGCAAGCCTTTGTAGGCTCTTGATTTTAAAATCTGCCTAACAAAAGATCTGCCAGGAAAGCTGTTATTACAAAGATGCTTCTCAATAGGAAGAAGTGGGCTAATTGCAAGCTCTTTGGCGAAATAAAGGAAGGTTTAGCAAACAACTACAAAATTGACAAAATGTGCTACAATGCTCTTAGCAGAAAACAATGGGGAAGAAATGCATGAAATGGCAAAGATGTCTAATATAAACAGATGCTATAAAACTAGTTGAAAAAGGCTGTAAAAGATTTCAGATAATTTATAAACAGTAATTGCTCCTCTGACCTTGACGTGACTACAAAAAGTCCATTAGCTCCCCAATCTTGACATATAATTACACACTGAAAAATATTCCCCTATTTATTTTGACAGGTTCTATAACCATCCCACATTCAAGTTTTTAGAGATGATCTTTCCATTTGCAATTTTTGATTTTTAGTAAAAGGTCTCAAATGAAACCATCACATAAAATTCTGAAGCCCCTACACGATTGCTCTCAGTTTTACTTTTAGAAATAAGAAAACAAATGCCGTGTCAGATCTGAAATACTAATATGACAGTCATTCTTTATATATGTCCTATAATTAAAATAGAGAGCTTGAATGCTGGATAACAAAGATGTTTCAAGACAACTCCTTTTGGAACACATTTGGTGGACATGCTTCGAAGAATAAAAAAAACAATTGGCCACTTTCCAAACAACTCAGTGATAGCTCACCATACACAGTGAATCTTAAGTTTTTCCCTAAGGAAGGAGAGGCTTCTTCAATTCACTGTGTAAAATGCAAATATTGCATATGCCCAAAGGGTTTCTCGAGAACACAGCAAATTCAGAAAATAGAAAAAAGTGGTCCTTACATATAAGAATAAATTTTCCTGACAGTATTTGAGACAATGGCCCTGATGCAGTGTATAGAAAGGTAGGTAAAAATAGTTTAGGAGTTGTTGCAATATCTGCCGCCTGATCAAGAGGCAAGTATGTATGCCTTTATGACAACAATATTCCCATGTAAGTTGGATGCCTTGTTCATTTCAGTGGGAAAGGCAGAAGTGCACACAGCCCTTTAACATGGCTTAATAACTAGATATACACAAGTTCAGCTTATTGTGCCTCTGGCTGTGCAACTGCTTTGTCGGGAGAACTTCCCACACAGTCACACTCTTGGTGTCTCCCTTTGGAATAAATCTGTTGTATTCTGAATGCCAGTGCTACTTAACACAACCGTCCTTGCCACAGTGAGGAATAGTGTGTTAAGACACAAATATATTTAATGAAATCTTACTTCAAAGAAAGAAGTGAATACAGTTTCCTTGTTCATACCTTCTATATTTCTGTATGATAAAGGTAAAGGTTTCCCCACGACCAAATGGTCTAGTCGTGACCGACTGTAGGGGGCGGTGCTCATCTCTGTTTCTAAGCCTGTAGAGTCGGCGTTTGTCCAAGGACAAGCTTCCGTGGTCATGTGGCCGGCATGACTTTATACCGTAGCGCATGGAACGCCGTTACCTTCCCACTGAAGTGGTACCTATTTATCTACTTGCATTTTTACATGCTTTCGAACTGCTAGGTTGGCAGGAACTGGAACAAGCAGCGGGAGCTCACTCCATCGCGTGGTCTTGAACTCCCAACCTTCCAGTCAGAAAGCCCAGGAGCAGTGGTTTAACCCGCAGTGCCACGATGCCCCGTTGATACAAATGATTTACCATGTTAATTTAATAATTTTGCATCAGAATTAACTAGATACCACCCTACTTAAAAGTAAGTATTGTCTCTTTCCATATTTGTGCTACGAAGTATGAATGTGTCAGTATCATCATATCATCATATAATTTTCCTATGAATAAATTTATTATGACTGACTTGAAACAAATGAATGAGAAAGTGAGAAAGCATGAACAGAGGATAAGCCATCCAGACTGTGCAGTGCAACTGGTATTTTGGGGGCAGTTCAGCCTCTGAAGTATGCCTAGCATACTAAAATTCAGAACATAACCAGAAGGTAGATAAAAACAACAATCTACAGGACATACTTACAATATGCCCTATAGACACTAAGGGTGCAATCCTATGCTTCCCTGCAACCCTGAGGTACAGAGCTGCTGGAGGTCTCCTTGGGGAAATCCTTGGGGTCTCCTTCCTTTCCCCCATGCAGAGTCTGGTGGCCCAGAAGGGTTGACTCAGATCTGTGCCAGCTCTGTGCCACCACCAGGCCCAATTCGTCCTTCAGACCGCACTCTGTCTTCCCAGTTCTGCTCCTCTCCACCTTCCTCCACCTTAAGAAGTTGTGGGGAACTTCACCGAGTTGCGGGGAAGCTTGATGACATGCAGCTGGAGGCGAGAACCACACTATGAAGGGCACAGCTGGAACTGAGGATTCAGTGAATCACAAAATATTGTAGATTTGTAAAAAAAACTCTTTTGAAAAATGCCTGCCAATATATGCTGCTTTGGCATGGGATAGGCAGGATATAAATTCTTCTTCTTCTACTAATACTAATACTAACCACCACTGGGAACTTGTTCTCTACTTCCTGCCAATGTGGAGGCTGAGGGCCGATTGGCACTGGCCTCTCTGCCTGCACCGCGTACCCCCCACCAGCAGCAAAGTGTCTTATGGCACTTTCACAAAAGCTGTCACCAGGACAGTGCACAGGCTGCCATTGCTACCCCGCATAGGATTGGGTCGCCCACCTCTTGAAAATTCTTATGACTACTCCAAAGATATCAGCAGAAGCTTAAAGGTGCTTCTCTACTTTAAAGAGGATTAAAACCTGTCTAAGAAATCCAATGACCCACGACAGATATAATGCCTTGGCAATCTTGTCAATGGAAAAGAAACGATACATTGCATGGAAAATTTAATTTAGAAACCCGTTTTGAAATGTGTCCTCAGAAAGAACACCAAACATAATTTCTTGATAAATAAATACTGGCCTGATGATATATTTGTGAGCTTTCAGGGCAGCTGTGAGAGGAGGTAGAAGGCTGCATATTAACATCTTCAAGAAGGTCTTCAAAAAGGTAATGTTATATCTATTGCTTTACAGTAGAAATGGATCTGTATTTTCTTTATTTATTTTGCAGGAAAGACCATCCATGAGAATTATGGAAATTGGTACTGAATATAGAGAATAATAATGGTATTTGTATAATGCTTCTGTGTGCTCAAAATGGTTCACTCACTGGTGTGTTTTCATTAACCTCAGGGTGCCTAACTTAATTTACAAAAATGTAAATATACAAGGGATAGGTAGAGTAGGACCCAATCCTATCCAACTTTCCAGCATTGATGCAGCCACAATGCAGCCCTGAGGTAAGGGAATAAATATTCCCTTGAGGAGGCCTTACCCTGAGGAGGTCCCCAAGACTCCCCCCACCCAGTGCAAAGTGAAGTGCATGCCCCATTGGCACTGTTGAATCGGTGTTGGAAAGCTAGATTGGATTGGGCCCCTCATGTGATAATGCAAGAAGTGACTATGAATGGCAGATTAATGCTTTTGAAAAATACATTACAGGGGAAAGTTTCAGTAAAAGGCCTTTGCTTGGTATCCAGTAGTTGTCTAAAAGTATATACGTGCATAAGAAAACTGTACATGTGTATATTACACGTGAAGCACTGCAGCTCTTGCAATGATGTATGCAATGCATGAATGAAAGGAATTGGTTCTATCAACTCCGGTGTCACTACCAGATTAGGCCCCTTTGCTATGAAGCAAAATCAAATATTTACAAGATCAGAAGGCCAGTCCTGAGCTCCACAGAACTCACAGTACAGGCCGGCTGCAGGCACTGGTGTTCTTCACCGTAAGAACATAAGAAGAGCCCTACTGGATCAAGCCAAAGGCCCATCTCAAAGTGGCCCACCAGGTGCCTCAGGGAGTTCAGTAGACAACAAGATGCTTGCATCCTGTTACCACTCCCTTGCAACTGGCATTCTGAAGTAGCCTACTATTAACGTAAGGAGGTTGCACAACCCATCATGGCCTGTAGCCCCCTGGTTCTGGTATTGTGAGAGAGGGAAAAGAACATCCCTCTATTGACTCTCTCCCTCCCGTGCATGATTTTGTATGTCTCAATCATGTCTCCCCTCAGGCGCCTTTTTTCCGGACTGAAGAGCCCCAAATGCTGCAGTCTTTCTTCGTAAGGGAGGTGCCCCAGCCCCGTAATCATTTTTGTAGCTCTCTTCTGCACCGTAAAGCACTTCTGCTACCAGCGGTAAAGCCTCGGGAAGCCCTTGACACCGGCGCCAGGCCAGCAACGGCCCCACACTACCCAGAGGCAGCAGCACATGCCAGTGAGCAGTAACTGCTACTGTCTCCAGTGTTGTACTGGTTCTGGGCAGGGCGCGAAGGCAGGCGAAGGAGAAGGCCAGTAGCAACCTTCACTGCCAGGGCCTGACATGGTGGCCCTCGGGCCAGCACAGAGGTATGGAGACCCATCATTTGCTCTGAACCATTAACGGGGAGAAGGCAACAAATCCTTCTCTGAGGAGCCTCCAGCACCTGCCTGTTGCCGGCAGGATGCAGCGGTAGCCGCTTGGCTGCCACTGCTTGTACAGGCAGCTCAGGATTGGGCTGCCCATCTGTAAAATTACCAAATTCAAACAATCTATTCCCATTGGAAAGATCTGAGACACAGGTCATTTCCTTTGATATCATATTGTCATCCTATTGTATTGTACCTGATAAAGGAAACAGCTGAGTGAAACAAGTGAATAAATTTAAAGAGATTAAAAAAAACAACCTGTGATATTTTGTTTGTTTAAAAACTTCAATCCATTTCTCATAATGAATAGCTTTGATCCATTTCAGCCCTAACGAATAGGTTCAAGGCTTGTGGGGCTTAGTCATCTGACCCAGGCTTCACCTGGCCCCATTACCTGTCACAGATGGACTGGGGAAAAAATAGATCAGAAAAAAATAATGCTCAAACATTTACAGTATCTTCCTATATTTACAGACCCTTGCAAATTGCAGGAGTTCAGTGGTTTGTTGTAATGCAATCAGCAGTTTTCTGGTTTTTGAATAGTCTCGGGACTGGAGGCAATTACCTGATCTTTTCATCACCTGTGTTTTCATTGGAGGGTTCTGTGGGACCCACCAGAAATTGGGTCCCGACCAGTAGTGTCATTCACAAACGAGCCGCCGGAACGCGAGGCGGGACTTATGGCTTGATTGACAGGCAGTCCAAGACGCGTCGCTGCCTGCCCGCCTGCTGTGGGGGCTCCCTCTGGGTGGCGCGCCCCTCCGCGGCTCGCCTAGGCACCCAGCACGCCCCCCAGGCAAGCGGGCACCCCCTCCGAAGCCAGGGGTGCCCGCGCAGCGGTCGGGCAGGCAGCGACGCGTCACAAACGGCCAGCCAATCAGGCGGTAAGTCCCGCCTCGCGTTCCGGCGGCCCGTTTGTGAATGACACTACTGGTCCTGACCCACCATTTGCTGGCCTAGTTTGCAAGAACAAAATGGATGGCAGCAGCTTTTACAGCCAGTATAAGCTTTTGTCCAACACAGAAGCTGCTGCCATCAGAAACGCTTTTGTCAACTGGGGTCAGGCTTTGATGCCAGGCTCCAAGAATTGACCTGATGATAATGAAAGGGGAAGGGGGAAATTTTGGAAACTCTTTGCCCTTCAGTCCTTACAAGTTCATATGGCGTTTTGTCGAATTAATGTAATTTTTTATTGGTTCCTTTTTTCCCCACTCTCCTGCTGAAAACCAGATGCTGAGTTAGCAATCTCTTCACTTAATAATTATTTTTTTTACCAGATGTACTTTTGCCTCTCAGAAGATGGGAAGGCACTTAATAATGGACAACTTAATGGAGGAAGTAAGGAGAGAAAAAAATAACTTACCCCTTTACTTTTATGTGCAGCAGATATAATTATCATGACTAAGCCTTCTCAAATAATTATCTCCCAACATCCCTTGAAAGATCCGTATGTTAGTCAATAAACCACAACAAGCATTTGTATGTCAGGATGTACAGCCCAGATTCCAAAGCATGTATATAGAGCAGGAATTTTGTGGGACAATTTTCTTACAGTCATCATAATGGCCCAATTCCGTTTTGGGAGCCGAAATATCCGTCTCTCCTTCATTTCTAACCAGGTGCTGTTTTTATTCAACTGCATGTTGTATCGTATTTAGCCAGAGTGACAGTAACAGTGCACTGACCTCTCCCCTCTTTTCTGTTGGACTAGGCCCCCTGAGT
This sequence comes from Lerista edwardsae, assembly GCA_029204185.1. Lineage (NCBI taxonomy): Eukaryota > Metazoa > Chordata > Lepidosauria > Squamata > Scincidae > Lerista > Lerista edwardsae. The sequence goes on from JAJKFI010000003.1 coordinate 16,658,208, forward strand.
TTGAAGTTCTGCCAGGGAGCTGTTTCTAACCCTTTTAAATAGACCTGTTACGTTATCAAAAGCTGAACAGAATAATGAAGGCTCACCATAAAGTAACCTGTAGTGATAACATGGGAAAGAAAAGGCAGTGGTACTTTCTATGTTGCTAACAGCACTGAGTCCTGGAAATTTGAAACATGGAAGTGTTTGAGTTCAAGAATTCTTTCCAAGATAGGTTAAAGCGGTTACCAGATACAAACTGGGACCGAGTGCCTATATAACCATTGTATAGAAGAGGGAATTTGAGCAGGTGCAGCTCATCATGGAAGTGCTTCAAAAGCAGCACCTGCCAAAGTTCCCTCTTCTGTATAATGGTTAAAGGTACACTCTGCCCAGTTGCATAGGGTAACCTTGGTTAAAGCTGTAGTAGAAACAATAGATCTGACTTGGCCTCAGTAAAGTACAAGTGGTTTCTGCAGCCTATGATTAGTCTTAAGGGAGAACTTCACCATGGGCAGCCCAATCGTATTCAGGATTGGGTTGCCAACAGAAGTGTGTTGCGAAAGGGGAACTGAGTTCTGCTGTCACAAAATAGCCACTAACAGCACACAGAGCGATCAGTTGGCAGCCATTTTGGGAGCTGCTGCAAGAGATGGCAGTGCTCCCCACCCCTCCCTGCTGCAGTTTCCAGAGAAGGTAATAGGAGGGGGTAGGAAAGGGAAAACCTGGTCAGGAAGAGGGAGAACTGGGGGAGGCTATGGGAGGAGTGGATAAAATGGTGATGGCGCATGCTGGATTCTATCCCCTCTTTTTGCAGCTGCCTTCCCCCCTTTCTCCTTGTTGAGGTCTGAGGAGTCCCATTGTGGGGCAGAAGGCTTATGGAGATTTGAGATCTCCTTTCCCCTCTGGAGCCTTCCAATCCACGCCCCCCCCCCACAGCTGGACACACATGCTCCTTTTCAGTGTGGCTATACCAGCAGGATGGGGGAAAGGATAAGGTTGGGCTCTAACTTTATAAATGTTTAACATTTTGAATATAGCAGTGGAGGGGTGTGTGTTCAAAGTGGATCATGGTGGACGAGAGAAGGTGTCCACCTTTCCTTGTACGATTTTCCAGAGTAACTTATTCTCCTCCTACAGCTGCTATTTGTTTTGTAAAACACGTCCACAATACGTTTATGCTTACGTTGTAGGTGATGAGGCTTTCTCCTGAGGAGACTCCAGAGGCTGCAGTTTGGCAGTTCAGGATTGGGCCCTTAAGCTGTTCCTCAAAATGCAAGTTTCAGATTAATATGTTTTTCATTGGGAAAATGTAGAAGGAAAAGGTTAACTAGCACCACGTTCCTGAGTAGCACCAATCTTCTCCACAGCTGTTTACCAAAATTGAAAGAGAATGGTGATGGATCATGGATTGCCATCACCTCATCAGTCTGGACTGTAGTTCAGTCATTTTACTGTCTCCAAATTCTCTCATTTCCCCATTTTCCCAGGACAGAGGCTCACATGTGAAAAGCCCAAGCAAAGATCTGTTCCCAAGACCACAACCAAGAAGGAAATTTCCAAGGCAATTTCTGAAGATTCTGTGAGAATTCTCAGTCATATGTGCAAATCAACTCTGACACTTTCAAAATTAGGTTCGCAGTATTTCCAAACATTTCTGCTGATAATGAATGGCTTGTGCTTGTCACTATGCCTGTAGTAAAATATCTGCCTTGCACTCACACTGTGATGTGGATCTCAGTACACTCAACTTCCAAAGCATGAAAGAAGAATTAAAAGGAAAGAATGATTTCTTGTATTCATGATATGGCTCCGTGTGAAGGAGCAGCACAGCTTGTGACAAGTAACGTGACATCATTGTACTGTACTTAAATAAAAGCTTAAAGATCATCTTATTTTGTAGTTGCTCTCTTTCTAACACGTTTCGTACATTTTTTTATTGTTGCTTTCATATCATTCTTTGGTAGAGTCACATTTGAATTTTTTTGATCTTCAATAAATTCCTTCCTGGTCTTCTGGAGAAAAAAAAAAGTCTCGGAAGACATTTCTCAGCTATCTTGAAATGATTTTCTCCTTAAAAACAATAACTGCTCTAAAAGTAAAACCATGTTATAAAATATCTCATTAAACCCCTGTCTACATGATCCAGAGAAAGATATATTGCTGTAAAGCCTTGTACTACATTACTCAGAATCTATGTGGGCAATTTTAAAGTAATATGTTGCTGTACAATTTTACAATGTTTTTGTTGCAATAAAGTTATCTTTGTTTAAATTAGGCAGATAGCTATATCAGTCACTGGGAAGCTGATGCAAAGCTATCCTAAGTAGGCGTAACACCACCTGTCAGTCTCCCTGAACTCTGAGTATAGTTCTGCCTAGTGCACAGGGAACTGCCTAGTGCTATTTATCCTCCAAGATAAAGTCACTCTAGATTCTGCTGATGAGAGACAGGAAACTAATTGTTTCAGTATTCAGTTTGTTGATTCAGAGCGCAGTCCAACGCTGCACTGGAGCAGGCCGGCCGGTAGGCCTGTGCTGTATCCAGCGCAGCGTGCAGGGAGAGTGGAGCCTCCCTGGCGCAAGGGCATGAACTGAGGAGACTGCACGGCCTGAATCAGGGCCACATGGCCTAGGATGGCCTAGAATTAGGCCTAGGATGTGGTCTAACGGCTGCGTCCCAGGCCCACCTCCTCCCTGGGCCGACCTGCCCACCAGCCCACTCCCACCCAGTTCCGCCCACTCCTGCCCAGCTCTGCCTTCCCTCCCACCAAGAGCTGTTCTTGCACCAGTCTGGGAGTCTTAGTGCCAATGTGGGGGTACCACTCGGCGCCCCCTGTGTCGGACCTAACGATATATCACTGACGCAACAACGTTGTGTCAGCGCTGCACAATCCGTTGAATTGAACTGTCATTGTCTATCATGCTCCAGTTTGGTTAATTCATTATTGTACAGGTGCATTTGTTGTGGACTTCCACAGAAGCACAGAGTTTCCAGTGTTTAAGAGTACAAACCCAATACATTGTTATTTCACTGCTCCTGAATATGTACTGCTCCAGTAGTGTAGCCTGTGAGGGGGGGGGGAATGCAAGCGATCCAATGTGCCATGTAAATGGTTCTCCCACTCACTGTCAGAGCCATACTGAGCAGTGATAGCAACACACAGGAGATGCTGTTTGGTTCAGCAAGTGCCTGTGTGTTGCCATCGCAGCCTGGAATGGTTCCAACAAGTGGGGAGCTGCTTACATCAATCAACAGTAGTTATATACCGCTTTTCAACACAAAGTTCACAAAGCGGTTTACAGGCAAATAATAATAAGCATGTTCCTTTGCCTGCAGAACCATTTTGCACCCCCCTAGCTATACTACTGACTGCAACACAGGAAATGTTGATTATCTACTGAATAATTAGTGCTACTAGGAGCTACTGAATCATTAGTGAACAAATGGATAAAAAGGACTTTTCAAATTGCATTACAACAAGGCAATTAAAATAATACAAGAGTGGAGATATGAAAATACAAAATAATCAAATGTGCAAATGCTGACAATTTACTGGATACAAATGCAGGGGATTCAACAAATGTGTGCTGAAGTTGGGTATTGCTACAGAAATTTCAGTAGCAATATCTGAATTTAAACTTTCAAGTATTCCCCATGATGAATTATGGCAGCAGCATTATTCTGTGTTTTGACTAATTAAGCAGTGTTGGCAATAGACATGGTGATATATTCTACATGAGAAAGCAGGACATTTAAAAAAGAAAGTTGCACATGGTATCCTCCTTTCTCCTAAACAGTCATTATTTAAATTTTGTTTTCCTCTTTGATGTACATTATACATCGGGGTCATATAAATAACATATTTCCAATGCTGCAAACATTAAAGTATTAGTTTTGGAATGTCAATGTTTTCTTAATTTAAAAAGCAGAATAAATATGTCTGTTTATGATCAGGCAAATATGTTTAATTTTTTTAAAAAAATCAGTGAAGTCTCTGCAGAGTTAGCAGCCCAATCCAATTCAGTCCTGGTGCAGTGGGGTTACATGGCCCATGCCCTATCCAATGCTGAAATTGGGCAGGCCAGAAGTCTCCTCAGGGTAAGGGAATATTGTTGAGACCTCCAGGAGCCGAAATTCCCTACACAGGATACAGCATAGCCTTCACTGGCACTGCTTCATCATCAGATGGCAATTTAGTTAGGATTGAGACATTAGATATTTCTCTAAGAGCACAATCCTAACCTGAAGTCAGAGGGGCAGGAACACAGGCGTGTGCCATCCCCTGACTCTGAGAGTGGTGCTTTACGGTGGGCCTGGTCAGCCAAACTTTGTTGGCCTATCTGTGTGGCCTAACTCCAGGTTAGGATTGCGCTCTGATCCAACAGAGATGACTCATACAGTACATTGATCCCCTTTCTGGATATGAGCCTACATATTTATTTATTTATTTATTTATTTATTTATTTATTTATTTATTTATTTGAAGAATTTATACTCCGCCTTTCCCATGCCAAAGCAAACGCCCAAGGCAGCTTACAGAGAACAACAAGATACAATGTAACCACAATAAGGAAAACAATGTTAAAAACAACAACAACAACATTAAACATTAACGGGAACACATAGAGTGAACAAGAATGAAGCTAGACCCAATTCTCCATATCTGGTCATTTGGAGGGTGGGAAAACAATTGACTAGAGTGAACAGATTATGACAAAATACCAGAGGGCAGACAACCAACTATCATCCAACAGCCAGACGAAATAGGTATGATTTAAGCTCTCTCTGAAAGGCCATGAAGGAGTGTGTAGCTCTTCATTCTTCTGGAAGGGAATTCCATATGTGTGGAGCCCTTACAGAGAAGGCTTATCCCTGAGCTGCCATCCCTTCAACTCGGGACAGAGTTGAAGGGCACTTGAAGGAGAGCCCCTTTAGATGATCTAAGAGGACGAACTGGTATGTACGGGAGAAGGCGGTCCTTTAGGTAGGTTGGGCCTAAATCATATTCAAGAAGGTATAACTGGATTCCCAATTTTTCAATAAGGGCTATAAATGCCATTTGTCACTGAAACACAACTACTCATATAGTGCTAAACGTTCTGATCACTTATTTAGCAAATGACGTACTTAGGCTCTTCTTTACCTCCAGAACGGCTGATCAGTACCATGGTGAGAGCCCGTTCAAGAACCACCAATTGACTGCAATGGAGAAATTTGAGGATCATTGGTTGAGGTACATTTTGCAGTAGACCCCAAACCTGCCCTGCTACCTAGGTACATGACATTAAAATGCATTTTTGGAAGCAAGGAAGGAGAGACTATTGCCCTAGATTTTAGATTTTCAGTACTAAAAAAGGAAAAAAAGTTTATAATTCACAGCATAAAAATAAAGTATTATAGATCTTGTTATAAATTATATAAAAGCCTTTTGTTATTTGAGAACTTTGCCTTTTCTTTGTCAGTATATGCATTAGCTGATGACTTTGGGATTAAAACACTTGAACATATGCAACATCACGCTTAAGAGCAATTCCTCTGAAGGACTTCTAGAAATGGGTAGGCGTTTTTTTTTAAAGTGGAAAAGCTAAAGTATGACCTAACTTAACCTGGTATGGAAAATTATCCTGAAAACATATTTCACCAACCAACAGTGAGAAAATAAGGAAGGGATTTGCCTATGTAGTGCAAGAAATAGTTCTGTGAAATTCATGCAATATTGCATTCAATCTAACACACTATATCCCTTTGCTGACAAAAGAACTCCCATTTTGCAACCCAACCATGGTGTAAGAAAATGGAAACATGGAAATCTAAAAAAAAACTAAAGTAGATGGCAAAATGGGTCTAGTGCCGTCTTCTCTCCTTCAAACTTTTAATTGGCCAGAATGATTGTGACTACATCTCTGACCATTAATATTTTATCTCCTACTATCACATCATAATAAATCATTTGATAATGTTTGTGTCTTTTGCTCAAATGTACCCATTATGGTAACTAAAGCATATATGCTATGAGGCTAACTCATTCTTTCATAGCACAATTAATGAGGCATTGTGCTAGATAGCTGAGCGCCAACCATTGCTACTCAAAAGGTTCCTCGTAGTTTTATGTAACCCCCCAAAGAAATTGTAATTGTGGCACTCATCCTTTTGACTGCTGACTAATGGGTCTCTCTCATTGCCAAAGCTTGAACCATATATTATGTACATGGAGACAGAAAACCACTCTAAAACAATGAGCATACCTTTCTTTTTTCTCCTGTAAAGTGCTAAAACTGTAGTGCTTCAGGAATGGAGCAAATGCTGTTTCAAAAGTATATAACTAGGATAGAACATTTCAATCAATTCAAAAGTTTATACAAAATCTCCTCAATTTTATATTAGTAGAAACACACAGTCATGGTGCTCAGACCAAGCCTGAGGGCACAATCCTAACCTGGAGTCATGCTGGCACAGTTAGGCCAGTAAAGCTTGGCTGGCAAAAGGGCCACAGTAAAGCGCATTTGGACTACACTCGGAGTCAGGAAGGATGGTGCACATCTGTGTGCTGGCCTCTGACTCCGAGAGTGGTCCAAACATACTCTACTGTGTGCCAGCCAAATTTTGCTGGCCTAACTGTGCCGGCTTAGCTTCAGTTTAGGATTGTGCCCTGAATCTACTCTTCTTTGGTAATTGCATGCACACACTCTGCCTGTCCATGGAGCAATCCACCATTACTCCTCTTCTGTCTATTTCTTGACATCAGGGAAATGCAGAGGGGGAACCGCCACCCATGCTTCAGAAGCACCCTCCAGCATTGTTTCTATTTTCCCAAACCAGGATGGGACAGAGAATGGGAGAGATAGATAATCTCCATGCATTAGGGCTCCAGCAGTGCTCTGGGAGGGGTGACCAAAAAGTCTTCTTTCCCATCATCCACCACATTTGAGGACAGGATTATGGCTGGTGTTAAAATGTCAGCTTCCTATACCTCAGCTTCCTATAATCTGGAGGTCTGAAAAATAAGAATTAATTTGGATGGGAAGCCAATTATTGGATGGGAAGGCCATTATTCACGGCCTTTCCAGACACTGCTTTTAAGGTTGACACAAATTTGCTTTCATGCACTAGCATAGCTAGAGGGAGGGCAACACTGTAAGTACTGCAGGCTCTGCAATGTGCCATGTAAGCAGTCCCTCAGCAGTCTCTTCATCATGGGAGCGATTGCGGGGAGAAACGGCAGCACACCAAATGCTCACCAAACCAAATGGCGTCTCCTCGCATTGCTGTTGCTGCCAGGAATAGCTCCAATGGCAAGTGGGAGGGACCACATACATGGTGTGTTCAGTGCCTGCAGAACTTACCATTTTGTCCCCCTCTAACTATGCTACTGCTTGTGGTCACCTCCACAGTATGAGACGCAGCAATCAGAATCACTGCATTTTCTAGTTAGCTGGTAGAACAGGAGAAGAAAGCAAAACAAGTCTGCTAAGCATGCATGCTCTATTAACATGGGAAAAGCAGGTAAACAATGCTTTTCTGTTACAGAGTAGGACGAATGGAACAATCTGAGCTTTATTGAAACAGGATAGATGATCACAAGCATAGAAACTGTAGGTAACGGCATTGGGATAAATACATATCCCAAAGTATTACTGATATGATCATTTATATGCAGTACAATAATTAATACCCTATTTTATGTGCAGAAAAAATTGTGCATGATTTGCGCAATAAGTTCACATTGGAACTGAACTGAAACGGGGTATGTATTTTACAAATACTTTCAGAAAGGGGGATGTTGATCTTTTGATGAGGAAGACATGCAGGCTGCCCTATTACAGGCAATGGTAGCAGGAGCTGCATTGTCAGTGGCATCTCCACAGGGAGGGCAGAGCTCTAAGTTTTGCAAGAAGCCTTACCTTGCAGTGGAAATCACTCCTTTCCTGCACTGTTTTAGCCAATCCTCACAGGGAACAGCAACATCTTGGTGTTGCTTACTGGCTACAGCAGCAAGGGAGAGGAGGGATTTACGTGACAGGGTAAGGCTCCTTGCAACACTTAGAGCTCTGCCCTCCCTGTGGAGACGCCACTGACAATGCAGCTCCTGCTACCATTGCCTGTAATAGGGCAGCCTGCATGTCTTCCTCATCAAAAGATCAACATCCCCCTTTCTGAACAATCTCAAAAGGGTGTACTTTATGAAAGTATTTGTAAAATACATACCCCGTTTCAGTTCAGTTCAGCAATCACTGTGCATTGTGAATCTCTTTTTGTTTGAAACAATACCCTCTCTTTTTCCTAGTGATATAAGTAGTATCATGAAGCCAATCAGATTTGGCTAGATGTGTTACTGAAGGCAAACAAGTCTAATTTAAACCAATTCATAAAGCAGCACCATCACTCTAGCTTTGTTAGCCATCACTCTAAACAAGCTTTGTTAGCTTAGTAATGTGATCATATACACCACTGTTGCAAGAAGTGTTACATTTCAAACAAAAAATGGTGCTGATGTTCAGTCAATCAGGACTGTGAACAGAAGAAAACTAGCACCACCAAGGTAGTATTTTGGAGGACTTTCAGGAAAATGTTGTCCCTCTCAAGCCCTGTTTTCATGCTGACACTGTTCACTGGAGAACTCTCAATTCAGCCCTAATATTTATGTGAGGTTTTATCATGGCTTTGCTTCTACCACACATTTTTTCACTTAGTTCCACAGGCTTAATATCTGTTCTATAAAAATAGTTAAACCCATATGCTTAAACAGGAGAATATAAAAATCCACCTAGCCAAGATCACATTATACTACCTTTTAAAAAAATAAAACAAACTTCCCTTCTTTAAAATACCAAGTTTTGTGGCCTCCTGTGCACCTTAGCTATTTCTACTTTATAGATTTCTCTTTTAAATGTAAGGTAACCAAACATGAATTTAAAAATGTAGGTGATGATTGCTATCAAGTAATATAAAGACACATTTTCCATATTATTCCCTATGCAGCCTAACATATTATTCAGTTTTTTGACCTCTGCTGCAAACTAAGCAGTTCCCATCATGGAACTGTCTAAAATGATGTCTGGATCTTTTTTCCAGAGAGGTTACATTTCAATCAAAACCTATCAATATATGAAGTGTATTTTAAAGGTTTACTTCAATCATGTATTACATTGCTATTGACGATAGTAAATTTCCTGAGCCAGGGTGCCCTCATTCCCTTTGCTGGTCATAGTGGATGACTTCATATGGTTGTCTGTATATTCAGAAATTTGTATTATCAGAAATGGTTACTTTTTCATTATTTATGAAATGGTTACTTTTTCATTATTATTATTTACCACTCTTCTAATGCTTATTTCAGTGCTTTCCAAAGTGTGGGTCGTGACCCACCATTGGCCAGCAAAATTGGGCCATTCCCTTTTAAGGGCAATGTCCTTTGAGTGTCCTGATGCTGCTGCAGTGAAAACTGGAAGTGCGCTTTTGAGTACAAAATGGAGGTTATAGTCACTTCAGGGAGGCCTGCAGAGGGTTTAACAGTTTAAACAGTGCTAGGTTTAACAATCAATCAATCAATCAATCAATCAATCAATCAATTGTATTTTTATACTGCTTTTCAGCACAAGTTCACAAAGCGGTTTACAGGCAAATAATAATAATGAAGTTAAATGGCTCTCTGTTCCAAAAGGGCTCACAATCTTAAAAAAAAAAATGCAGACCACCACCAGCAACAGCCACTAGAAAGACACTGCGCAGGGGTAAAGAGGGACAATTACTCTCCCCTTGCTCAAAAAGTGCCTCTTGTCCACTTAGCAGGGGTTAATACAGATTTCCTTTGGACTCCACTATTACATTCATCGTCTCCCTCGGAAAGGGGGAAAAATCCTTTCGTATTCACTAGGCTGTACCTGATAAATATATATGATCCTGTTCAACTCAATTATTTGTGCAATTAAGATGAGATGACCTTTGTTATTGACTCCAATTAGTAAAAATAGCCTTAATTACAGTACCAGCTCATTTATGTAAATAAAGGCATAAACCATATAGATTGTTTACTTCTGGCTCTCCCTCCTGCACATGATGCTCATTACTCTTAGATGGTGACCGTGTCTCTCCTCTGCATGGTAATCATCTATCATTATGAACACACCTGGAACGCCACTACTAGTAGTAAATTAATAATGAAGCCATTCCATTCAAGAATATTCAGGTTGCTGAATTATTATCACTAGAGGGAAAACAAAAAACTGTAGATAAGCCTCATTTGGATTTGATAAGCCTTTCAAAACAGAACTGTCTGTGTTAATCACTTGAGCAATCCTGAGAACATATGGACTCAAGTCTTACTTAGCTTTGTGGGGGAAAAGGGAACATGCACTTGATTATTGTGGAAATTCAATGCCTTGCAGCAAATTCTTGTCACATCAACCTCACAGTGCAATCCTATTGTCCCTCTCGTGTCGACATGACATCATCCCACCCCACCCACCCCCGTCGGCGCTCCCACTGTCAGACCAACATTGAGTTGCGTCGGCCCAACAGTGCCGACGGTGAGCCTCTCCTGCGTCGGCCAAAGGCAGCTGGCGCTGGGGAAGCTCCGTGCCTAGGCAGCACAGGGGTTGGGCGAAGGAGGGAGAGGGTGGGCAGGAGGTAGGCGGGACGTGGGCAGGCTTGGGAGGTGGCCATATGGCCACGTCCTAAGCCTGTTCCGGAGGCTGCGCAGCCCTGATTCGGGCCGCGCAGTCTCCTTGGACCTGCGCCTGCTCTTTAGCTGGAGCCTCCCCTATGGTAAGGGAGTGCACGTTCCCTTGCCGCAAGAGGCTCCAGCCTCCCCCACCCAACGTCGGATATGGTGCTGGCCGGCCAGCCTGGCCATTCCGGCGCTGGGTAGGATTGCGCCCTAAATGAAGTCCACTCACTTAATTCCTTTTACTAAAAGGTCAGCAAACCTCCTGTTTTTGCTGGAACAACAACAGGGAAAGGGGAGGCGTACAACTTTGCACTGACCAAAATACATTACTTGTGGGCTGCTTGCAGCTTCAGGAACATGTGAGTCCCGGACTTCCCCGCCAGAGACTGAAGCATTCTTCTTCTGTCTCACTCAATATCATCCATACTGGCTGGCAGTGACTCTTCAGGGTTTCATACAGATTGCCTTGAAGATTCATTTTAAAAACAGCCCTGGTACATCAGGCCACTAATTACGTGCAGCTGAAGACATTTTATCAGTTTAAATATCCTTTTATTTACACTTTTAGGGTGCAATCCTAAGCTGTGCTGGAACAGGCAGGCCAAGTAGCCTGCACTGTATCCAACAAAGATTAGGAGCAGGCTGGGGCGCAACTCTGGGTATCCCACTTACTCCAAGTCACGTGCCAGCAGCCCTACGGGCTACTTGGATCTGCGCACGTTATTTAGAGGGCACAAATCTAAGTGGTCCGGGTTATTCCGGTTGGGCCAAGGACAGTGCTAGGATCTAGCCTAGGTCACCAAGGCTGGTCCCACCGCCCTCCTGGGTTCAATCTGCTTCCTGAATCACCCTCCCCCTGCTCTCCCCTGCCCTCCCAGCCATGCTAAACCACTGCCATTCTACCCTTATGCCATCCTCTCACAACCCCTGTGCAGGCCTTCCCAGGTTGGCACATGCACACCTTGTCCTGGTATAGGTCCAGCGCTGGCCCAGCCTGCTTCCAAGTAGCCGCAAAGATGCTTTGTGACACTTGGGAGGCAGCACAAGTCCCTTCTGCAGTGTTAGGATTGCGCTGTTACTTACACAACTTTTGTCAGTTGTAGGTATCCTGCCAGTCAGTTTAATTGAATGACTTTTGGTTCTATTACTATGAGAGATGGAGAAAAAGTTTTCTCTTTCCACTTTCTCCAAACCATGCATAATGTTTGACGTTCCTATCACGCATGTCCACCTTAATTGCCTTTTTTCCTCAAGCTAAATTCTTTCCAAATATGTTGCTTTTCCTTGTACAAAAGATGCTGCACTCCTCAGATCATGTCAGTTGCCCTCTCTTGCACTGTTTGCAGCACTACAATATCATTCTGGAGGTGTTCTGACCAGAACTGGACACAGTCTTCAAAGTGGGGCCACATCATTGACTTGTACAGGGGCAATATGGTGTCAGCAGTCTCGTTTTTTTCTCTCTTTCATAGAGATAGCATGAAATTTGCCTCTTTTCACTGCTGCTCATCACCTGATTAATGTTTTCACTGGTCACTCTGACCCCAATATCTTATTTATTTATTTATTATTAGATTTTTACCCCGCCTTATTGTGCCCGAAGGCACCCAAGGCGGCATTACAATATATATATATAAAACAATATAACAATTTACAATTAAAAACAATTAAAACAGAATTAAACAATACAATCAAAAATTAAGAACACAATTAAAAACAAATTTAAAAACAATATAAAAACAACAAGCCCCGTGGGTTATAATAAACCAGCCAGCCTGTCAACGGGTAAAAGCTTTTTGGAATAAAAAGGTCTTCAGCCCCCGCCGAAATATAAACAAAGAGGGAGCAGTTCTCAATTCTAAGGGGAGGGTGTTCCAGAGTTGGGGGGCCACCACCGAAAAGGCCCTCTTCCTGGCCGCCGCCCCTCTCACTTCTCCTGGTGGCGGCACATTCAGGAGGGCCCCCCCAGATGATCTAAGATTATATGGAAGAAGGCGGTCCCTCAAATACCCCGGACCCGAGCCGTAAAGGGCTTTAAAAGTCAAAACTAGCACTTTGAATTGGGCCCGGAACAGAACCGGCAGACAGTGTAGTCGCCGAAGCAGCGGCTCGACAGAGTCAAACCGACGTGCTCCAGCAACCACCCGAGCCGCCGCGTTCTGTACTAGTTGTAATTTCCGGACCGTCTTCAAAGGCAGCCCCACGTAGAGCGCATTGCAATAATCTAATCTAGATGTCACTAGGGCATGGGTCACAGTGGCCAGGTCCGCACAGCTCAGGTACGGCCGCAGCTGGCGGATCAGCCGAAGCTGAGCAAAGGCTCCCCTGGCCACCGCCGCCACCTGGGACTCCAGGTGTAGCTGTGAATCCAGAAGAACCCCCAAGCTGCGAACCTGCTCCTTCAGAGGAAGTGCGACCCCATTCAGGGCAGGACGATAGTCCAATACCCGAGCTGTGGATTTCCGAACCAAAAGCACCTCTGTCTTATCCGGATTTAATTTCAGCTTGTTCATTACTGACAGCTCAGACCCCATTAGGTAGATGTAATTTTTTGTTTTGCTGCAATGTGCACCACTTTACATTTATAGGCATTAAACTGCACTTGCCATATGGTTGCCCATTCACCCATATCAGGGACTGAATCTGTGACTTTCTGCATGCAAAGCACATGCTCTACCATTGTGCTACAGCCCCTTGGCACTCATGAGCTCTACAGCTTATATTACAGATTTACCTAAGGGCAAGCTTGCTTCCAAGATTTGAGATGCTCTTGCAAAGACACTTTGATCTCAAGGAGGTTAGGCAAAGACAGTTCTTCATAGCCGGAATTATCAACTGTGCTATACTCATCAGATTCCATGTCAGGATACTCATCAGAGTCCCCAAGATACTCAGTATCATTTTTAACAAGACTTAATAACACCCAACCTGTTACCCTTTGTTATGCCTCCCTCTGTGAAGCCAATTTACACAAGTGATCCTTAAATTGGTTGCTGTATACCAGTTCACTGTAAAATGAATACCACGGCCATATTGACCAGAATGTACCATAAAGCATTCTCTTTTGTTTTCTATATAGATCAATAACAATGTTCATAAGTTGTGCCTCATTATCCACTGGGAAACCCCCAGTGGATATCGAGTCAGTGGAAAAATAGCTTTAAAGACCCACTTTCCACCCATTCTGGGGTGACAATGGAGGCCCAAGAAACCTGGAAGTGGTTCTTTAAAGCTATCTTTAACCCCGAGAAGCTTGCAATTAGTACGGTTTAACAGTGCAAAGGTAGGAAATGGGATTTTGGTGTATTTCCCTTGTTACAAGTCAGTGGTGAGTCAATATCAGTGACTCAATATCAACCAATATCAGTGGTGAGTCAAATCAGTGGATGAAGAATCAGTAGAGGCACAACCTGTATTAAAAATATACTTATTAGGTATTACAAGAATTTTACAATCGTTCACTACAGTTAGACATCACATTTTAAAAACTGGTTACATGAAAGTTCCCATTGACTTCATAATAGTTCAGTGAAAATTAACTGTGAAACATATATCATATAATATGAAACCATTTCATTACATGTAATTTATTAATTGGCAAATTAACAGAAAATTGCTTCATTAAATTAGACTATGTGTATATACTAAAGGAACCATTCATCTTTGCTCTAATCACAGATATTGGCATCTGGGCCTGTGTTCCACTCAACAGCTGTCTGGTTTTCCTAGGCTATCCATTTTTCTCCTTGCCCGTGTTCTGCACTGAAAAGATTGTTAACGTATAAAAATAGCTCGAGCACTTTAAAGCATTATCTCCTATGCAACATGATCCTGAGGATTTGGCAGAGGTCTTTCCCAGCCCTGCTACCTGAAACCTTTTACAATTAGAAATGATGAAGAATAAACATTGGAGTTCCTTCTGCATGCAAAGCACATGTGCTCTCCTGAGTCACAGCCGCTCCAATTAAACCATGTTCATCTCAAAGAAGTGTCCTAAGCAGTGGTTTACACCACTAACATGCAGAGATTATACTTGTTGGACTGAAGAGTTAAGCCACATGCCTGAATAGGTTTCTTTGCATAACAGGATTATTATGTTACACAAAACAAGAGCTTTACTCAGGTAGAATAAGGCTGCGTGGCATTTCTTATCTTCACCCAGGGTGAAAGAAATTGTGAGAACTGGGGCAGAACAGCTGGAGTCCTGGACCTTTGCCTTTTTTCTGCTTCTTAGGGCAGGAGCACATTTTGTGTACTAAGCTCTGTCATCTTCACTACTTAGTGACTGACCTCTGTCATTGTCATATCTGTAAGCAGAGTGGTTGTTGAGTGCACTTTTATGTAGTATATATTTTGGCACACCATGATGTCTGAATCTATTACCCAAGTGACTGCTACAAGAAAACCTGTTCTTGGCAGTCAAAGGAGTATCACAACATCTATCAGATTTTCTTCCAATGCTTGTGATTGGCTAAACGTTAAAGGCCTCACCAAAAGAGAGTGAATGCCAAGCGTCATGGTTGATCACCAACAACACAGATGGAATAATGATAATACGGTACGGACAGTTACAGAACCAAGCTGCAGGTGATGAAAAACAACTCACACTTTTTTTCAAAACAGAAGGGAACTGAAAAGCATGGACATATTTTACTACTACTACTACTACTACTACTACTACTACTACTACTACTACTACTACTACTACTACTGCTGCACCTGTGTGCATGGTATAGGGTGAAATCTTTCAAAGTCCTAACTGGCAATGCCAATGATTAAACTTGGGACTTACTCCATTGAGCACAGGTCAGTCTATTGAAATTTTGAAGATGAATTATGTGAAACACAAGAAAGGTTTCTATTGTACAAAAGCCTGGATGTTTAATAAAAGTATTTTAGATTTAAAATAACAACAACATAAAATGTAGTGGCAACATGACAGTTAAATCACAAACTATATTGTTCTGTTTCACATCACAGTTCAGTCATGAATTAATTGGATTGTCTAAGACAATTTAATTGTGTTCGTATGATTTTTTTATTTTTGTAAGCCACTTTGAGTCACGCTAGGGAGAAAGGCAGGATTAAAATGCTATAACTAAGTAAGAGCCCAATTCTGAACTGACTGGCTCCTGCAGGAGCAGCACTACCAAAATGGCAGCCACTTCATCCCACGGGAGCCAGGCAGCCGCAGGAGGCTCCTCGCAACATTTGTTCCCTTCCCCCTGGGGAAAGGCTGGTCGCCCGCAATGCGGCTCCTCAGTTCACCGACCCGAGCCACCTCTGGGGATAAGATCCAGGGTGGAAGCTACAAACAGGTCCCACCCCCTCGCAGCCAGTTCCTCCCCTCCCCCGCCAGGTTCCTCCCGCCTTCCCCTACCCCAAATGTACTTACAGGCAACTGGTGCTGCTGGAGTGCCAGCTAGTTACCTGCTCGTATTAGGGCCTGGTGCTGAGTGAGCGACACCCCAGCGCAAGCAGTAATGTGTTCCGAACATGCTTTACTGCATGTTCATGAAAATTTTAGCCTACAATACACATGTACTGCCATAGGGCCTTTGGAATTGGGCCCGAAGGAATGAATGAATGAATGAATGAATGAATGAATGAATGAAGGAAGGAAGGAAGGAAGGAAGGAAAATGCTATCCAACCTTTTAGTGATAATGCAGATGCAATGCAGCCCCAAGTTAAGAGAGAAATATTTCCCTAGCTTGAGGAGGCCTCCATTCCAATGCAGGATGCAGCATACACCCTGTTGGCATGGCTGCATCAGTGCTGGAAAGTTGGATAGGATTGGGCCCTAAGTAAGGCTGCAATCCTATAAACCCTTACCTGGGAGTCAGTCCCATTGAACTTAATGTGACTTACTTCTGAGTAGACATGCATAGGCTTGTGCTGTAAGTAAATAAATAAGACAAGGGGTTGTCTCCCAACCCATCTCCAAACCAGAGATAAAAATACTTGTGTGCTTTACAGGTTTGTAGTAAGGCTTATTGATATACTGGATGTGAAAGATCTTGATAGCAATATGGGAATTTTCTATCTTCTGAGCACCTTATTATTATTATTATTATTATTATTATTATTATTATTATTATTATTATAGCTGGTAAGAAATATCTGACTAATCAGAATACAAAAAACTGTAAATTTTGACAACAGAGTTTATTGAGGCAATAACGTGTAAGAACCATGCAAAATCTCTATAATTGTCGACTGTAATTTGTAGTTCTGTTTCAAGGCTGCTTGAATTTGCAAGCTCCGTTACTGCTTTTCCAGAGACCTTGTTATTGATGACAGAAGCTCCCAGCAAACAAGCGGCACATCTTTGTTAAATCAGCAAGTGATCTGTTGCATATGCAGTGCCACACTATTATTACTGTTGATCAATCATGGCATACACACATAAATGACAGTAAATAGCCTATTAGATCTCAAGCAGTTGTTTGTGTTACCTCTCATTATTAAATGTCACAACTGGAACTGGCTTTGGATAAAAGCTTCAAGAGATAATCCATCGTCACTCTACAAACTACCTTTTAGCTCTGCAACACATCCATAACCGTGACAAAAATTAATATTCTGAAAGTATGCTAATAATGTGGGCTAGACTTTAAAACTATGTTTAATCATAAAAAATAAAAAAGAAAGCAGAATACAGTTGCAAACTACTGACTGAAAGATCAGTCAGTCCAGTTGGAAAATGGCATCGTAATTTTTACACTGGGTGAGTTCAATGGATTGGGAAATTGGAGTCAGCCATAGTTGCTACTGACAGTGTCCCAACTGCATCAGTTTGGACTGCATTTGGGAGTCATGTGATTGAATTTCTGCCCAGTGGAGAGTCTCCATACAAAACATGTCTCTTAAATCAGAAACAAGCACATTGTTGAGAAGCTGAGCCTAAAATCTTATTTCCTGGCATGAAAACGACAATCCTATGTACACTTGTGAGTAACAAATGGGACTTCTGAGGGTTTTTTTTTTAGTGGTGAAGAAAGGTTGGCTTTTAAACTGTAAAATTATAGAAAAGCAAATGAATGAGTCTAGTCAGTGCTGGCCTTAGGAGCTGTGGGGCCCAAAGGAAAAACAGGGCATAGCTAAAGAAGTGTGTATGTGTGTGTGTGTGGGGGGGGTGCAACTGCACCGGGCAACAAGCTGAGCTTGACACTATTGGCTAAAATAGTGAAAACATTAGTAATTATGAATAATACCATTGTGTTGTGTATCATTGGAAATAAAAGGCAATTCAATGCAGAATGCAATGAAACAAACCAGAGTGTAACAGCTTTACTATATGAAAAGTTATGACCAAGAAAAACAAAAATACAACTGTCATGTAAAAATAGCTGGTTTTGGTAACTTGTAAAGTAGACAAAATAAAAGGAGAAACTATGCACACCACCCTCTTGGAAGAAGGGCAGTATAAAAATGTGAAAAATATGAATGATTGAATGATTTTATCATATGGGGGGTGTTAAACATTTATGGGCCCTGAATGTCAAATGACCTAGCTATGCCACTGTTGGGGGGTGTCTGTGGACTTGGGGGCAGCAGGAGGGGGCACACTGCTGGAGGGAGGATGCAGGTCTCCCCATTTTTCACCTTCTTTAAAAACCCAGGCGTGCTATCACTTCCTGTTGTGACATCATTTCCTGCTGTGACATCACTTCTGGGGCATCATTTTGCCCTCGGTACAGGGCTACACTTTCATTAGCTACAGCACCGTGCAAAACATTTTTTACTGTTATGTACCTTCATTCTCATTTTCCCCTCACTACCATCACTACAAATTGACCAATTTGGCCATATTGGGCCCAGCATTTTTGCAGGGCTCTTCTAATCACCAGGAGGAGTGGCAGTGGCAAGGTGCCCAGAAGCAGAATCACCACCAATTGCTTCTAGGGGGGTGATTTCAAGCCACTTAGAGGGGTAGGAAGGAGGATTGTTCAGTGGCAATGCACTTAGCATGCTTTCTTTGCCACATTCTGGCATGGGAAGGTGCTGGCTGCAGCTGTGGGCACTCTGCTCACCACCCCATTGTGGGGCCCCTCCAAATGCCGAACCCAATATGGCCAAATTGGCCCTAAGGCCAGTCCTAATGGGATAGTGAGGGAAAAATGAGAATGAAGATATGTAAAAAGCAACCGAACAGGCAGTAAAATATTTCCAAACACCATTTGACTAAAAACAAAAGCATGGTACATGATACAAAGTTTATTTATTAATCTAGTCTGTTCTGCATGGTATAATTATATGATAAACATAGCATCCAAACAGAATTTTCTTTAAAAACTAATTAGCTGCAGGCCTCTGGATGCTCTTGAACTTTTCAGTGGATGTTCCAGTAGTTGGAGTCATCTTGCACCATGTTGATTCAGCTGAAGCATCCCCAAGCTAGGAAAGTGGAAATTATCCCAGAATTCACAAATTGTTCTAATTGCAACCATTAGCATTCCTAGTTGACTTCATGCTCATTCAAAATGCAATGTTTTGATTCCACCCAAGGATTGATGTGAACATAATCTTCAGTAGTTACATTATGAATGTTGTTGGCCAATGAAATCTAAAAGGGAGCATGTTGAATTAGTCATTTCCTTGTTTAAAACCTAAGAAATAAATGGGCAAAGTCACACATTTTACTCCATGTACTCTCTCTCTCTCTCTCTCTCTCTCTCTCTCTCTCTCTCTCTCTCTC
>JAJKFI010000003.1:16686368-16743461 GCA_029204185.1 Lerista edwardsae
AGAGAGAGAGAGAGAGAGAGAGAGAGAGAGAGAGAGAGAGAGAGAAATAGCATGGGTTATTTTGGGCCATGTATATGACAACACAGATCTTGCAAATCCGAGACACAGCAGGATTTACATTGGCCTTCAAAAAATGTGTACAGATGGGGCCTTTTTATCTGTGGGGGTTCCGTTTTTGGATCCCTCATGGACAAAAAATATTTGCAGGTAATTAAACCTGCAGATTTTGCCCACTTACGCCTCCTGCAAACCCGACCTACGCATCCGAAGAGAGCCTCTGGAGGCTACCAGAGCACAGCTCGGGTCACCTTCAGAGGCTTTGTGTTGAGCCTAATCTAGCTCAACACAGGTCTGGGGGACCTGCATTAAGTGCGCCATCCTAGGCGCCCTATAGCATCAACGCTACACGCAGAGGTGTAGGGGTGACACAGGGGTGCTGAGTGACAGCCCCACATCAGCGCTCTGACTCCGAGACCGGCGCTGCAGGCAGCACGGGCCTTGGAACGCCTGCGCTCGTCTCGCTCTGCGCCAGCTGAGCCCAGTTGGTGCAGAGGTGTGCTAAGCTGTGCCGAGAGAGAGTGGGCAGGGGGAGGGTGGGTTGTGAGCATGCCAGCTAGCGTGCCGGCCCAGGAGGGAGGCAGGCCTTGGACTAGGCCATAAGGCCGAATCCAAGGTGTCATCCCGAGGTCATGCAGCCCCGATCCGGGCTGCGTGGTCTCCTTGGATCTGTGCCTGCTGTTTAGATCCAAGGAGTCCATAGGTTGGTGCGTCCCCTACGAATGTGCCCTTGCCTTGGGGAGGCTCCAGCCTTGCCTAAGCAGCACTGGATATGGTGAAGGCCAGCCTCACCATTCCAATGCTGCTTAGGATTGCGCTGATTACAATCAGCGGATGTAAAATCCATGAATAATTAGGCTCAACATGTATTGCAGATGCAGTTTCAGTGGCAGCTAGCTGTATGCCGCTATATGTGAACTAGATACTGTGTTGAATGCCAGTTCTAAAATCACAGTTATATAATTTCAGATGACTCTTATCCTTCTGGCTTTCACAATCACTGCAAAGCAGATCTTAGTTTAAAATCATACCACCCTGACGGAAAAGCCATCTATGACTTCAGAACACCTGGCTCATGCATTTGGTGTATCAGATAGCTCAGGTGGCCTGAAGAAATTGTGATGCCATTGATATGCAGCCAGGAAAAAACTGTTCTTCGCTCCATTTTGTCTGGCGTAATAAGAAAGCAAAACACCATTCCTTCTGTATGGACTGTTTTACATAACCTCATACAATTTACCACACAAGGTAACTGATATGAATCTTAGGAAATAAATCATAACAGCTGACTTTATCACTGACTCTTTGATTTCATCACTGAAATTTTACATTTCCATAGTGTGAGTGGCAGCAGGAAATGGTTTTCAAACTCTTCTTGGCAGATGGAATAAAATCTGCCCAGTTATTAAATTAACATGTAACTATTTTTAGTTTCCATATTCAAATCCTTTCCTTTCTTTTCTTGTTAGAAGATATGTCAGTGTAAATCAAATCTCAAACATATTCCTATTTTGGAAGCAAAGCAGATACTACAGGCACATTATTACCCATTGTCCTCTGTAATTTTATTTAATGGAGTGCTTTCTTTGGCTAACTACTCATTCAAGCTACCTCTGTGTGTTTTTGCCAAAGAACTCTAAGGCAAAAAGAGAAGGAAGGTTTTGATAATTTTTAATTAATATTTGCCACAAATACATTTTCTTGGGGTAAAAATGAAAAGAGTCAAACAATAAAATCCTTTGAACCTTTACAAGATGATTAACAGCAGAACTGCCAGCCCAGGAATGTAGCAAATGTACCCTAAGTCACATCTGTGACGACTCTGAAGTCAGGGGGGCCGGTGCATGGATGTGTGCTGGCTTCCTGCAGCTGCTTCCTGTACCTCAGCTATTGAGGGTGTAATCCTAATCTGGAGTTAGTCCGGCACAGTTAGGCCAGCAAAGTTTGGCTGGCACAAGGGCCACCTTAGAATATGTTTGGACCACTCTCAGAGTTAGAGAGGCCAGCACACAGACGTGAGCCATCATCCCTGACCAAACGCACTTTTTGTGTGTGGTCCAAAAGCACTTTGCAGTGGCCCTTTTGTTGGCCAAACTTTGCTGGCCTAACTGTGCCAGCCTAACTGCAGGTTAGGATTGCACCGAGTTTGCGCCAGCCGAGGGAACCTAGCATGGGGGGGGTAGGGAAGGCAGAACGAGAGTGGATAGGGTCAGGGGAATGCAGGGGGGGAGGTCCAGGCCTGGGGGAGGCCCAGGCCAGCCCAGGGATAGGGGTGGGACCAGCCCAGCTGAGATCCAGCTGAGGCCAGATCCAAATCCCATCCCCAGCCCGGGCCCCTCAGGTGTGCGTCAGCTGTTTTGCTGGCTCAAATTCAAGTAACCCTATCAGGCTGGCTGCCACATGGCTTGGGGTGAGGGCAAAAGAGTGTGGGAATCCCCTGGTTAGGTGTCAAAATGACACCCACAAGCCTCTCCCCTGGTACCTGAAGCAGGGCTTCCCGCAAGACAGCACTAGCCACGACGTGCACATTGTCACCATTTGCCCAAAGGTAGGACTACAATTTCCAGGATGCCTAACTCCACCAGAGCCATCTTGCCCAAATCCAAGACTCTCCCTCCCGAAGCACCCTGGGAATTGAAGTCCTTGCCTTAGGCAAATGATGGTATTATGGCCAAATGCAAGAAGGTTAGATACAAATCTAACCAAATGCTAGTGATTTCTTACAGGAAGCTGTGCTCCAAGTACCAGAAGGAGAAAGGAGACATGGGTAAGGGGATTCTCAGTTTAGGATTCCGCCCATAAGCAATTAAAACCAAAAGCAGCATAAATATCTAATCTGAACAGCCTGTGCTAATGAAATCCATTAAGAAATGTCTAGTGGAATAAAAAGGTATAATTCCTTCAGATATGTAAGATCCTCTACAGGATCTCAGTCAAACATCAAATGTAATACCAATAATTTTCATGCCAGTGATTATGGGACTCACATTGCCAAAATTATGGCTTGTATGCGGAAAAATCTGTAAACTAAACCCCAGAAATATGAAGCATATTAAACTGTGAAAAAGAATCCTATCACTTGGCCAGCAAAATTTGAAAGGAATGATGTGATGCGAAAGGGGAATGATTTTTCGTCATTGGCCCCATTGGAGTAGAAGGAGACAAGTCAAAACTTTTTCAAAATGATTGCCCCCATTTGAAGTTTTACTGTCTTCAGGGCTCTGTAGTAGCTAAAGCCAGTAGGAGCATTCTCTTTCCTGCTGTTCAGCTCTCTCCCCATTGACATCCCCTTTGATGCTGCCAGAAAAAGAGATTTTAAAAATGCAGGTTTTTAAAAACAACTTACTTTTTGTGTGCCCTGAGATGAATTTTAAAGGCCTTTACAAATGAGAGGGCTTTTAAAAGGTGAGTGAGTGAATGAGGAGGAATGAAAAAGGTAACATTAATAAACATTTCTCTCTTAGCATTCTTAATTTGCAAAGGATGAAAGAAACTTGTAAAAATAATTGCAATATTCTATTGCCAAATTTACATTACAGAGTAATAATTTATGCTTCCTGCACTGAATGGTGCTCGGCCTCTGGCCTCTTGCCTAACAATACTCTGAATCAGAATTATTAGATTGTAATTCACACCCTGTCATGTCTTATTGCTTAATTAAAGCAAACCCCTTCTCAACATGACAAGCAATTGGACAGTTACTATAATAGATTGTTATCTGACTGGACATATTTTACCTTTACAGCTTATTCTTCCTTTGGGTATACGTGTTGCTCACTTCTGTGAAAAAAAAACTCAACCTGTTTGCAGGCCTGTAATCTACCTAGCATCTACTCTAAGCAACCTTAATCAAAACTCCTTTGCAATGTATGGAATTAATCACTACTCTGGAGTAAATGAGTTGTGATTTGTAATCTTAGAACTGAGTCACACATGTGTATATACCACTTTATATCTGGATATTTTTAGTTGAATATGTGAAAGAGAAATAAGAGTTGGTATGAGATGTCTTTAAAACTGGGCCTTTGATCTATGACAGCCATTACACACATGTTGTAATCAGGGGCGCCAACTTGCCCCGAACATTGGGGGTGCTGAGTGGCCACACCCCCTGACGTGGTCTCATCAGACGTGCCCACGCCCCTAATGTAGTCACGTCAGGCATGGCCACGCCCCCTGACATACTCACATCAGACGTGGTGCCCCCATGTTCGGTGCTGCACTGGGAGCGTGCCTGTTTGTCGGAGCTGTCAGGCGTGCTTTCGCCTGATCATTCCCACGAACAGGCGCTCTCCAGCCCAGCGCCGAACATGGGGGTGAGCTCAGAAGGGGCTGCCTTGCATTGCGGCACCCATGTTCGGTGCTGGGCCAGCCGGGAGCGTGCCTGTTCGTTGGAGCGAAGTGTCGGGAAGGAGCTCATTGGCTCAATCGCAACGTGACCATTGCGCATGCTCGCGCTGTCCTCTGTTCAGCCTGACCGCTCTGACAAACAGGTGTGCTCCGGCCCAGCACCGAACATGGGGGTGCTGCGCTGTTTGGAGGTGCCCAACATTGGGGGTGCTCACGGCATACCAGTACCCATGGAGTTGGTGCCCCTGGTTGTAATTATATGAATAGAACTGGAGTCATCATCTTGTACACCATTACATATTATGGAGTATGGTGCAGTGGTTGGCCCATTAAGCTTAGACCAAGAAGATCTGGGACAATTTCCATTCAGCCATGAGGTTTACTGGGTGACTGAGCCATTCTCTCTCTCTCTCTCTCTCTCTCTCTCTCTCTCTCTCTCTCTCTCTCTCTCTCTCTCTCTCTCAGACTAACCTACCTCAGGGTTGTAATCAGAGAAAATTGAGGGGGAGGAGTCAGGTACATCACCCTGAGTTCTTTGATGGGCAGTATTGTAAAACTAGATAAATAAAAATAAATACATAGTATCTTTTAAAAATAAAATTCCCTCCCTCCATTTTGTTTGCTAAAGAAAATAGAAAGTGGGTCGTGAAGCATCTAAAGCAGCCATATTGAAAATATGGAAAGATAGGATGCTGGAAACGGGGAGGGCTGTGTAGTTGTTTTGCTTGTGTCAAGGTTCTAAATAGGTGTTTTTTTCTCCTGTCTGATTCACTTTGCAATTGGAAAATGGCTGAGAAATAACCCAACTTATTGCTGCAATCTCAGGAAAGCATCATGCTCTGGTGTCACAATGACGGCACTTCTGGCCATGTTATCATTTCCAGTGGGTCCCAGATAGATAAAGTGGGTCCCAGTGCTAAAAAATTTGATAATCACTGTCCTACAGGAATAGGGCCCAACCACTTACAAAAAGTTCTGAA
Organism: Lerista edwardsae; assembly: GCA_029204185.1. NCBI lineage: Eukaryota > Metazoa > Chordata > Lepidosauria > Squamata > Scincidae > Lerista > Lerista edwardsae. Next base: position 16,691,756 of record JAJKFI010000003.1, read on the forward strand.
GTAGGGATGAGTGCCAAATCATCTTTCCAAACTCATATTGTTTGTCTTCCTCCTCTTCTTCACACTCGATAAATTCATGCAAAGATTTACATTTGCTTTCTTGCAATAACACGGAAGTCATACTCTTAGGCTGACATACTAGGGATCACAGTATTGATTCAGCCTGGCCTAAGCTGTGCACTTTGTTGTGACACAGATCAATAGAACTGGTCACAGAAAATCATTTCACTGGATGTATGCAAGCAGCCTCAACAGTGAGGTTCCTCATTGCAAATTTAAGATTTTTCCAATGCTAAATGCATGAGAAAGATATCCATGCAATGAAAATATTGTTATAATTAAATGTACACAAACAGTGCTTGTTGGAGGTGCTAGACTAGAGCAAGTCTTCAGGTTCTCAGGAAGTTTTTCAGCAGAACTATCAGGTTTGTAAAGGTAAAGGTTTCCCTACGACCGAATGGTCTAGTCGTGACCGACTGTAGGGGGCGGTGCTCATCTCCATTTCAAAGCCTGTAGAGCCAGCGTTTTGTCCGAGGTCATGTGGCTGGTATGACTATACGCTGTAGCACACGGAACACCGTTACCTTCCCACCGAAGTGGTCCCTATTTATCTACTTGCATTGAGGTGCTTTCGAACTGCTAGGTTGACAGGAGCTGGGACAAGCAATGGGAGCTCACTCCGTAGCGCAGTCTTGAATTCCCAACCTTCCGGTCGGAAAGCCCAGTAGCAGCGGTTTAACCCGCTGCGCCACCACGTCACAATCTTAATGAGCTATTGCCCTTTGGCTCTGCCTGTGAGATCAGTACACTACCTCTGACTTCATATATCCCAAACCACTGGATTCCAAGATTTAGGTCTCATTACCTAGAAGATACAACTTCATATATGCATGTCCTATATTCTAATCTTAATGTTGGTGCACACTGCCTTTACGCAGTGAAGTAAATTATCTTTGTTTATATGCTCAGAGGCACTGTGTTCCTATTACTTCATATATGCAAGGACTCAGCCAAGAAATCTGGTTCTAGGCCTAAGTCCTTGTAAATCTAATTTCATCACAGGATTTGGCTAAAGCAGGGGTGTAAAGCCTGCATCATATAGCAGGCTGGATAGCACTCATGATGTCTGCAAGGGCCAAAAGTGATCTAATTAGGCAGAAGGTGATATCATTTAACAGATCATAATGAGAAATAAGCATTTTTTTTTACTTGCGTAACACATTAGTTGCAAATGACAGAAGAGGAAATATGCAAATCTTGGTGATGCTGAGAACCCCTGGGCTGGACAAGGAGATTCTGCAGGCCGCATCCAACCCACGGGCCTTATGTTCGACATCCCTGGGCTAGAGTTCCTAAACTCCCTCTTCAAAATAAGAGGTTTTGATGGTTGGCTATGAAATTAAATGCTGCCTCAAAGGAACTGGGTGGCAGAGAGGAAAGAGAGTGATAGAAAGATAGAAATCTTGCCACCAAAACATGATATATTCCGGTCCCCCAACTGTTTCATAGCAGTTCTAGCTAGCTCCTAAAGAATATTATCCTAAATATATAAAGAATATTATCATTAGTAGTAATATTAAGAATTATATACCACCTATCTGACATGAATATTTTAATTCCTTATTCTCGGCAAAATATAACTTTGATTGAGATGTTATGTGTGTTTTTTACATTTAGATGAAAAAAATTGCTGAATTAGTGCAAAAATGTGTCTCAGCATCAGACCAGAACATCTGAGTTTAAAGCTAGACTCGCAGACAACTTTTTGAGCATATGCTTAATGAACATATGCTTAATTTTCTTACTAATAAATATTTCTACAAGCCTCACAGCCTAATGAATCCCACAGTTTAGGTAGTTATCATTTCATAGAAATAACAATAAAGACTCCCTACAAATGTGAGAACAGTTAAATAATTGCAGATGATGATACAATGACCTAATCCCAAAGTAGTGGTACCAAGCAACTAGCAAATGTTCAACTGACTTGTGTTGTACTTTAATGCTAAATACTTAAGCAGTTTTTTGGCATATAAATAATATGGAATGTCCGGCTTTAATTAAAAATGCTGTTTGTACTTCTGTACTCCAGCAGATTCAAAGGCAGCAGCAGATATGAAAAGCGGAATAACAGTAGACATGAAACTTAACTGCTATCTTCCAAAGCATGAACTTCTATAGAGGCATTCACAGTGGGAGGAGGGTGGGCTGGGGCAATTTAGGCCCAGGCGGATGGCAGGGACGGCAGCTTCCTTCAGATTCTATCCCCCCTCCCAGGCCTCAGAGCCTGACACGGGTCTCTTTGGTTCTGTACCAGCTCTGAGCAGACCCATTGGACTGCCAGGGCTCTACATAGAACAAAAGTTCCCTTACCCCGATGAGACCTCCAGCTGATTTCCTGGCCCTGCAGGATGTAGCAGCGGACATTTTGGTGCCACTATATTACCCGGGCAGTGCCTGGGGATAGGATTGGGCTGTAAGATGTTATCTTTGTTAAATGGCCCTGAAAATGTCTCCAAATTCATTAGCAGTTATAAAAAGATAGAGAAAACATTCGTGATGAAGCCAGATCAATCAATCTGGGATAAAAGAGTGCCGTGTTTTCCCCCCTCTTCTAAACGCAGAAAGCCAAACATACAGTTCTGCATACTGAAAGTCAGCACTAAATGGGTAGAGCCTAGTCTCCACAAAATATGTATTTAATCAATTTGTAGGACACTGTTCGGACATGGCTCCCAATATAATTATGCACACTATTCTGTAAGTTCTTGTTGCAATCTCTCTCTCTCTCTCTCTCTCTCTCTCTCTCTCTCTCTCTCTCTCTGCATTGAGTCAAGCAAGACAGTACTGCATTGATTTATCATTCGTAAGGTCACATTTATGCTAAGAAGGCCCACATTTATTGTCATATTAATGGTTGTACAAATCCGAAGGAATTTACACTGTTACAGAAGTGTTGTGAATGAAACTATTGTAGTACCATTATATGGGGTTTTTTTTTTCCCAGTGCCCTTAGACAAAATTTTACAAATATGATGGTCGTTGAACCTTAGTGATCTTGGTCTATGAATGAATTATCCAAGAAAAAAAAAAGTGAGAGAATGTAGATCATGCCTAATGAATTGCGAACAAGGATTGTTTCCCCAACGGTTATATGTACATTCTCTTCATAAATACATTTTCTTACCATTGTAGAAACAAAAAAACTCTTCTTCTTGGCCCTGATATTGGTCAATTGCACAGCCTCAACATTTTCACAACTGAAACTACAGACCAATTTGTGTCTGTAATCTCCTTACTATTTTTTAGTCTCCTTATTATCCCATGAAGGAACATTTGCTGAAGCTTCTTCCAGAATTACCAGTTACTGATAGCCTATATCTGCCTGCTCTATTGTTGTTGTTTACTGACTTTCTATCCCACCTTCTTCCCTGTATTGGGGCACCCAAGGCGGCTCACAATATTAAAACTGCATACAATAAAATAAGATAAACATACAAGATAAAAGATACTGATAAAGGCCCTATTTTCGGCCACCACCGAAAAGGCCCTATTTCTGACTTCTTTGTTTGACTCCAAATGTACTAACTACTGGTAGTTCTTGCAGGTGTACCTTTAATTGTGGGTTCATCGCAGCATAGAGATAAATGCCATCAACTCTTAACTGCTACAGTTCATGCAACTCTTAATGGCACAGCCATAGCAGCCAGCTGAAAAGTTGGCAACCTTAGCCATTCAATTATTCTACAACAGCATGCTATAGATTGTCTTCTAAAGCTGGGTTACCTTGTAACTGACCATGGCAGTTTCCGGAATGATCGATCGATCGATCGATCGATCGATCGATCGATCTATCTATCTATCTATCTATCTATCTATCTATCTATCTATCTATCTATCTATCTATCTATCTATCTATCTATCATATTTCTACCCTGCCCCTCTCCCCCTAAGAGGATAGAAATAATAAATTTACTAACATAATGGGTGGAAAGGGAGTTTGCATCCATTTTATTTTTTAAAGGATCCTCAAAAGTCAGGCTTTACCTGGATAGATACCAGAAGATAGGGACTGTCCCTGATAAATAAGGACAGGTGTGTAGTATGGAGCTACAGAGGTGTGCAGTTCATCTGCACGCTTACATTCTCCAGTCTTACAAATCTCTTCTGTTGAAGCATTATATTTGTATCCTTCAAATATGGATATAGTTATGGCCAGTTTGCTTCTACACTCTACAATTAATCTTTTGATGTGCATTATTTTTAAAAATTCCTCATGTTTAAATAACTTTAATACGTTCTTGATAGAAATAATTAGAATTGCAGGCACAATTATTATTTTTTTAAAGGCATTAGCTACAGAGCAGGAAAGAAATGGACAAAGCCCCACTCCTGAACAAAGCAAACCTTAAATAGCAGGCCCACAAACCTCTGCTTATTCCTTCCTTCCCTCCTCCATAGACTCACCACAGATTCCTCCATAGCTCATCACCTCTTCTCTAAAAGCCAAGCTTCTCCAGTTAGTCCACTTCATATCTGGCAGTTTTTAAAATACCATTCTTCTGGTTAGGCTAGATACACTGGCCCACCTCTCATTCACAAAGAGGAGTTGAGCTGCTCGGCCTCACTGTGTGCAAATTCTGGAATGTAGTGTTATGTTTAATGTGTGAGAGTATGAGTCAAGCAGGAAAGTGTGAATTAGAATGGGCAATATCCAATGTTGGGATATTGTGGGACGTGGTGGCGCAGCGAGTTAATCCGCTGTCGCTGGGCTTTCAACCGCAAGGTTGGGAGTTCGAGACTGCGTGACGGAGTGAGCTCCCGTTGCTTGTCCCAGCTCCTGCCAACCTAGCAGTTCGAAAGCACCTAAAATGCAAGTAGATAAATAGGGACCACTTTGGTGGGAAGGTAACGGCGTTCCGTGCGCTACGGCGTAGAATCATGCTGGCCACCATGATCGGACAAAAACGCCGGCTCACAGGCTTTGAAACGGAGATGAGCACCGCCCCCTACAGTCGGTCACGACTAGACCATTCGGTCGTGGGGAAACCTTTACCTTTACTTATCCAATGTAGGAGGAGGCATCCCATTCAGATCCTACTTGTTCCAAAGGGATTTGTGCTCTGCTTACCCCTGCATGGAGTATGTCTCTCTTTGATTCTTTGATACTGGCAGTTCTAAAAAAAACATTTTTGCAATTTATCCAAACAAGAAAAGGTTTTAGGAAATCGCAAACCCGTCAACAGAAAGCTATGTGGACACTGGGTCAAAGTGCCAAACTGGCACTGAAACTCTACCAGTTAGACATGCTTATCGCCGAGACTGTAACATAAGGCACTGGGAAAATTTTTAGTGAATGAAAAGAAACGTCAAAACAGAGGAAAGCAAACACTCCTTTTAAGATGATCTTAAGTTATTTAGACAAAAGCAGAAAACTGGATAAAAGCCATTTTCCCAGACCAAACAGATTATCTTTAGAGCTGGAGCTGTTCCTTGAGCCACAGAGAAAGTTTTAAGTAGGCATGTTTTGGATTCCATCCATTTTCCTCCTTGATTGCTTCCAGCACTCACCACACTCCCTTCACATTTTTTTTCTTTTCTACCAACTATTCCCTTGATATAACTCAGCTCCCTCCATTGAATCTTTCTAACCACTCTGTTCCAGCTGGTATCCCTCTCTTCAAATGTATAATGATTTCATCCTTACTGCAATGCACTGCAGTCTTATTCTCCGCAAAACTGTCTAGTTAAATTTAATGAATGCCCACCAAACATTCTTGAAACAACATTTACTACAGAAAGATCAAAGTTTATTATAAAACTGGACAGTTGGTCCAAAACCAAAAGGAAGACTATTATGCACATATGCTTTATAGGCATTTCAAGAGTTTCATCCGTAGGTATTCCTTGAATTATTCAGCAGCAAGAGACTAAGCAGAGTATTCTTCAGATTTATTCAAATTGATCTAATTTAAAATAAGGGAAAATGTAGACCTAGAAACAAATTGTTGATGTGCAAAGTAAATAAGTGAGTTGGTCTTGCAAATACAGTATATCACTTAGGAGTAGGGCTCCATGCCATGCTAGACTTCCAAGGAATCCAGAAGGCCTTGCTTCTGTGCAATAAATAAATCTGTCCTGGGTTCTGATCTGTTGTATGTGATAGAATAGAACCTAGACAAATATAATTCACAGTCCAGTCCTATCCCTTTCCCCCCACTGGTGCAGCCGCACTGAAAAAATGCATTCTGTATGGGGGGGGGCTGGATTGGGAAGTTTTGGAGGGGAAGTGGAATTTAAATCCCCTTACCACTTTGTAAGCCTTCCTACTCCACAGTGGATCTCCTTGGACCTGCAGCGGCTCCCTGCAAGTCTGAGGAGATAAAGGGGGCAAGGAGATTGCCAAAAGGGAGGATAGGATCCGGCGCATGCCACTGTATCCAGGGACATCCGCCCACATCCTGGGAATGCTGCCACTTGTTATGACAGTTCTCCAAAAACGGTAATCAACAGAGTGCTGCATTTTCTGTTGGTAGCCATTTTACAACTGCCCGTCAGTGTGACGAGCCACCAGCTACCCAGGCCTGAAAAACAGTGGCAAGGCCAAAGAAGAGACCCAGGCTTGCTCACTGTTCCCCTCCATTCCAGCTCTGGCTCATTGTTTACATTTTTCTGTATCATTTCCTAGGCACCAAGGAGATAACCAGAAAGCTTGTAGCTTTGAAGTCGCTGTTTACCCTTCTGGCAAAACCGAAAGGGGGACCATCACTTTTTTCCTGTCTTGAGGCTTGACTTCTGGGAGGGAGCTGTCCTTTGTCTTGGTGAGAGTTAGGAAGCCATGTAAGTGCTAGGAGACATTAGCTTTCTTATTTTGCATTAAGCCTATAGTTATACCATGTTTTGGGCTTGCTTTCAAGGCCTTTTAAAGCCTTTGTATTGCTATCTGTACTTTAATAAATCATTACATTTTTTACTCATGGTGTGCCTTGTGTCTGAACCCAGAAGTTAGCTAAGTCCAGTCTTGATGTTAAGCAACACTACTGAGTGCTTCAGGTAATGGCTCCAGGTCCGGCTACAAGCCAGTTGGCTAGCGCGGGGCCTGGAGGGTCCAACATCCCATGTTGCCAGGGCAAGACTGGGGGAGAAAACCCCCTGGGGAACGCAATAGTCGGGCTGCATGTGACTGCTCAATGCTGGACAGGACTAAGAGTGTATTCCTAACTGGGACTTGGGCCGGCACAAGTCCCTTGTGCCGGCCCATGAGTGTTGCAAATGCACTGTCAGGAACGTTTGTGCCTACTCTGGAGATGGGAAGGCCAGCGCAAAGACTTGCATTGGCCTTCCCATACTGCATCCAACCCAGTTAAGGTCGGCCTAGGGAGGCCAGCACAGGGGGTTGGAGAGCTTGGGCAGACCGGGCCAGGGAGGAGTATGGGATTAGCCTCAGGTAGCATCCGAACCCCCTTCCCCCAGCCTGGTCAGCCTTATATGGGCCACTCGGAGTTGTGCCAGTGATTTTGCTGGCACAGCTCTGAGTAGCCCCATTGGAGTGGCTAGGACATTACTCAGGGCCATATGGCCCTTTAGTCCGAATTGCACCGCAGCCACTTCCTAATCAGGGCTGGATACGGCACAGGCCAGCCGACCTGCCTATTCCAGACTAGGTTAGGATTGGGCTGCCAAGTCAATAGAAGTAATTCACTGTGGGTATCTAGATGGGCTTTGTCCTCTAAATTGCTTGTAAGTCCCCAAGGGACCAGGTGCCCTTGTTGTATCCCTTGAACTACAATAATACTCAACAGGTTCTAGCCATGAGGTTGGTACCACAGAGCTTCCACTCTGGTGAAAGGACCCAAAAGAACTACCACACCATCTTGTATAGGGCAGCAACAATTGTATTAATATAATAATTTAGATGCTAAAAAGCAAGGGTTGTGTTTAAGTATTGAAGTTCCATTAAATAATAATCTCTTGTAGTGTTAATGTGTGAATGTGCATTTAAAAACAAAATGTCAATTTGTGATCAACCTTAACATTTTACTGTAATATGATGCAGGCCTATCTGGACACTTTGCAGGCTCAAAAATGTAAAAGATACAGAATGGTACAATTCAATCTATGCAAACGCATTGTGTTTAAGTCATGATTTTACATAATAATTTAAGAGCCATAAATGTGATGCCCAATTAACAAGCTACTTACGGGACTCGCTACAAAGACTCTACTTTTTACAGAATCATCCTGAAGCAAAATGCCATGTTTGACACTGATGATTGCTCAATTTGCATTTCTCTGCTTTTTGACTTTTTAAATAGTCCTAATCATCTGTTTTAATTTACACTTACATTTGTTGAATAGGATATAAAAGACAAAAATGCAGAATTGCATTCATTTAATTAATAAATGAATTAACTCATAATGATCCACGAATAGCTGATCCACCAATGATCCACCAAGACGAACAATTGGAATGTGGTGGTCACTTATAAGTCTTTCCAAAAGAAACCTGCAAGTATAGTTCTCTCTGCATAGGAAGGGAAGTGTTACAATACTCCTGCTACTCCACATTTATGGACAATTGTGCAACAGACAGCAAGTACTTACATGTTGCACAGTACCTGCTGTAGGTGCACCTGCAAATGTGTACTGATGCCCATCAAGTTGCAAAAGGTTGTCTTGATGCTCTCAGTAAGCACTCCATCAATTTCATATCCATCAATTTAAGACAAATCTAGGCTCATTTAATACATACCATATGGCATGATTTCAGGCCAATGACATGGCATCTAAAATCTGACTGAGATGATCTGTGGTTATGGCTAGTTTTTTACCCCCACCACATTAGTTGAATGAATTCCTTTTGCACTGCAAAGCAATCTAAAATCAACAAATGTTGCCAAATGATTATTTGCATAAAATCATTGATTTGCAGCATTTTGCTGCTGGCAGTCATGATGTGTGTGGTTAGCAAATGGTTGTATTAAAATGCTAATATTTTTTAAATAAAAAAGCAAAGACTACTTCTTAAAAGTGAAGAGAAAATCTGTCTCCTATACTAACAAATGCTCAGTAATCTGGAAAGATTTCTTCCCAGAGGGAAAATACATAGGCATACTGAAGGAACTTTTTATGCTGGTCTGCTCACTTACCTTCTCTGATGAATTGGTTGTGGAAAGATTGCGTAGATGCAAAGCTCAATTAGTGTAATTTATGTATCCTTGAGTGTCAATCACTGCAGTTGAGAGGTGGGACTCGCTGGAACCCGTGCATTAATTAAGAGCTCATCCCTGCAGAGTTACCTTTCCACCTAAGGACCAAAGAAATACATTTTAATTAGATTCAAAGACAGCATGTCACAGGCAAAATAAAATAATTCTTAAGCCAAAACCTCAAGAAAGAAGAAATTAATTCTAATGTTAATGCCACCAATTTCGTGTTCATAGTTTGGTATCATAGCCAAGGAAGTCGTTTCCATGTGTAAACTTAGTTTTGCCTGAAAGAATGTGTGTCTAAGTTTTGCGATAGTACATGGAGACGACTCATGTTTTCACTGGCAGGCCTGGATGCCAAGTTTATTACTGAGCCCCTGCCTAATTATTGATGCTGAGCTGATGCTGATTGAGTGCAATTACACTGTTGTAGTTTGCCGGTATTTCTCTCTGATGGCCAGCTTTTTGTTTCAGTGCTACCCTGAGGCTGAATATGCAATGGGCAAAACAATGCAAACTCAGCACGGGCGAATGAATAGACCTGCACAACACATCCTTTTCATTGGCTGAGTGGGGGACAAAATGTGCAATTGTTGGCTGGCCCTCAAAATGCTGGCGCTCAGGAGAGGTTGAAAACTAGCTGGGCTCACTGGTGTCAGCTGCTTCGGAGACGCCTGTCTCTTCAAATGGCCTGGGTGAGGGCTATCAACTCTTCTGCTTAGGACTCGCATGGGAAATAATGCCTAAATAATTGATTATAACATTTATAAATTGAAGGAGGCAAAACAAATTTTAAAAGCTGGTCCAGACTCCACAAAATAAACATGTCAGCTAATGGCTCATATGTTGCAAAAGGAGGCAAAAAGGAAATAAAAATAAAAAAAAGCTTACATATGAAAGAAAAATGCTTGGCAATTGCCAAAGTAACGTTTTTAAAAAGACTGCATTATAAGACCTTAAAGACCAGAAAGGAAATGCTCACAGCACCAGCCTACATGTGTAGGGTTGTACTCAGATGTAGGCACTATTGAGTTCAATGGGACTTACTTCCATGTACATGTGTATAGGTAGGAGGCTGGAGGACTGACATGATCTCACTTGTGTGTGCGTGTGTGCAACTGGAAGCAATTGTGGCGACATTATCAGATCGCCATAAATATTTCTGGTTGGGGGCAGCATTTCAAGGTGTGTCCCTGGGTGGCAGAATGCCCAGCTACACCAGTGCCCCAGGGGGCTCAATATTAGTCCCCTGAAGAGTTCCACTGTAGCCCCTCTCAGAAGAATTTGATGCTCTAAGCCACCATGCTCTTGTCCCTTATTAGGCATCACTCCATGCACTCTCTGGTGGCACCGCTCTCCCTCACAAACACTGTGAATCTCAATCAAACAAACGTTAACTGATGCTGTTATCAATTTCTGGGTACTCCCTCTGTATTTCTCTTTGCTCTCAATAGGCAGGTACTCCACTGGTGAAGACACTGTGCAAACCCTGAGGGAAGCCTACAGCCTGCATGCCCTCAGTGACCAGTGTGAGCCCAGCTGCTACTCAGAGTGCAATCCTAACCTGGGGTTAGGCCGGCACAGTTAGAGCAGCACAAGGGATACAGTAAAGTATGTTTGGACCACTCTCGGAGTCAGGGAGGATGGCACCCATCTGTCTGCTGGCCTCTCTGACTCCGAGATGGTCCAAACATACTTTCCAGTGTCCCTTGTGCCAGCAGAACTTTGCTGGCCTAACTGTGCCAGCCTAACTCCAGGTTAGGATTGTGCTCCCAGTGAGGTTGCTGATCTATTTATTCCAATCAGGCCCCTGTGGCTTTGCAAACTCCATGACAGACAGTGAACAAACGTATGCAGCCAGTCTCTTCAAATGACACCTGTGACATAGCTGCCTGTGGGAGAAGTTGGTGGATCAGCTATTAGTGGGTGGAAATAGTTGGCAACCCCACTTGTGTGTTTCACTTTCAGCTCCTGCTCTATCTTCGATTCAGTTCAGTAAAAATGTTGACTGGATCTTGTGTTCTTGTTAGTATCTTATTTAGGGATCCCTTCTACCTACTACAGTTGTTCCTTAGCTAGGCTCTGAGTCAGACTCTGTGGGGTGGTGGTGGTGGAGAAGCCTCTCTGCATCTTCTCACTATGACACCTTGGGCCCCGAAAGAAAATGCTTCTCAGTGATAATTAGCCCCCTGTTTTCTGTTGCCATGGTATTATATGGGGGACAAGAGGAACAGCACACTGAGTGCCACGCCAGTAGGTGCCATGAAGCAAAGGGCCTGTGTGATTATGGCTAGCTGGGCAAGTTGCTGCATAGGCATCATGTGATTGCCCTGCCTAATGATTGGCCTGTGGAATGCTCAGAGAGAGCATGTGCTATGGCCTCCCACTCATGAGGGTGCCTGTTTGTGGTGGCACAAGGCATTAAATGACAGATGAGATGGGCATGGTGAGAGTCAAATTTAGGAATAAAGATCAAACCAAGGTAAAATAGGATTCCAGCACTGACATATTACGGACATTGGAGAATAGAAGCCAAAGTACATAGTGTACCCCCTGTCACAACTTAATTGACAAGAATTGCACGGGCAGTTGTTTCAGAGAAAGAAAGCACAATAGGAAGATGCATGAGGTTCGCAAATAGACCTTGCTGTCCTAAACGAACAGCTCAAATCCAGACCTGCCTGACTGCCTGGGAGCGCAGTGGTAGCCAGGTGGCCACTGCTGTATCCAGTGGCAGCCAGGCAGCAGCAGGAAGCTCCACAGGGAAAGCTGTGGGAAGCTCTGCAGGGAAGGCTCCCAGAAGTAAGGGCACAGGGCGGGCAATGGGTCTCTAGCTTCTGCACCGGCTATTTTGGGCTTCTGTGTAAGGCCATGTAAAAAAAAAATCAGTACTTTTATTTTTCTTAAACCTTAAACCTTGCTGAAGAACATTACCAGCTAGGCCATGGTCTGAGCATGTGTACTCGGGACTTAGTGAGGGATGTATGTGTTACTGAGCCATTGGGGAACAGTGACCATGCTGCGATTGGTTTTGCCATGCATGTCCAGGAAAGAGTGCAGAGCAAATCTGACACAAGAACCCTGGACTTTCGAAGGGCAGATTTCCCTCAGATGAGGAGGCTAGTTAGGAAGAAATTGAAAGGGAAGGTAAAAAGAGTCCAATCCCTCCAGGCTGCGTGGAGGCTGTTTAAAGTGACAGTAGTAGACGCCCAGCGGGAGTGTATACCGCAAAGAAAAAAGAGTTCAACAAGGTCCAGGAGGGTACCTGCATGGCTGACAAACGAAGTTAGAGAAGCTGTAAAGAGCAAGGAAGCTTCTTTCCGTCAATGGAAGTCTTGCCCCAGTGAGGAGAATAAAAAGGAACATAAACTCTGGCAAAAGACAAGTAAGAAGGTGATACGGGAGGCCAAGAAAGCGTTTGAGGAACGCATGGCTAGCAACATAAACGGGAATAATAAAAGCTTCTTCAAATATGTTAGAAGCAGGAAACCTGCCAGAGAGGCGGTTGGCCCGCTGGATGGTGAGGGAGGGAAAGATGAGATAAAAGGGGACTTGGAGATTGCAGAGAAATTAAATGAATTCTTTGCGTCCGTCTTCACAGCAGAAGAACTTGGGCAGATACCACAGCCCGAACAGCCCTTCCTAACTAAGGAATTAAAGCAGATAATGGTGAATAAGGAAGATGTTTTAGATCAAATTGATAAACTACATATAAATAAGTCACCAGGCCCAGATGGTATACATCCAAGAGTTATTAAGGAACTAAAGAACGAAGTTGCTGACCTCTTAACTAGAGTATGCAACTTGTCCCTTCAAACGGCCACGGTGCCAGAGGATTGGAGGATAGCCAATGTCACGCCAATCTTTAAAAAAGGGAGAAGGGGGGACCCTGGAAACTACAGGCCGGTCAGCCTAACGTCTGTTCCGGGTAAGATGGTGGAAAGCCTTATCAAAGATAAAATCCTAAAACACATAGAGGAACAAGTACTGCTAAAAGAAAGTCAGCATGGCTTCTGTAAGGGTAAGTCTTGCCTCACAAACCTTTTGGAATTCTTTGAAAAGGTCAACAGGCACGTGGATGTGGGTGAACCTGTGGATATCATATACCTGGATTTTCAGAAGGCGTTTGACACAGTCCCCCACCAAAGGCTGCTGAAGAAACTTCACAGTCAGGGAATAAGAGGGCAGGTCCTCTTATGGATCCAGAATTGGTTGAGGGCCAGGAAACAGAGAGTGGGGGTAAATGGGCAATTTTCAGAATGGAGAGAGGTGAAAAGTGGAGTGCCCCAGGGATCTGTCTTGGGGCCCGTGCTTTTCAACTTATTCATAAATGACTTAGAGACAGGGATAAGCAGCGAGGTGGCCAAGTTTGCAGATGACACAAAACTTTTCCGGGTGGTGAAAACCAGAGAGGATTGTGAAGAGCTCCAGAAGGATCTCTCCAAGTTGGGGGAATGGGCAGCCAAATGGCAGATGCATTTCAACGTAAACAAATGTAAAGTGATGCACATTGGGGCCAAAAACCAAAACTTCACCTATAGGCTAATGGGTTCTGAGCTGTCTGTGACAGCTCAGGAGAGAGATCTTGGGGTGCTGGTGGACAATTCCATGAAGGTATCGACCCAGTGTGCGGCAGCAATTAAGAAAGCCAATTCCATGCTCGGGGTCATTAAAAAAGGGGTTGAGAATAAAACAGCCAATATTATCATGCCATTGTACAAAGCAATGGTAAGGCCACACCTGGAATATTGTGTCCAGTTCTGGTCGCCGCATCTCAAAAAGGACATAGTGGAGTTGGAAAAGGTGCAGAAGAGAGCGACAAAAATGATTACGGGGCTGGGGCACCTCCCTTATGAAGAAAGACTGCAGCGTTTGGGGCTCTTCAGTCTAGAAAAAAGGCGCCTGAGGGGGGACATGATTGAGACATACAAAATTATGCATGGAAGAGATAGAGTTGATAGAGGGATGTTGTTTTCCCTCTCTCACAACACCAGAACCAGGGGGCATCCGCTAAAACTGAGGGTTGGGAGAGTTAAAACAGATAAAAGGAAGTACTTTTTTACCCAGCGGGTAGTTAATCTGTGGAACTCCTTGCCACAGGAGGTGGTGATGGCATCTGGTCTTGATGTCTTTAAGAGAGGATTAGACCGATTTCTGGAGGAAAGATCCATTGTGGGCTATAGGCAATGATGGATTGTGCAACCTCCTTACAAAGGTGGTGGGCTACAGGTACCGGGTGTAAGGGAGTGGCAACAGGATGCAAGCATCTTGTTGTCTCCTGCCTCCCTGGGGCACCTGGGGTGGGCCGCTGTGAGATTCAGGAAGCTGGACTAGATGGGCCCTTGGCCTGATCCAGCATGGCTCTTCTTATGTTCTTATGTTCTTATGTTCTTACATGCATGATGTGTGGGCCTGTGCATTGTTGGAAGCTCAGATCACTCTATTAGTGGTTTGATACTTCATGGATTTGCATTTCCTCTGGTTCAACAGCAGCTAACAGGGATCGTATGAAAAGGGAAGAGCTGAAGGTCAGTAACAGAGTAGAAGGTTCAATCCTTGACTTCTCCATGTAGTACTGGGGAAAAAAAAACCCTCTCTGATACCCTGCAGTGTGGCTGCCAGTTAGTGAAGATAGTACTGACCTAGATAGACCAATGTTCTGAGATTCTGAATAGTACATGACAAGGTAGCTTCATATGTATAGTACCTAGGAAATCAATGTGTTTCTTTGCCCTCTTCTCCATTTTTTGCCTTGAAATCTAGGTTCAGTGAAAACCAAGCTATATTAAAAGCACCAAGTTAGTGCCTGAACTGCTCTTTTGTGTCTGGCTGAATTCTGGAGTTGCAGGGCAAGCCATGTCAGATTTGGCTACCGTGGTCCATGCCCTAGTGACATCTTGCCTAGACTATTGTGATACATTCTTCGTCTACCTTCAAAGACGTTTCGGAAGCTGCAGCTAGTGAGGAATGCCGCAGCTCAACTTTTCCTTTATTTGCTTCCTGGTAGGCCTCCTAGTTCTTAACACATCTCCTCAGACCTACGCCAACTATTGTGTTGGCGTAAGTCTGAGGAAAGGAAGGTAGCAAGTCTGGGCTGTGAAAGGGGGTTAGGATCCAGTGTACACAACTGCTGCAGAGATCATCCCCCTCTCAACCCTCTGCTCCTTGGCCTGAACTGCCTAGAACTTGCTCTGGCTGTCCCCTTCCATGCTCCAACGTAGGCCAGGTCTGTTGGTGGTGTGGAGCTACTGGCCATTTATGGCACCACTGTGTCATCTATGATGGCAGATCACGGGAATGGCTGTCGTAAATAGCCCATAGGATTGGGAATGGTTACGGACTGGACAGAGGGTGCTTCTGCATAGTTAGGGCCAATTGAGAAGGGTGAAACGCAACTATTATTTCTTGGGTTATATACTTGTGCGTGGGGTATGACAGGTTCAAAATGTAACCTGAGTGACTTGGGTCAATCTGCTTTGCAAACTACACATAAAAGATTTGTTCTGGAGAGCCATGCTGACTGCAATCAGGGCATGGAACAAAATAGTGGCATAGAGGCCTAAAAGGTTTATTTTGTGTTCAAGAGCCTGTAAACTGTCCTATTCTTCCTTTCGCCTATGATTTTCTTTGGATAGATACTTCAGGCGGTTGTGTTTTGTTGTTTGTGTGCGTGTGTGAAAAGGAGAAGGACGAGAGATGCACCTATTGGCTTGTCATTTTTGTGTATATTGAGAGTCTTGTTATCGGTAGCTTCCTGCTAGTCGCATTTAGCACAATTCATGTCAATTGTGTCTCTTGATTAAGAGTATGACAGGAATAAGAAACACATCAAGCTCCAACACTGACAGTAAATCTTTGTTCTTCTAAGCAAAGATATGAATTTTAGAGCCATTTAAATGGCTGTCATTCACAGGGGACAATGTCAAAAACGGAACCAAATATGAATTGCGTATTAGCAGCGGGTTGCCTTCGCAGCAGTTCTCTTCATATTGCTCTCTAAACCCACACTCGGAGTTTGTGGCTTTGGACGCTAGCCAGAAAAACAAGGCTAACTCAAACAATAAAATCTCGATGATCTACTGAACTGTGACTGAGATTTGTGACCTGCTTTGAGGCGAATCAAATTCAGCAACAAAACTCCTTCCACAGAGCTATCAGCAAGTGCCTGGCAGAATGTCAACACAGTGGTACTAAATATTCTAAATGAGTCATGCTGGGAACTATTGGACATCATGTGCAGCCATGAAATAATTATAAGTAGGAGATGGATTCATCTAAAGGGTTTTTTTGTCACATGAAAGAAATATACCTATTAGCCCGATATGTGTCTTAAACAAAGAAAATTCTTGCATGGTATGAGAAATATTGTACATTCTTTCTCTTAAAAATGAGAGATGCTGAGAGGTTCACTAAAGCAGGTGTTTGTACTTGGAAATCCTTGGTTACCTGAGAAGGATATGGGAAGAGGAGAAATTGGGAGGTTTACGGAGTAAAATGGGCATTGCCCTGAGTCAGATTATTGGTTCATTCAGCTCAGGACAGGCTACACTGACCAGCAATTCTCCAAGTTTTCAGATGAGCCTTCCCCGCCCTATCTAGGGATGCCTATTATTGAACCTGAGACCTTCCATGTGCAAAGCAAGTGCTCTACTATTGATAGAGGTGTTTGTTTCTAGTAAGATAGGATTAGAGTCTGAGGGCCCAATCCTGCCCAACTTTCCAGTGCTGATCCAACTGCGCCAAGAGGACATGGTGGGGGAGCAGTCATACAGGCCTCCTCAAGGTAGGGGAGAGTTTGGGCCAGATCCTAAGCCCCATATCACTGGCGGTACATGTGTACCACCAGCTAAAATTGTCACCAACAGTAAAGCATGTTCATGATGCTGCGCAAGCAAGTAGCACTCATGCTGGGCTGGTGCTAGATAGTGCCCGGCCTCAACACGGGTAGTACTAGCAGCCAACTGGTAAGCTGTTTCAGGGCATGGGAAGGCGGAGAGGGAGCGGAACTGGATGGGGGGAGGGGAGGAGCAGGCCCACACGGGGACCGGAGATATCTTTCACGGCCGGATCTTATCCCTCGTGTCAGGCTGGGCAGCCTGACATGGGGCAACTCCAGTGGAGGTAGCCCCATTGCGGGGGTGGGGCTTTACTCAGGGGAAGGGTATAAACATCCCTTCCCCCAAAGAGACCACAGCTCCTGTGTCATGGCACACACTTTGGGAACCACTGGAAGCCTGACCTTGAACTTCTTCTGGAAGAACAGGCAGTACCCTGACTTGGTCTGATTTATCAGAACTGCAAGACTTGTCCTTGTGGTTCTTACTTTCTCCTGAACAGGGTAGTGGTGCGCCGGCCAGGTCCCTGCCTTTTATCCCTCAGAGAGAAACCTGACAGATGGCCTTGTACAGAAATTCAAGACATGAAGCTCAAGGATGATTCATAGAGTGTGTTTGTTTTTGTTTTTGTTTTGAGACAGAAAAGTTGCTATGTAATGACCTTGCCTCTTATACCCTTGTGATAAAATGACTTGTCAAGGCGTCTCCGTGTGGTGCAATCACTAATCGTCACATTTCTTTTTTAAAAAAGAAATCCTGAAAATCCCTAAATATGACAAAGCACACCAGTCTATTCTTGTTAAATCTTGGCAAGAGCCCAATGGCTTTTATGAGGTCCATAGTAACAATACATGCATGAGCTCAATTACAGACTCAAAGAATGAGAAAAAATGTAATTAATTCCTTGTTTTGCATACAGTTGAGAAAATCACACTGTACATTGCATGCGACAATATATCATGGTCAACCATTTTTGGATAAATAAAGGCAGAACCTGAATTTATTGGCCCTGTAATGACTTTGATTAGGATTCCTTTGCAGCCAACAGCACCCATATAGTGGCTCGAAATCATTAATCAGGCAAGTATAGCTCCATGTTTTCTGCTTGTCAAGACAACAACCACTGCTGACTCTAATGAACAAAGAAAGAAGAAGTTCCCTTTAAATTAGGATGCACCTGTATGTGATAACTTCAGCTTCAGCATTTTGCTGTCCCAGTCTACACAATTATCCTTCCCATTTGTCACATCTTCCTCACCTATCGCACATTTGCTTTGCAACGTAATTTGTTTGGGTTTGTGAAAGCCTTCTATGCCCTGATTAGAAACAAGAAGAACTGGGGAAGAATATAGCTGTATAATTAAAAATAATATTTTTTTATGTTTTTCCCGTGTGTGTGTGTGTGTGTGTGTGTGTGTGTGTGTGTGAGAGAGAGAGAGAGAGAGAGAGAGAGAGAGAGAGAGAGAGAGAGAGAGAGCTCATAAACAATGTGAAATCATGCCATTTTACAAGAGAGAATGGAAGTTAGTCCAATGAGACTGCAATCCTATACCCCCGTTGTGCCGGCGCTATGCGATTGCGCTGGCTGAACGCTATCACAAACATGCCATCAAACACATCAGCGTTGGCGATACGGTGCTGGACCAGTGCAAGCAGCAGCGCCAACACTCGAGCACTGCCACAACTGCCAGCAGCGCCGGCCGAGCAGAGCATTGGTGGTGCGCAGTTGGCACTGGGACTCACTGAGGGCGTTCCAGAGGCATGCTGGAGATGTAACTGGGCAGCGCAGTGGGCGGAGATGGGGGTTGTGATGCAGGATGGCTGTAGTGCCAAATCCTAAACCCTGTCCTCAGCCTCGGCGTCCCCAATTCAGGCCACTCCTGCACACTCCTGGAAAGCAGCAGGCGCAGATCCAAGCAGCCCCATTGGGATGACTGGGGCTTAAGTGGGTGTAAGGGGAAAACCTCCCCTTGGCCTGCCCTTTGCTGCCGCTGCCTCCTAATGGACTGTAGGATACAGCCCTGTTATGTCGGCCTTACTTAAGACTGCGCTGTGAGGCTCCTTATACCGCATGTGTTCTTTGGCATCACCCGCCCCCTTCCATGTATGCAATGTTCTAAGAAAAAGCGCATTGATTTTGCTTCTCTTTTGCAAATTCAGAATTAATATTGATGTTTCCTGGGCCCATAATCTCACTATCGAACACATATATTTCCATAAAATAACAAAAGTTGCTGAACACAGAAGTAATCACATTCAAACTAATGAATAGAGATCTAGGGTGATAACAATGCTTTTCTTTTGTTTTCGTTTCAGGAAAGCTCTTGTTCTGCAAGGAGAGCTTATAGGAAATTGAACCGGGGGAAAAATATAAGAAGGAATTTATGTATTTTCTTTACAAAATTAAATCTGATTTTTTTAAACGTGTCAGTTACAAACACACTACATAATAGACTTCAATCCAATGGAGCCCAGGCAGTCCCAGTTTCAGCACTGATATCTTCATCCTGCAAGTGCTGTGTTTCCGAGCATGTTGGAATGAATGTGTGTTTTTCTCTATCAGTAAACTTGGATTCCAGCTTGAGAAGGCTGGCTAGAAGTATAAGGAGCAGAAGAATGGATAGTCCGCGATGTTGATATCCTGCGGCAGTGGACCTCACGCCTGTACAATGGTTCTGTGCTACTATCCCATGGCAACTCATTTCTCTGAGTGTGGCAAGAAAAAAAATGTTGGCATCTCTTGTGGAGTGGCCTATCCAAGGATCAGGGCATAGAGCACAAAGGAAGCAAATTACTGCTCAGTAGGCAGGTTGCCTCACACAACCTGGCTTCGGGCCAAGTTTCCTTTTATTAGTCGAAGGGTCAGGCTTGTTGTCAGGCGTACAGAAAGGCATCTGGTAGAAAGAGGCAGAAGTTAAGATGTGGGCTGCTGCTCATCGGAAGGGGAGATAATGCAGCGACGCACACAAAAATTAACTTTCTTTAGGAAAGACTGCTAACTTGGCTTTAGTAATCACATTGCCTTTTTAAAGGATCTGCAATAATGCTGATAGGAATGTGAAGGAAGATATTGGGTCTAGATACTAATGGAGCAAGTTAAAGAATACTTAGATAACGTACATTAATTTAAATCTTCCAGTCCCAATTAAATTGCGCAATCCTAACCTGGAGTTAGACCAGCAAATCCTAACCAGCAAAGTTTGGCCAGCACAGGGGCCACTGTTAAGCGCATTTGGACCTCTCTTGGAGTCAGGGACGATGGCGCACATCTGTTGTGAATTATGAAAGAGTGGTCCATACATACTTTACGGTGTCCCTTGTGCCGGCCAAACTTTGTTGGCCTAACTATACTGGTGTAATTCCAGGTTAGGATTGCACCCCTCAGCATTTTTTGTTAACTTGCTTTGGAAATTTCAGAATTGAGAGCCAGATTAGCATAGTGGTTAATATGTTGGCCGAGGAGATCTAGATTCAGATATCTACTATTTTTAAAATGTTTTACATCTGCCCCAATTCCCTACGTTTAGGGCCATATAAACTGAGAGGCAAAAGAATGCTGATCCCTCCCTTACCATTGTGCAATATTCTTTTGTATATGTGGTCACAACTGGCTTCTTCAGCTATGACCTTAGGGTAGCGGTCTCCAAAATGCGACCAGCTGTGTCCCTAAACTACCTGCCCGATCACACTGGTGGCAGAGGCTTTCTGTCCTGCGCCCAGCCCCCTTGTTGCTGATCTCAGAAACTTGTGCTAGATTTCTGGACGGAAGCAGATGCCCGGCTTCTGAGAAGATTAGCTATGAAACAAAGGGGCAGCATTGCAGACTGGAAAGCCCCCATCACTGTTGTGCCTGGATGTAATTCGGGGATGTCAAATCCAGCACCCCCTGCACTAGATTAATTGTAATATGCTCTATAGCTTTTCTAATTCAGGGAAAGATGCTGCTTTCCCATTTATAGGGCTCCCAAATGATCTTGACCAAAACATTCCAGTAAAAATTAAAACACTAGACCAGTTTTTCCAAAACTTTGGATCAGAACCCACTGGTGGGTCGTGACCTGATTGTTGGTGAGATTGTTGAAACTCAGTTGCAGACCCAGCCAATGGGCCGCCCAGGGGCAGAGAAGGAGAAGCACCTCCTCCTCCCCCAGCTCCTTGCCCTGTAAGCCCCTCTGCCATGCTTCCACGCCACACCAAGCTCTGTTTTGGAGCTATAAGGACGCAGGGGCGGGAAGATAGGCCGAACCGTGTGTGCGCTGATGAGAAGCAAGCTGCCTCATTGCGGTCTTCCTCCAGCTCGACCAGCACATTGCCCAGGGTATTTGTCCCCCTCTCAAAATGATAGGACGGCCAAAACTGACAAGCTGAGAGATGACTAAGAAAATGTATTTTGCCCTATGGAAAGTGAAATTGAGCCGTACAAATGGGTTTATTTATGAGCAGGCAATTGTGCCTCAGTCCATTTCGAGGGACAGGCTCAGAGGAATGCAACATCAACAGGATCAATCGATCAATTTATATACTGCTTTTCAACACAAAGTTCACAAAGCGGTTTACAGGCAAATAATAATAAAGTTAAATGGCTCCCTGTCCCAAAAGGGCTCACAATCTAAAAAAAATGCAAACCACCACCAGCAATAGAAAAGACACTGTGCAGGGATGAAGAGGGACAATTACTCTCCCCTGCAAAGTATAAGAGGAACACTACTTGAAAAGTGGAAAAGTGGCTCTTGCTCAGTTAGCAGGGATTGCGCAGCAGGATGGTCCAAATCCAATGAAACCAGGCCCCCAAAAACACTTCAGAAGGAAGCCTCCCCTCCAAGCTGATAAGTAAAGTGTATTGAGCCCTATGAAATGGTTGGCAAATGCGCCTCCGTTCCTATTAAAGGCCATGCAAAAGGGGAATGCTCCAGATAGAGCCCCCCCCCCATCATAGTAAAAAGGATAAAAACACAGGCTTGAGCAGCTGGTAAGGTGAAACTTTTTTTAAGTCCCATAAAGCTAGGTGGGTCCCAGTAGATTGTCAGTTTAAAAAGTTGTTCCCGATGCTAAAACATTTGGGAACCACTGCATTACTTCCTCACTGCACACTTCCTCACTAGATTGTGATTGATTTCAGACACTGTAAATCTTGGAGAATGGTTGTCCCATTAATTATGAAAAACATAGCTAGAGCCCTGATATTGCAATCCTAAACAAACTTGCTGGGAAATAAATTCCACTGAACACAAGTAAGCATGGACAAGACTGTGCAGTAAGGATTCTGCATGATTCAGAAACACATGGAATAAATGTGATTGGTGATTTAATTTACTAAACAGCTAGCTGCAAAGATTACTAAATTTTAATTGAGTCACATCTGAATAAACCAATATGAAGTTATGTAATACCAAAAGGAAAACACTACTGCACTGCGTAGGGTGGCATATTTCCACTTTTTAAAGCAGATTTCCTTATTTGCCATGTGACTATTTATTGATGCTAAGCTCAATTGCTAACTTGGTTGCCTGAACCATTTATAGGTACAAAATAGCACTTTTCAATTTTCAATTGTCAGTTGCAAAGAACAGAGAAACCAAGAGAGAGAGAGAGAGAGAGAGAGAGAGAGAGAGAGAGAGAGAGAGAGAGTCTCCATTTTGCTGTGCTACTTTTTTTGTATATGGCAAAAGCTATATTGGATGGAATATAATATACTTCCCTACTTCCAGACGAAGCCTTAAGGAATTATAACTTGGAAATAGAACTGAAATACCATATAATGTAAAATTAAGGCAAGTACTATGTTCATTGGAATGATTAAAATAATAAAAACAGCTTGCAAAATACAGATCCTTCAAATGATTTTGGAGACTCGAGTAGAATGAATTCCCTTGAATATTACAAACCCTATAAAGGCACATTTGCACCTCCTTGCAGGCAAGTTAGGCTGGTGTGAGGATGTGCGCCAGCCTGTCTGTGCTGGATCTGGCCGTGGCAGGTTTGCGCCAGCCAAGGGAAGTTGGCTTTGGGGCTGAGGAGGTTGGGAGCAGAACAGTGGGGTGGGGTGGGGCAGGACAGGTCAGTGATTGGACCAGACCTGAGGAGGGGGTGGGGCTGGCCTGGGCAACCTATGCCATACCGTAACCTCGTCCTGAGCAGCCTGGCATTACACCAGGCTTCTCAGATTAAGATTCAAGTCACCCCATTGATGTGGCTGCTGTGCTACAAGGGGTGTGTGTCTTACAACCGTGTTCTGCTGTTGCAGAATGGTTGCTGATAGCCTGAGCAGTACTATGCCTGCAACTGTTTTGCGAGTGATGCCACAAGAGGTAACGGTGCCACAGTGGACAGAGTGTTGTTACTGTTGCAGTTTTTGATTTTTAGTCAGGTGTTTATAAACTGGCTTGTTTTATCTGGACATTGAGTCTTTCTCAAGGACCTGTGATGACTGACTTTTATCCTAATTTAATGTTATAAAAATATAAGTGAACAAGATTACTACTATTACTACTACTACTACTACTACTACTACTACTACTACTACTACTAGTAGTAGTAGTAGTAGTAGTAGTAGTAGTAGTAGTAGTAGTAGTGATATTGCATAGTGTTTTATAAACACTCAGTTAACAATCTATGCTCCTCACAGCCAAATACAAAAAGGTGAGGAGGAAGAGACAGTGTAATGAATAAGACCTAGGGCACAATCCTAATCTGAGTTAGGCCAGCATAAACCAAAACAGCTTAGTTTGGCCAGCACAAGGGCCACTGTAAAATATGTTTGGACCACTCTCGGAGTCAGAAAGGCCAACACACAGACGTGAGCCATCCTCTCTGACTCTGAGATAGTCCAAACACACTTTACGGTGGCCCTTGTGCTGGCCAAACTTTGCTGGCTTAGTTTATGCTGGCTAACTCCAGTTTAGGATTGTGCTCCCAATCCTACGTATCCTATTCAAAAGTAATCACAGAATTACAGAGTTGGAAGGTACCTACAAAGTCATCTAGTCCAACCCCACCGCCTGTAGCTGGAAGTCCTCCTAGAGCAGCTCCAGCAGGTGCCTGTTCAGCTTCTGCTTGAAGGTCTCCAGTGAGAAAGAATCCAACACCTC
Organism: Lerista edwardsae; assembly: GCA_029204185.1. Lineage (NCBI taxonomy): Eukaryota > Metazoa > Chordata > Lepidosauria > Squamata > Scincidae > Lerista > Lerista edwardsae. The sequence continues at coordinate 16,715,888 of JAJKFI010000003.1, forward strand.
CCTCAGCAATCTGTTCCACTATTGAACCGCCCTTACATCAAGAAATTCTTCCTGATGCCCAAACTGAATCTCCTCTCTTGCAGTTTGTACCCATTGGACCTATTTCTACTATCAGAGGCAGGTGAGAACAAATCTGTCCCTTCAATGACATCCCTTCAAGTATGTGAAGAGTACTATAGCTGAAGGGATGTCATATGGGAAAAGGGACAAATTTGTCCCCTTAATAGTCAATGGGGCTTACTCCCAGGTAAGTGTGGATAGGATTGCAGCCTAATTCGTTTTTCTCACAATGAATGTATATGAGTGTGAAGAAAAATCTTACTTTTTACAGCATTTGCACTTCTGAGGATAGTTTAATTTAAACACTTTTGAGGGGGAAAAAATACCGGATGGCAGTACTTCAATGGCAGTGAAAGTGCATCATTTTTAAGCTCCTAAAGCTCATTGTTTACTTCCTCAAATCAATTGTCAAAGCAGAACCAGGGGCCAACTTGGCCCCCAGTCCTGCCTGTGGTGGATGCCACAATTGAAATCATCACCATGCGGTGCAAGCCCACAGTTTTGCACCTCCTAGTACAGCTCCTATTTGGAAGGTATGTAGTGTGGTCCAGAATGGCATCTGGTGTTCATGGTGAATTATTCAGGCCATTAATTTGTTATGACCCTTGTTCACCATGAACTGGCGGAAAAGGCAGCTGATCACAAGCAGAGTGGGAATGTAAACCAGCCCTGATTACTGCAGCATCATTAATAGGATTGTGTTTTGCTTCTGACTTAGCTGAGCCCCCAGCCTGCCATATCTGGAGCTTATCATTCATGCATCACCAGAATGCCCTGACTCCTGTCAGCTCTCACACCTATGCACAGGAACTCTTTCTAATCAGGCAGTAATAAAAGGCAAACAAGCAGCAGATGTCAACCTTCGAAGCAATTGAAGCTCAACATGCATACATGGCTTTTATGGTTAGCTCTGTCTGAATTGTCTATATCCGGCACCTCAATTCTGTATCAGAGGCTACCGCAGCTCTGTGAGTCATGTCTGGTGATTGTATAGCTGTGACTGCTGCCACAAATGAGTACCATGGCCTGAAAAGTTGCAATGGGAAGTCAAAGTTGTTCTCTTTTTTAAATATAGTTTTTACATGATTTCCCTTGTCTGGCTTATGTACTAAACTAGCTGGATTGCTTAAACACCCACAAATTTTGATCACTTGTATACAACTTACATGTTTCTCATATAAGTTAATATTTAACTGCAAGAAATTCCTGTTTGTTAAAGAACCAGACCCTTTCTCCAACTTTTTGAACCAAAATAATTTATCATCTTCTATGTAGGATCAATGTGCATATTTAACCCAGCTAATGTACAAAACTGTGTTAACACAAACAGAACAGAAAAAATCAATACCATGTTTAAAAAAAAAGTTTAAAAGCCATTCTAAATTCTGTTTAGCTCTGATTTTAAAGATACTTCGCTGAAGTGTCACTTTAGTGGAATAGACACCAGAGAACTTTGAATAGTGAGTTTTTTTTTGCCAATTATGTTGGTTTAAAAAAACCTGAGTATTTATATTGGAAAAAAAATACATCAATGCCTCTATTTAGCAATTATCGGCAGTGATAAACATGATAAGTAAACAGGAAAATAATGTTCAGGAGCTCTGCCTGCTGTGATCAGGGCTAGCCCAAAATGTTTTATCTGAAGCAGCCAAAGTAAAACAAAAAGTGCTTCTAAGATCACCATCACTCTGGGATAGTGGGAACTGCTCTCTAGTTTGGCCACCATACTGTAGTTAAGGAACTGGTTAGGGCTGCAATCCTATGCACCCTTTCTGAAGCCCCATTTAAGACCATGGGACTTCTGAATAGACAAGCATAGGATTGTGCTCTAGGTTAGAAACAAATGATAAACATAAATAGATAAGGTTACCACTTTGACATAGATAGGTTGCCACTTGGCCTAATGATAGTGGATAACTATGACTCTGCCACGGGATGCGAAAAAGCATCATGAATCAGAAAATATAATCAGCAATATATTTTATACATCCCTTGCAATGAATATAAGAAATTATATTTAAATCGTTGGGACACTTGAAAAATAGCCAGCTTGAACATTATTCAAGCTATCTCTCACCAAGGAAATCTGAGCTCAGAAGCAATTCCCAGGCTTAAAAAAAACCTGTACCAGCAAGTGGCTCAAATCTGTTCAGTTCAAAGAGTATGTGTAAAGTACAAGGCACTGAAAAGCAGAACTAAATGATGAGCCCTCTGAATAAGGAGCAATACTGCATAGAGATTAGCATATTGAAGCTACTTAATAAATATTACAATGATGTGAAACTAGTCTACAATCTAGTCTGATCTAACACACAGAACACATATTACAGCAGAATTCTAGGCGTGTCTTCTCAGAAGTAAGCCCCATCGATGCCCACCTCTACCTCAGTTTTTCATCTCATTCTAGTGAGGCAGTGGAGTCTAAGCTGAACACAGAGATGATTTGGATGTAGTCTAATATGCTGAAACTGGCAGCAGGTTAGGTGACTTTGTTCAGTGCTCAGTTTGTTCCTGATTGGCTACCGCTCCCCTGTAGTATAACAGGCTGTGCATGGAAAAATATTACTCTTATCCTCAGCAGCTTCATTGATTACCAGTATGCTTCTGGGTACAATTCAAGGTGTTGGTTAATAATCTTTATACTCTTTAAAGCGCTAAACAAAATCTGTGCTCCCACTATGGTCATCAGCTAGGGCCCTGGTCCATGTTCCCCTTCTTAGGAGGCACGATTGGTGGGAATGCATGATAGCCTTTGTGGTCATGGCCCCCTGGCTTTGGAATTCTGTCTTTCTGGAGGCTCAGTTGGCTCTCTCCGGGTGCAATCCTAATGTCGCAAATGTACTATAAAGTGTGTTTGCACCACTCTCAGAGACAGAGAGACTGGCACACGGACATGCGCCATCCTCCCTGACTCCAAGAGTGGACCAAATGTGCTTTACAGTGCATTGGCAACTCTCCTGGTTAGGATCAGTGGTATTCTTCCACCACTTGAAGTTTTATTTATTTATTTATACAAGCTTTTGGTTGAGCTCCCTGTTTTTGGTTGATATTGTTTGCCTTCTAAACTATTAAAGTATTACTTTAATTGTTTTTAAATTTTGTTTGGATTATACAGTATTTTCTTTTGGCAGACAACTTCTTAGGACAGTGATGGCAAACCTATGACACGCGTGTCAAAGGTGACACACCACAACGTTTGAGGTGACACACCAGCATTCACCAATGCCTGACAAAAACTGAGTTTGTTTTACTCATTTTTCATTTTTGTAATTATTTGATGTTTCAAATAATTTGATGTTTCAAAACATAGCACCACACATGATTAGACTGCATTTTTGTTTAAATAAATGAATATAAAGAATTGTTTCTCTTTTGTTTGGGAGGGGGGTTGACACACCAGCAAAGTCAAGTTAAGCATTTTTCTAAGTTTTGACACACCAGGCCCAAAAGGTTTGCCATCACTGTCTTAGGAGATGGATAGGTGGCATATAAATCCCCATAGTCAGAAAGATTGATATAAAACTACTGCATGAATCTGAACTACTGGATGAAACTACTGCAGTGGTTCCCAAACTGTGGGTAGGGACCCACCAGTGGGTTGTGAGCCAATTTCAGGTGGGCTGCAAAGCCCCATGGAAAATGGGATGCTGGCAAGGGGGAGGGCTGTGTGGTTGTTTTGCTTGTGTCAAAGTTGTAAATGGGCTTCATTTCTTTCTGATTCACTTTCCTATTGGAAAATGGCTGAAAAATAACCCAACTTCTTGCTGCATTCTCAGGAAAGCAGCAGGCTCTGGTGTCACAATGATGGCATTTCCAGCCATGACACCACTTCTGGTGGGCCCCAGGCAGACTGCCATTCTAAAACGTGAGTCCCAGTGCTAAAAAGTTTGAGAACCACTGAACTACTGCATTGTGCATACCTGTATTATTATTTTATAGAAGTATGTTTTAGGCAAAGTTGTTCTAAACACATTTGTTCTGAAAACTATTTTACACTACATGTATTTGGACAATTCAAAACTAAAATGAAGAACAAACTGCTGAGATAACCAATTCCTTTTCATCTCATCCATTTCATCATAGCTTAATTCCACCAGAAATCCTTCATTAACACTGAACCTTTTGTTGTCCACATATGAAAAGACCCTGAAAAAGTCAAAGATTGTTTCATGATTAAACAATGACACAGTGTCTGGAATAGGCTGGTGGTTCTCACCCAGGAACCCTAGAGAAACTGAGGAAAACCTTAGCTAACTAGCACAACATGACTGCTTCTGTATCTTTGCACTTTACCAGCTTGGAGCTACAATCTTATCCACACTTTCCTGGGAGTAAGCTCCATTGACTGTAATGGTAGACAAACATAGGGTTGGGCTCTGGGTCATTTACAGCATTGACAGTGTTCCTGTAATGCTGTTGAAAACTAGTGATTTGTAGATGGGGGAAATTTCTGGTCTGAGGAAACATGGGGGTACCCCAGTGACACCAGGGTGTAATCACAAGTTGATATTGCATAAGAGCAAGATCTGTGTGAACAGCACCATCTGGTGTCAGAATAATACTAATACGGAAGCTAATTTTTAATTGGCACTGCGTTCAATGCATTCTAATTCCAGAGTTGTATCTTTTCAAAACAATAACAGTGGAATAGAACGGTGGAACTTTGCAGAATGGACCAAGTTAAAACACATACATGTAACAGTCCATTTGTTAAATCTGCTATATAAGCCACGATGACATCAAGCCCTTAAAATATTTAAAAGATCAAGCCCTTAAAAGATGGAATCAAGGCTATAATGCACAAATTACATCATTTTCTTCTTATAAATCAGACTACAAATGCATGATCCTTTTACATTAAGATCATATAATGTGCAACTAATACAAATCTTACCCAAGTCTCAAATCACACACACATTGCTTAACCTGCTGAAGTAGGAAAACATTACTTGGCCTTGTTTACCAACTTCCCAAGTTTTCAGCATGACTTCATATAATTCAGGAACAAATGCTTAATTTTACAGCTTGTAATGAATTAGTGGGAAGGACAGTAAATAATGCATGCTGAAAAGTCAGGAATTGGAGAGGACAGCAATGACATTCTATTCCTGTGTTTTATGATTCATTGCAATTGCTTTTAAAAAAAAATCAAAACAGAACAAAATAATTTTTAGAGACAGGAAAATGGTTATGAAAAATCACGCTTGCTTTTGGAACTTGCTCTGATTCCACTTCCCTTTTAGCACACAATTCTGGGCACAATCCAACATAAGAACATAAGAACATAAGAAGAGCCCTGCTGGATCAGGCCAAAGGCCCATCTAGTCCAGCTTCCTGTATCTCACAGCGGCCCACCAGGTGCCCCAGGGAGGCATGAAACAACAAGATACTGTTGCATCCTGTTGCCACTCCCTTGCACCCGGTACCAGTAGCCCACCACCTTTGTAAGGAGGTTGCACAATCCATCATTGCCTATAGCCCACGATGGACCTTTCCTCCAGAAATCTGTCCAATCCCCTCTTAAAGGCATCAAGACCAGATGCCATCACCACCTCCTGTGGCAAGGAGTTCCACAGATGAACTACCCGGTGGGTAAAAAAGTACTTCCTTTTATCTGTTTTAACTCTCCCAACCCTCAGTTTTAGTGGATGCCCCCTGGTTCTGGTGTTTTGAGAGAGGGAAAAGAACATCCCTCTATCGACTTTATCCCTTCCATGCAAAATTTTGTATGTCTCAATCATGTCCCCCCTCAGGCGCCTTTTTTCTAGACTGAAGAGCCCCAAACGCTGCAGTCTTTCTTCATAAGGGAGGTGCCCCAGCCCCGTAATCATTTTAGTTGCTCTCTTCTGCACCTTTTCCAACTCCACTATGTCCTTTTTGAGATGCGGCGACCAGAACTGGACACAGTATTCCAGGTGTGGCCTTACCATCGATTTGTACAATGGCATGATAATATTGGCTGTTTTATTCTCAACCCCTTTTTTAATGACCCCAAGCATGGAATTGGCCTTCTTAATTGCTGACGCACAATGGGTCGATACCTTCATTGAATTGTCCACCAGCACCCCGAGATCTCTCTCCTGAGTTGTCACAGACAGCTCAGAACCCATTAGCCTATAGGTAAAGTTTTGGTTTTTTGCCCCAACGTGCATCACTTTACATTTGTCTATGTTGTAACGCATCTGCCATTTGGCTGCCCATTCCCCCAACTTGGAGAGATCCTTCTGGAGCTCTTCACAATCCTTTCTGGTTTTTACCACCCGGAAAAGTTTTGTGTCATCCGCAAACTTGGCCACCTCGCTGCTTATCCCTGTCTCCAGGTCATTTATGAATAAGTTGAAAAGCACGGGCCCCAAGACAGATCCCTGGGGCACTCCACTTTTCACCTCTCTCCATTCTGAAAATTGCCCATTGACCCCCACTCTCTGTTTCCTGGCCCTCAGCCAATTCTGGATCCATAAGAGGACCTGCCCTCTTACTCCCTGACTGTGAAGTTTCTTCAGCAGCCTTTGGTGGGGGACCGTGTCAAACGCCTTCTGAAAATCCAGGTATATGATATCCACAGGTTCACCCACATCCACGTGCCTGTTGACCTTTTCAAAGAATTCCAAAAGGTTTGTGAGGCAAGACTTACCCTTACAGAAGCCATGCTGACTTTCCTTTAGCAGTACTTGTTCCTCTACATGTTTTAGGATTTTATCTTTGATGAGGCTTTCCACCATCTTACCCGGAACAGACGTTAGGCTGACAGGCCTGTAGTTTCCAGGGTCCCCCCTTCTCCCTTTTTTAAAGATTGGCGTGACATTGGCTATCCTCCAATCCTCTGGCACCGTGGCCGTTTGAAGGGACAAGTTGCATACTCTAGTTAAGAGGTCAGCAACTTTGTTCTTTAGTTCCTTAATTACTCTTGGGTGTATACCATCTGGGCCTGGTGACTTATTTATATGTAGTTTATCAATTTGATCTAAAACATCTTCTTTATTAACCAGTATCTGATTTAATTCCTTTGTTAGGAAGGGCTGTTCGGGCTGTGGTATCTGCCCAAGTTCTTCTGCTGTGAAGACGGAAGCAAAGAATTCATTTAATTTCTCTGCAATCTCCAAGTCCCCTTTTATCTCATCTTTCCCTCCCTCACCATCCAGCGGGCCAACCGCCTCTCTGGCAGGTTTCCTTCTTCTAACATATTTGAAGAAGCTTTTATTATTCCCTTTTATGTTGCTAGCCATGCGTTCCTCAAACGCTTTCTTGGCCTCCCGTATCACCTTCTTACTTGTCCTTTGCCAGAGTTTATGTTCTTTTTTGTTCTCCTCATTGGGGCAAGACTTCCATTTACGGAAAGAAGCTTCTTTGCTCTTTACAACTTCTCTAACTTTGTTTGTCAGCCATGCAGGCACCCTCCTGGACCTTGTCGAACCCTTCTTTCTTTGCGGTATACATTTCCGCTGGGCCTCTACTACTGTTATTTTAAACAGCCTCCATGCAGCCTGGAGGGATTGGACTCTTTTTACCTTCCCTTTCAATTTCTGTCTAACTAGTCTCCTCATCTGAGGGAAATCTGCCCTTCGAAAGTCAAGGGTTCTTGTGTCAGATTTGCTCTGCACTCTTTCCTGGACTGTCATTCAGCCAATGCTAGCTGCTAGCATCAGCTAAATGGCAGCAGCACTGGTGCAAGAGCACCGACCGGCACCCTCGTGTCAGTGCTGGTGTCGTTGGGCTGACGCTAGCAGCAGTGTCGGCCCAAGGGTGCTGGCGAAAGGCCGCACTACGTCACCCCTGTGCCAGCCGAATTCAGCTGGTGCAAAAGTGGTTCTGGGTGGGGGGAAGAAGGGAGTAACTGGGCAGGCCAGGAGTTGTGCCGGCCTGGGAAGGGGGTGGAGTTGGGATATGGCCATTAGGCTGCATCCCGGGCTTGCAACCCGGACGCATGGCTTGCTTGGAGCTGTGCCTGCTAAACAGCAGCAGCTACAGATCTGAGCAAGCCCATCAGGGTGGCTGGCGCCTACCCCGGAGCAAGGGCGTGAACGTCCCTTGCACCAGGGAAGCTCCAGTCAGCTCCTAACTTGCACTGGATACGGCGCAGGCACCCTGGCCTTGCCATTCCAGCGGAAGTTAGGATTGCGCCCTTACGATCTTCCTCAATGCCAGGTTGATGGGACCCTGGGCAAAGCCTGGCACTAGGCCTCCTACAGCGCTCTACATCCGTTTCCTGATGGTGAATTGGCATTTTCTTTGCCTTGGTAATGAGGGTGCAGGAGTTGGCCTGGTCAGCTGGGCCACCTGATGTGCATGGGCACCTCCAGATCCCAATGCCTTTCCCACTCTCTCGTTCAAGAGAACTAGGCACTGATTTTACTTTATTGGGACCCAATCCTATCCAACTTTCCAGTGCTGATGCAGCCACAATGCAACTCCAGGGTAAGGGAACAAACATTCCTTCATCTTGAGAATGCCTTTGTGACTTCCCCTCTACTGCAGGATACAGTGCATGACCTGTTGGCATGACTGCATTGGTGTTCGAAATTGGATAGGATATGTTCCTAAGCAGTGGTGGGATTCAAATAAATTAACAACCGGTTCTATGTCCTTCAGGGCGGCCACTGCCTTTCTTCCCTCTCCCAATCTAAAATTAACAACAGGTTCTGCAGAACTGGTGAGAACTGGCTTAATTTTGCCGCTGGTCCTAAGTCTTCAGAAAAATGGACAGGTGCAAAGTGGATGTAGTAGTGTAACGTGGATGGATATCTGTGACAGTTAAAGGCAGAAGTGGCTTGACATGTAGCCGTAAGATAACCTGCACCTGCCAAAAATTTCCTCTTCTACAGGTCAATGTAAAGGCATAGGAGGTCTTACTTCCTTTTCATTTGGTCACCCCACCATTCCTCCCATTATATACGTAAGTGTGAGACTGCTTAATCATGCATCATGGAAACATGAGTGACAACAACAGGGCTACAGCCCCACCATCACGGCCATTTGCAGTTCTGAAATAAATAGTTGAGCTGGAGGGGCCTTTGCCTTCTTCACCACCACAGCTGTACCTTTCTAAATGCAAAGCTAAATGCAAATAATATCGTAGCAGACATTCAGAGCCAGAATAGCAGGCACTACCACAGCCTACTGTTTCTGTGTTCAGTCCACTGAGAGACGTGTTTCCATGCAGATAGCAAACAGAAAGAACTGCACACTTTCCTAGGAAAATTGGGCTGCACATGTGTACAAAATGCAATGGCGTATACATCTGTACACCACCTAAATAGATTTCCTCCATGCCTCATTTTCAGAATCTATTGGATCTTTTGTCAATCTCAGACCTCTGCTCTGAAAAATACATGCCTTTAAATTAAACCAGTAAGAAAAGTGACTTGAGAATGTGCTGAGTGCCTTCCTTTCACTTGTGAGTAAACCTAAACTGCTAATAGACATCTTGGATTAGGATGAAAGGTTCCAATTAAGACGACATGATTTACAGGTTACAGAGGGGTAGCTGTGTGAGTCTGTTGCCACAAAAACAACAAAGAGTCTTGCAGCACCTCAAGGACTAATCCATTTATATTGGCACAAGATTTCCTTCACTGCAGTCCATTTCATCAGATGCATCATGGAAGTTTTTGCTGAAATAAATTGGTTGGTCTTTAAGGTAATTCAAAACTCTTTGATGATTTACACGCAGGTTTATGCTAGCTGATACCTACCCCCTATGCATGCTTTCCCACTGATACTGCTTTTTTAAAAGCTGTTTTTCTCCCAGTGGGGTTCCATGACCTGAACTTACCCCTGCTGGGAGAAAAATGCTAAAAATGACTTTGGGTGGAAAAGCAGAAGTAAATGGAAGGATCACCTTCTCTGTCTCACTCTATAGGGCATTGGAAATACCAGGGTTGGGTCCTGCTGTAGTCCTGCTGCGATGAACCCTCCAGGATTCCCTCTCTGAAAATCCTTAAACATTATAAGCATCATGGGAAGATGATAATAGTCCGAGTGGAGTTGTTTGGAGGCACGGCCGAACAATGAGCGCAAGGTCAGCAACACAGTACATCCAACAGCTTTGCCTTGAAGGGCTGCCTCTATAAGGGCCCCCTGCCAGCTCCTTCTATGCCTTCTAAGGGGAGCACAATCAGATTTCAGGACTGAATGAAAATTCAGTATTCTGATTAAGATACTACAGACTTCCTTATTAAGATTTTACTAGGTAATTCTTATATTAGCAACACCAACATAAATAATGAGACTTTTAATGAAATAATGAGACTTCTTGCCATCATTTATTTAAGTCCTCCCTTACATGTCTATATCAGGCTTTGCCTGATTGAACCGTGCTTCTCTCCCTGCACCCAACCAAACTGTAGATGTAATTTTAAGCAGAAGAAAACCCCTTCGCCGGCGATCTGGGAGGACGTGTGGTGGAGTTCTGTGCTTATTAGGCCTCGCGCTGCCACGTGTGTGCAATTCGGCCTAATTTGGAGCTCCTGCTCCACTTGAACGTGGCAAGGGGCCTTCTTCTCGCTGCGGTTTAGGCTTCCTGTGGCTTTAAGGTGCAGAAGCCCCCCTTTTTCTTTGCCATGCTGCTTTGTGCAACAGCGAACAGCAGACGGAGCGTGGTGGAGGGCTTTTCCCTCATTGCGGCTTGGCTTTTTCATCGCCCTTTAAGGGCGCAAAGCCATTTTTTCATGGGCGTTCGGCCCTGTGAGATGGCGATCGCTCCTGGGACTGCCGGAGCGTGGAAGCGGCCTATTCGTGGCCGCAGCTTGTCTTTTTGTCTGTTTGTGGGCGCGAAGGCCTGCTTTTACCGCCTGCTAGTATTTGCGAGGCGGTGAGTCTGCGGAACGCCGAGCCAGCGAATTTGTTGAGCAGTGAGCACCTGCTGGTGATCATAGAGGCAAAGTTGTGCCGGGCGCTGCTTGAGGAAGCGTCCAGCAGGGCACTTGTATCCTTACGTTGTTAAAAAAGAAAGAAAGAGGCACACACCCCGTTCTTGTGTTGTATACTTTGCATTGTAGTATTGGGTAGTGCCATGCCTAGAAAGTGTTAGGAAAAGGGGGCAAAGTCCTAAGTGCCTCACAACTGCTGCTCAGGATAGTCTTCCCTCATCTGATGATGATTTTAACATATCCAACTTGTATTGGATCATGTGGATGCCCTGATAACATAAGGAAGAGCCCTGCTGGATTAGGCTGGGGGCCCATCTAGTCCAGCTTCCAGTGTCTTGTGGTGGCCTGCCTGGTGCCTCTGGGAGCACAGGTGACAATAGGATGCTTACATCAAGCTCGCAGAAAAATTAATGATTATTTGGGGCTACCGATTTGCAGCTGGGTGTTTGGAACTACGTCCTGTGTTGGGGCGGTGGGGGTCAAGCTCTAGGCTAACCCCCCTGTGTGGCAGGTGGCGTGCTGGGGGTAGATAGGGATCTTATGGTGTTGGGGATAGTGACTGCTCATAAGATGCTTAGCTGGCTCGGCGAGATGGTTGTTACCCCTGGTTGGATTTAGCTAAGGTTACCCTTTGGCATGGTCGGGGTTGAGCTGGTGCGGTCAAGCTGTCTTGACCGTTGGCAAGGATGGACTTAGCCTGCCTATGATAGGATTAAGTCTGGAGCCAGGTGATACGCCCGTGGTTATCCAGACCAACCAGGGGAGGCAGACGGCTAGGACCGTTTCCCCTAAGGTCTAGCACACCGGAGTATTTTAGGCCCAGCTGCAAGTTGAGTTGTAAGTTATGTTATTCAATAAAAGTGGCCCATAAGTCCAAGCTCTGGTCTTACTGGGGGGTACAGGGTAATACAAATCCCCTGTAAAACAGGCATCTATAACAACAACACCGGTACGCAGCATTTGTCAATGAACCTTTTAATGTTTTTATAAGGAACAAAACATTATCATTCACAGGGGCAGATTCTAGCCCATACCGCTAAATAAGGTAGCAGCACTCCGGTCTTTTTTAATTATTAAAGGTCTTTTAAGTTAAACTGAAAAGACTACAAGGGTATTCAGTGCAGAGAGCTACAAGATGGAAAGGTACAAAATCAAAGACTTGCCTGCAGGCATCAAGGACCCTCGTAACATCAGCTCCCTTTTCTTTCATACAATTAGAACATTTGTTTGAGCTTGATAAGATTTCAGTGCATTTGGCATTTATTTCTATTTTATATTTATATTCCGTGACGGGATGTCACTGTTCAGATGGAACGTGCAAGGCTAATTTGCTCACGTCCCAATAGGAACGGGTTGGTTGATGTCCCTTGCGATAAGCTGTAATGCATTAGAATCCTTCACCTTGTATGGGGTTATAGTTGTTACACTGAGAAAGGACATTGCTCAGGTTGTTAGATAGGGAGAGGAGCTTGCCCCTCTGAGTGTGCTCAGAGGAAGATAGGATTTTTTTTCCAAGTAGAGCCAGGAGAGATGAGCAGACGTTAAAGGAACTGCTGTTAAAGGAACTTATTTTATTAAAATTCAAATGCAAAGATTATCACCTTCTGTAGAATTCAAACCCAGCATGTAACAAAAATTGGCTAATTTTCATGTCACATACCATACTTATCAGCTGAAGGATATACAATATTGTCATATTGTCATCTTGATAAAGGTGTAGCAGTTTGTGCATGGAGGGCATTTAAAAAGAAAAGAAACATTTAGCATTTTAAGAATCCCAAAGATGGACATTTCTGGGTTATTATACTCCTTGTGGCAGTTTTTTAAATATCTTGCCCAGGCTGATATACACTATTGTCATCAGGTTGCTGGTGGCACGTTTAAGAGACTGTTGATAACAAGAGTTCTTATAATGTTGGAGAAAGAATAGATTCTAGAACACCTTTGATGCTTTCAAGCAGAGGACCAAATTCTGCTGTATTTGTCAACATGAAGTTACTACCCATTTATAAAGGCAATTACATGAGATAAGTACAGCTTGGCATCCATGTTAACCCCTGCTAACTGGGCAAGAGGCACTTTTTGAAGTGGTGTTCCTCTTATATTTAACAGGGAGAGAGTAATTGTCCCTCTTCACCCCAGCACAGTATCTTTTTAGTGGCTCTTGCTGGTGGTATTCTGTATTTTATTTTATTTTTAGATTGTGAGCCCTTTAGGGACAGGGAGCTATTTAGCTTTATTTTTTGCCTGTAAATCACTTTGTGAATTTTTTGTTGAAAAGCAGTGTATAAATACTGTTTGACTGACTGATTGATCTATCATGTTGTGTTCTTTTCAGTCTTCTTCATCTGCTGCATTGCCTCCATGTAGTACCTACTACTCTAGAGACTTCTACCCCATTTTTTTGTGATAAGGCAATATCAAGAGTCAAAACCTCCTGGACACCCTGCAATTGGGGAAGAGGAATCTCAGGTATCTATGTCAGTGTTCTTCAACCTTGGGGTCGGGACCCCAACGGGGTCCCGACACCTCAGTTGTGGGATTGCAGCAATTTACAGGAATGAAAAAAAGGTTGATGACCACTAGACTACAGCACCATCAGGTAAAGGTGAAAGCATCTGTGTATTCCTTCAGGTACCAGAAGATTGTGTCCAAGTGCTACTCAATTCGTAGCAATTGTGCTGAAATAGCTTTCACTAGTGCCAGGTTTCATGGTAATGTTTTTCTGTTCTCTCTAGTAAGAATATTTGGCTACAATGAACAGTGCTGGAAAGGCATTTCATGGTGGGGAGTGGACAGCGACAAGGGCAGGAGTGGGAGGTTAGGGTCCTGGGTGAGGGGGCGGATTAATCTTGGGTCCCTGTATTGGAAAAGGCAAGAGATACCCCGAGGAGATAGGGAATGGTATCAGCAATGGCCCCTTGTCCCAGATAAACCAGGGATTATAGGGTTAACCCCCAAGGTCTTTGCAAGCCTCGGGAGCACAGCTGCAGGCTGATGAGGCCCCTGGTAATGAAAGGAGGCTAGCACAGGTGCAGATGGGTGTGGCTGATGAATTAAAGCCTGCCCACTGATTGGCTGGTCTCAGTATAAAGCTGAAGGCAGGAGCTGGAGAAAGGGAGCTGGATAGGTGCTGGAGGATGGTACCTGGGAAGGTGCTGGAGGAGGACACCAAATAGGTGTTGGACGGATGGAGTGCTGGACAGACTGACTGATGGACTGCTGGCTGGACTGACTGCTTGAAGGACAGACTCAGGAACTGGCTGAAGGACTACATAAGGTAAGGTTGTTTTAGGGGACTATTGTTGTATGTCTGCCATGCCCCTGGAGCCATCAAGTGGCTTAGGCAAGCTGACTGCCTATTGTTTGTTGGTGGGGTTTGTTGGTGCTAGACTTAGGGTAGTTTGGAGCTAAGTCAGTGATGAGGGCAGTGTGGAAGAGGCTGGCCAGCCTGATAAAATTCCAGCCAGTGATCCCAAGCAAAGTTGTTGGAAGAGAGGAGGCCCAGTGGGTGCGTGAACCCCATTTCCCTCTTGCCTATCTCTGCTCTGGAGGCCGCTCTGGAGGGGAAACTAGTTAATGTAGTGTGGGCATTGGGGCCCTTGGGGAGGCCCAGCAGGGAATTTGGCAGAACAGTCCCCAGTCTCATATTGTATTTATTTATTAATTTAAAAGTGGGTCCCAGTGCTAAAAAGTTTGAGAACCAAAGCAATAAGCTATGGGTGGTTCTTTGTGACTTAGGTGTTCCATCCTACCTGATCCAACTTATTAGATCACTGTACACTAACCAGGAAGCAAAAGTGAGAACACCCTATGGCAGTGGTTCTCAAATTGTTAGCACCAGGATCCACTTTTTAGAATGGCAATCTGCTTGGGACCCACCAGAAGTGATATCATGGTAGGAAGTGCCAGCCTGCTGTTTTCCTGAGAATGCAGCAAGAAGTTGGGTTATTTCTCAATCATTTCCCAACAACAAAATGAATCAAAGAAAAACACCTATTAACAACTTTGACATAAGTAAAACAACCACACAGCCCTCCCCCCATCCAGCATCCCATATTTTCAATATGGCTGCTCTAGATGCTTCATGACCCAGCTGAAATTGGCTTGTGACCCACTGGTGGGTCCTGACCCACAGTTTAGGAACCACTGCTCTATGGAGACACAGATTTGTTTACAATCAGCAAAGGTGTTAGACAGGGGGTCCATGTTGTCTGTGGGTTCAGCATACACGGATTTCACTATCCATAAGTGCCAAACTACTTCCCCACTCTGAACCTGACCTGAGCTGTGCTCTGGTTGGGTCTAGAGGCTTTCTGAAGCCTGAAGAGGCTGTGCACATCCACCTGAAGCCTGCAGCTATTCAAAGTGAACTTCTGGTTTTTGTTGAAAACCGGTAGTTCGCTTTTGATCATGCAGCTTTCTGAGGCCCACAGAGCATATGGACAGCCTCTGTAGGAATCAGAAAGTTGCCTGGAGCATTTTAAAGGGGCCTTCCAGTTTTCACAGAAAACTTCAGTTTTAGTGAAAACCAGCGGAAGTTCCAGACTTCATTCAATTATCCCGGCTTCATTTTGAAGCTTGCAGAGGACATGGGTGAACACTCATGGCCTCTCTGGGCTTCAGAAAGGGGGAAAGGGGAGTACTGTGTCAACGGATCGAAGTCTGACCTTTTACCCAAAAGCCTGAGATCTCCAATGTTCTCTTGCAATCATCCCAAGTGAATTAACATGAGATTTGCCTGTGCCGTGCTCTCCTGCTATGCATCCAGCAGAATGTACATACATGTATAAATGTGTTCGTTAACGATGCATAATAGAATTTTTTTTTAAAAAATGGAATATCAGAATATTTTGAAAAATGAAGAGTTTACCAGATATGAGGGATGAAAGCAAAGTTGCCAACTGCCAGGAAATATTTTCCCAAGGAAAACAGGTTCTTTAAAAAACAAAAACCTGTTGTTCATGGGATGAGTAAACCAAGATGATTGTCACTACGAATTTTAGTTTTACCCTACCATCTGTGAGGACTACAAAATATGAGCTTTGAAACAAAACACAAATTGAATGCAGAAATGTGCATACATATGATACATTAGCACTACAAGAGCAACCAGCATGTTTGCTGTAAACTATTTCTGGGGCCTTGCTTTTTTTCTCCCTTTGAACTGTGCCCAAACTATAGTACACTGATAAAAGGCTGATAAAATTCTGATAATGGACTCAGTAGGCACTGTTCCTATTGTTAATCTTGTGGATGCTCTTAATGGCTTTGACTCAATTGTTCCTCAAGTTATTAGTTTTGGTTTTGGCTGCTTGAGGTGTCACTGTGTGGCCAAATGTGTGACAGCAAATTCACTTTCTGGGGAGGGGATACCAGTCACAGGAGAACTGGGCACAACAGAAAACAAAACACACTCAAAATGACACCTCTACTCACTTTTTATTTTTGCACTAAACCTGCAATCCTATACATATTTATATGAGAGTACAGGTGGGCCCTCTTTATTCACAGGTTTGTAACTAGTGGATTTGACTCAGGGCGCAATCCTAACCTGGAGTTAGGCCGGCACAGGCCAGCAAAGTTTGGCTGGCACAAGGGCCACTGTAAAGTGCGTTTGGACCACTCTCGGAGTCAGGGAGGATGGCTCATGTCTGTGTGCTGGCTGCTCTGACTCTGAGAGTGGTCCAAACATATTTTAAGGTATCCCTTCTACCTGCCAAATGTTGCTGGCCTAACTGTACCAGCCTAACTCCAGGTTAGGATTGCATCCTCAGTGTGAAAACCGGAAGTGCCTTTAAAAATTTGTTTTAAAAGAGGCAGTTTCTTTCTCTTTCCGTTAAAGAGGCAGTTTTTGTGAAAATTGAAAAATCGTGCCTTCCTAAGTGCCTTCCTAATTGTGCTCCACCCACTTTCTGACTCTGTGTGCTTTCTGATTTCTGTGTGTGCAATTACAAGGGAAGCGGCAGCTCTTTTCTGTGGACTATGAGAGGGGCAGATCTGACTCCCCTCACCGCACATCCCTGGTGGAAGCCCAATTTTACCCACACTTCTCCATCCTGTAAAATCTGATCCCTGAAACCTTATGCAGTAAATATTCTGTTTCTACTTTTGTACATTTTATATCATATAAAGCTACATGGAGGATAAATGATGAATTTGGATACTTAGGAATAAGAACCTAAGAAGGCTGGATCAGGCCAAGGGCCCATCTAGTCCAGCTTCCTGTATCTCACAGTTGCCCACCAGATGCCTCAGGGAGAACATATGACAAGAAGACACTTGTATTCCACTGCCACCCCCCTGCATCTGACATTTAGGAAAACCAGACTCCACAAAAGGAAACTTACGTATTTAACCACTATCGTATAAAGAAACTATCTTATTGGCCTACCGTAAACCTGGATATATTATTTATTTCTATTCTTTATTGACATCCATTAGTGACTCCCTTGTGGTTTTGCTTTTTTTGCCCATCGTGAATTACAAGATCATCAATCACCTGCATGAAAATAAATAATGTATCCCTATGCAGTGTACAACAGATAGAGTCTATTAGTCTAAGATCTCACCTCTGCTATTATCCCACAAATGGTTCTGCTTCTGTACCGAGTACGAGAATTGCTCTAATTAAAGCATTGTAAATAAAAAGAGAGAACTGACAGTGTATATTCCATTTTGCTCTTCAACTTCTTGGAGGGCTATGGTGATTTAGGGCACCTTCACTCTCACAATCATGTATATTTTATTCATTTGCTGCTTTGCAGAAAAGCAACTGCAAAATATGTAAAACAAGACTGTATGAACATTAGAATGATAACGAAAATATCCTTCCATCAGCAGCTGACATAATGCCACGTAAAACTTTTTTTTTTACCCCCAACAAAAGCTATTACGTTCTTTTTGGGGAGTTGGATTATTCACACGTGTTCTCCCTAACTTTGGTGGATAAACAGACTCAGCCAGTATACCCACACGTTAGCCATTCTTGATACTGAATCTTAGGCTTTGATTTGATTCTGATCCCTCACCACACATTATGTGTTCAGGGATGTGTACATTTGAATTTTGGAGGTTGCCTGCTGACTTCTAAGTAAATAGGAATTTATGCAGGCAACAGCTTTCTTATAATTATTTTATTATAGGATATCTTTCTAGCTCATACCTTAGGAGCACAGTGAACAATTCTAGCAGTAGGGTTGTATGCAAAATTATCAGCACTTATGCATAGTTGAACATATGACAACTATAGATTTTAAACTGAGATTGTGTGACAGTCAGGATTACTGGGATGCATTTCAATGATATGCAATACCTTTTCTTCTAGTAACCAAATGTTCTGTTTCTCTTTTTGGTACCATCACATGAAATCCAAGTTCCTAAGACTGCAGAAAATAGGGAAAATGCGCTAACCACCTTGTGACTATTTTACTTCGGCATTTGTGTTGCGTGTTTCTGCATTAAAAATAGCAGCTGTTGAGATTTGATGCTTTAAAACACTGTCACAGGATAGAGAGATGGACAGCCCAGTCCTGAGCTGCCCAGGTTCCGTAGGAGCAGTGGTACCAAAATTGCTATCTCTGTATCCTACAGGATCCATGGGAATATCCTCAGAGGAAGGGGAGGTTCGTCCTCTTCCCTTGAGGGTCCCAATCCCTTTCCTCCCATAATGATCCCACTCCAATGATTTCTGCTATTCTCTCATACCAGAATTAAAACCAGACAGCAGAATCCTGAACTCATTCATGTTATTCAATTACGATACTGAAAGGCACTCTACATCATAAGTGCCCAGGTACTAAAGGGTCTGATGTAGCTGTAAGTAAAAAAATTACACATTATTACATGGCATGTGTGGCCATGTTGGGACTATGTGTACAGAGATCTTTGGAGCACGAAGAGGGCTGGTGGGAGCAGGAGATGAAAGTGGGAGTTACTCTCGAACCAAAATTTTAGTCTGTGTTAAAGACAAATTCTGGGGTTCTAAAGCAGGCCTCTCATTTGAAGTGAGCTCCCAGAGTTCTTCTCCAAGTCTGACTTGGAACACGTGAGCTTCACCAGCAACTGTACTCCACACTCTCAACACAATCCCTATGCACACATAAAACCAGTGGTAATCCTGGTCCCTGTGCTGCTCAGAGCCATGACCAAAATGCTTCCTCCCACCAATCATTTCCCCCCTTTTTGGTGCCCCCTCCCTAACTGGAGGCTTTCTGAGGGTCATGGAGATCACAGGTGGCCTTTGGAGGCCTCCATCCTAAAAATCCACAGGTGGCCTCCCCACATCCACAGGTGGCCTCCCCAGCCATCAGAAGGCCTCCAGCAGGCCTAAAAATGCCTCCAGCAGGCCTTTCAGAGGCCTCGGAAGGAAGGTCTCTGACTGGGGAAGGGGGTAGCAAAAAGAGAGGGAAAACAAAAAAAAAAGGTTTGAAAAAGGGAGGCCAGGAGGAGAGTGGGTCATGGTGCCATCCACCGCCAGGTGGTGATGGGCATTTGTCCCCCATGTCTCCTCCAGTTACGCCACTGCATAAAACTACACTTTCATGTGTTATATAAGCAACAGGGCTTGCTGAGACATGAAGGTAGAGACAGCCTTTCCACTCCCCCTCCAAAAAACGCTGGATAATAAGCAGCAGCTTAGGAACCTGAACAACTTTGAATCCCATGTCAGGTGAGAAACATCACAGCATTATTCTGAAGTATTTTCTACAATGAATTAGTTTGCTAAACTTTAAAATTACATGATGGCCAATTAATATAAACTCTATATGGGAAACACCAACATTTCTAAGTATCGTCACAACTAAAAAAAACCCTGGAAAAACTTGGTGAAGCAAGTCCTTCATGCAATATTTATCCAAAGTAAAGCTAAACTACTGGGGAACAAGTTTTCAAATGCAAGTGCAGGCGTTTTATATGATGCTCTTTGTCTGCCTTATAGCAATGATGCACATGCCCATTATTGTGAAAACTGATAGATTTCAATATCAGACAATTTATACAGGATGCAACCTTGCTAAGCAGGTAACAGTGCTTGCCCTTGGCTATTACTTAGCCTGACCACAGGGCTTTCTGGAAACAGCAAAAGCTTTATAAGTGTCAGCTCATGGCTAAATCAATGTTTATGCATGATGTACCTTTGAATAGCAAACACTTGCTGCCTGCAAGCTAAACAATGTTTTTATCTGTTTGCCTATTTCTGGCCCTTCAACTACAGCACAGGGTGTTGCAAATCGCATTTACTAACAATTATCTGCTGGCATTTCATGAACAGGAAAGTAGTGTGATTAATGAAAAGTGACACACAGAGATTACTTAGTATGCCAGTCTTCCTGGTGAATGGGCAACTCTGTTGAACCAAAGCTTGACCTTTGTTACCTTGAGCGAGGTCAACGTGAATGCTAAGTGTTTAGAAGATTAGCTACTACAAATGTTCCAATATTACTTAATGATGCTGCTACTAATGAACTGCAGGTAGCCAATTAAATATAATGATACAGTTTTCACCTCTCCAGAAAGGTTGTGTGAAAAACCAAAAAAAGATGACATGGTCTTTGTCAAAGGGTGTAAAAAGAAGTTACCCTGGACCTCTTCGATGGTGTGATGTCTCCAGGCGTTGATAATTAAAGGTTCAACAACCTTCCAAAGCTGGCCAAGCTCTGTTATACATCATTCCTCACCATCATTGGAAAAAAGAACAATTTTGTTTCCAATTCACATTTGATTCCTTGCTCTGCAGCTGTAACACTTTCATACATTTTCATTCCGGACCCAACACCATAGTTTGCAACATCTTGCAACTTGAAGGTAAGATAGGTGCTGATCTTATTACCCACCCTGACATTGGAGAGTAACTTTATTGTAGGTCTAGTAGCAACAGATTGCTTGTCACAAACTGGAGAGAGAATGTGGCATAAAACAAAACCAAGTGCGTGGGCAGAATAAATGTGTCTTATAAGATGAATGATTTCATCTGGAAACATTCTGGGAGCTCCCACCTCCTCCCCTGCCCTTAAGAGACGAGAACTATTAAAAAAAACCAAACTGAGAAGAAAATACTGTGGACAGTCACACTGAAGGACTTGTATCCTGTATCCTGTAATACTCTAGTACAGATTAAAATAAAGCCATGTTTAAATCCCACACTAGCCAATGTGATGCTAAACTAGCAGTATATGATGCGCAGACAGTAGGCCTGATGGAGGATTACACAGAAAACAAATTTCCATTCAAAATCTAGATTTCCAGTGTGTTGTAAAAGTACAGCTGATTGATCCATTTCAGATGAAATTTGCACAACACTTTTTTCTCCAGGAGCTTTTGTCAGGAATTAGTGACAGATGTTTCACAGAGACGTGCTCCCAAAGTTTAAGCTATGGAATATCTTATACAAATGGGGTTGTGTTGTCTGTGAACCTTGTTGTTCTACACTAGTAACATACTTGCACATATAAGGGAGATCAACCACAAGTACAGTACAAAGCAGATCTGGAAAGCAGTGGCAGGTTCATGGAGAAGCCTCTCCACCCACTTCAAAACACTCAAATATCACATACGGTTTAAACTAAGGCTGATAACACTCCCGCAATTCATTTCAACCAATTGCGAGGCACATAGATGTTTTCAATCATCAACACCTGCTTAAAGTAAGTACTTACCACTATGAGCCCCTGCTAACTAAGCAGTTGTGGTCTGATTTAAGTACAGTTCTACTGCGAAAGTTTCTAAAACCAAGACAAGTAACATCCATACCTCACAGGATGCTGTCTTTTGGTATAAAACAATTTTCAGGTGGAGTTGTATGACACAAATAGAGGATTTTTTAAAAGCCATGGTTCCCTCCCCTTCTCTTCCTCCTTCATTTCCATGGTTCAATGCAAAGCAGTGTGCCAGAAGAATAGAAGGCACAATAGTTATAGAACTCAGAGAGTTTTTTCTCCCTTTGACTTAATACTGGAAATACTGGACATTTTGCAATGTCCCTTGGGACTTGTAGCAGGACTTGCTGCCACTTACTCATCCAGTGCCCCAGTACCTTGGTAGTAAAGGGAAGGGGACAAGATCCAGAAGCATTTTGAGTGATGAGGAATTTTGGAGAATCTGAAAATTCACCCTCGTCTTTTGAAACAGGCATTTTAAAACTCAGAAAATCTTCTCCAAACCTGAGTTTCCTGGCACCTCCAGTATCCCTTTTTAATAACTGGCTGCTTTAGACAACCATGCAAAGGAAATACAACTTTTTACATGTGGTTCAAAGATACTTCCCCCCCCCCAAAAAAAAACCTGTCCAAGACAGGAAAGTTAAATTAAAGGCATCACATGGCATACTTACTGGTAGATGAGTGACATTTTATGATAGATTATCATTAGAATAAATTAACACATGAATAATTCAGGGAGAAAAGATCTTCATTCATAAAAACAGCAACTGTTCTCAGTTGTTTACAACAATTTAATGTGGTGTACATACTCTTTAAAGGCTAAAACACTGAGCTGGGCAAATAATAAAAATCAATTGTGTATGGAAACATTTATTCAACAATTACTCCTTTTTTGAATATATTCATGGAGGAAAAAATATAAAGCTTTGATTATAAATATGATCACTAAATGCTTTCTTGCAATTTATACATAATGGTTCCTAGGGAACTTGTAAACCATAGCGAATCATAAAATTCATTCTGCCTTGCATCAGGTCATTTATCCATTCTACGACTAATCACCTCATTTCAAAATTCAATAAACCTAAATACTTGGATTTATGATGTTTTGTCACAACTGAAAAGGGAATATCAACAATGTGCAATTAGATGGCTATTGCAACTTAAAGAAAAGCACCTAGTTGAAAACAATTAAAAAGACTCTGCAGCAATAATTATATCCACAGTGTTAGCAAATAAAACAAATTAAAACTGATTTAATTTCTGCTTTGAGAGACAGAGGAAAACACTAAAAAGCTTTAATTTAGCTGCTTAAAATGCTGAAGTTGTTCTAAAGTGAAACTTTAAGCCAAATGTTGACAGCCTGCAAAACAATTCTCAATTGCATTTCAAATTCACCTATAGATTATTTTTTTCTAGGAGAATTGTAATTTAGTAATCTCTTCAAAAACAAGCCAACTGTTTTGGTATAGGTTACTAAATTGCTATTTTCCTGGAAAGTTAAATTCCTGAAAATTCAGAACTACTGTTTCCATGAAACTTACTAGTTCTTTAGAATTCATTTTCTTTAAACTGTGAGTCATGTACACAGGCTTATTTTAAAAGAACTTCTGTCGCCACACTGCAGTGTGTTTTACAGAAAACATCAAATACAATCCAGAAATTTATAGGTGCTGTGCAAATGTGATGTTTAACACGTATTTTGATTTTATCGAGAAAACAAAATATCTGAATGATTTGTTGGAATATATAAATGGCATTTTACTGTTCCCGGTTTGTTTAAATTAGTATCTAGTCTTCCAATACTTTTATTGCAGGGCTAGTTGTCCCACATGGCTTTTAAATCCTGCTTTCCATATAAACATCAGAGGCTATAAGCATGCATTGAGTGGTGTGCAACATTTAGCACAAATAGGGCTATGAAATAGGCATACGTTTTCTTGAAAAGACCTAAAAAGGCATTAGATTGTCGGAGTTACTAAAGGTCTGTGTGCTTCAGTTGCCCCTTTAATTAAATTCTTAGAAGTAATCAGACGAAAGATGACAAATGGTAAGAAGAGAACATACCACTGCTGAATAATTTTATCATTTATTCCTATAACTGTCAATCCACGAAGGGCTATTTTTTATATGTCACCTAAATCACAGAAGCTGGTACCGTTTTCAGTGATTCATGTTAGGCTAGAAACGTGATGTACAGCTAAATTATTTCCCTTCTCATCTGTTTTTTTTTTGTTCGCCTTTACGTGATTAATCTGTGATTTGAATGAGCAAAGCTTTCAAGGTGAGAGTATATCACCATTATTACATGGTGTCTGGTGTAATATTTGTAAATATTGCTTAATGTTTTCAAAATGACAATTAATACTTTAAGACTTTGGATTAAATGCTCAATATGTCTAGATTTCTGCTTTGTTTCTTCGGACTACTGAACTGAAAACGGCAATATTATGACACTGACAAAGGTGGCTTCTTACAGAGGTGGCTTCATTACCTGCAATGATTTGGTCTTCAATACATCTTCAGCTGGATTTTTTTTCTTTTTTTGGTGTGTGTGTGTGTGGGGGGGAGAAAAATAATAAATTGGCTAAGTTTTCCTTTAAATCTTCTCTCTTGGAGCTGGAAAAATTACTAACTAAATTTAACTATCAAAACCTGTTTTGGATGGGGGCTGGGGTTGCAGGGGTGTCCCGACAGAGACACCCACAGGCTCCGGTGCTTACTTGGGGATTGCACTGATATCGGAGGCAGTCTGGGAGCACACAGCCTTCTCTGCCGGCCTCACCAATGCAGAATAAAGCGCTGTTTTGCACACACATCCTGCTTTCTGTCTGGCTACTGCTGGGTGGTCAGGCAGCTCTGGATTGGGCTGCCCCAGAACTGCCCCAGAATTGGGCTGCCCCAGAACAATCCTAGAACTGTTTACTCAAAAGTAAATTCAATTATGTTCATTGGGACTTACTCCCAAGTAAATGTGCATATGATGGCAGGTTTAAGTCCATAAATACTCATAGTTTGCATCCAATATGTATGTATGTACCAATTTCCCCTTTCACCTGTGTATAAATTGTGGTAGTGACAGGATCAAAAACAGCTTAAAAATATTTGGGAGAATGAAACAGAATTTCTGTATTCTGTGATTGTTACTACTTGGACCTAGGGCCTCTTTCCCAGAGAGGGATTTTATCAGGGGTAAAATGTTTATTGTGGGTCCTTTTCCAAAGAGGGAGGGGAGGGGAGGGGGAAAACAGAGCAGAGGTGATGGGGGTGATAGGGGTGATAGGGGTGGTGGTGACAGGGATGGCAGAATGGGGCAAGGAGACAAGTGACAGCCAGACTGTGGAGCCCAGGTGAACTGGGCTTCCTGATGCAGAGCCAGGTATACTATACCTATCCATGCACGTCGACAGCTAAATACAGTAATACAGAAAACCAAACACACTCCTAGTCATAAATCTCCCTAAAATCTTTTATAGAAAATCATTGCAGAAAATTAGCACCATCATATTTAGGCTCACACTGGAATGGAAAGTGAATACCAAAACTTATTTCTGCAAAAGCTATAGTCTCACAGCTGTTTCCCTGAGGTCCTATATTCCCTGAGGTCCAGCTCCACAAGCCAAAGAGCTACTGCAGCAGTCCGGTTTCCTCCCAAATTTGACATTGTGTTAAAAGAGTATCATGTGTGCATTCCTTGGCCCAATGCATATAGCAGCTCCTGCTGCACATCTTCAGTAGCGCCCCCAGGAATCCCATGCAGGCAGCGATTCCAGGTGAGATGAGAAAATGTAAGATCCCTGGAAATTTCTGGGGCCCATCGTTTGGCTTATCAGCCCACTGTTTGTTCCTGGGTCCAGGTACAAATTACCCCCTGTACTCCTCACTCATGAGCCCTACTTGTACCCTTCAGCTAAAAGTGGTGTGTGTGTGTGTGTGTGTGTGTGTGTGTGTATTCATACATGCCATAAAGTGACTATAAATCCTGCTGTAATACCACAAACGTGTGTGACAGGTAAAATTACTATGACAGATAGGAACAGAATCTCTTTTAGGTCCACACTCAACTCTGATACCTAGTAGAACAAATACTTTGAAATGGAAGCAAATGTCCTTTGGATTCTAAACTGAGTTTAGCATTACAACATGGATTGATTTATGTGCTTCCCAATAATCACAAAGCCATGACTCAATAACATTTTTTCTTAACTGCTATTATTATTTTTAAAAAAATATTTGCATTAACCATATGCTTATTATGGTGGCTTTTTAACCAAATAAACAACATCATGAGAAATTTAGCATGGAAACCATTTAGCATGGAAACCACAGATCATTGGCATGGGAAATATAATTCTTTTACCTCGCAAGTTGGTGCTGGTATTAAAACATAATCTGAAGAATGAAGTTCATATTTTTGCATGTCCTATTATGGCATCATGGAAAATAAAGCAATGGCTTCATTCAACACACACACACACAAACACGGTATATGCCCCACTGTTCATATCTATTACACAGCTGACCATGTTTTGCGACTTAACTCAAATGCTTAACTATTTGATAGAGAAACTTGGAGTAAGTCCCACTGAATTTAATTTGCCTTACTTCTGAGTAGATAGGTTCACACTGTCAAACACTGACATTACCATTCTAGAAATATTAAAAAGAAACTGGTGCAGGAACTACTATTTTGTGATCTGGAGTTCAGTATATTCAAAACTCTTCCATTCTGAATTTTGCAATGATACACAGACAATTAGACAGCCCTGTTTTAAAGGGGGAGGAGAATTCTGGGCTTGTCTATTTCACAAGAGGAAATGCTGAAGTCAGGCTGTTCAGCAGAGTAGTGCAAACATTTATGGGTCAAGATGCACATTCAAAGCTAGCACATTCTCACAACAGGGAATGTGAGGGACGGTGACACCTATCAACAGAACTTCAAAGCTTGGTTTCAAAATAAGTTCTTTTTCCCACATGAGTACAACCCATCAGCTAGTTACTCACAGCTGAGAATCCTTTCCTACTGGAGCTTGAAAATGAAACAGAGAACAGAAGAAAAAGCTTTTTATTATTCCTATTTTTTTTAAATACTACTGACTAACAGCTCTTTGTGCTCTGTTTATATTACTTGTGAAGATTTTGGTATGTTGTTAGATAGCAAGATTATGGAGGCACAAGTCATCCAGTCTCTCAAGCCCATTTTTGTTGATGTCATTTTTGCCTGGTACTGTATAGTAGTATTTCCCCACTGCTGGGGTTCATGCATATGCAACAAAGTGCTACCAATCCCTAAATGCTTTTGAGATTTCCTGGCATGGGCCCAAAGTAGCAAAAGGCTTCCTTGAGGTTGACAGAAAAGAACTTATAAAAGAGTGGAACTTTTCAGTATTTCAAAGAAGAAAAAACATGACATTGGCAGTAAGATGGATGACAGGTTGCAGCTGGTAAATTGAAAGCAGAGTATGAGTATTAGATTCATGAGCAGGTTTAACAGAAATGATAGCTCACATTTTGCTTACTTTGTGCAAATGATAGTGTGTTAAGATCTGCATGAGAACATGGTCTCTGACGACTTTTGAAATTAAGAATTGTACAGATCATCTCAAAAATGAAACACTGATTCCTTTCAAGATATACTAAAAACAAAAAAAGTACTATTTTCTTGAATATGTTCATTTTTTATGTGTACATGAAGTTGAGACATTCAATTATCATGAAATGACTGGATTGTAATCAGTGGCCAAATAAAATAAGTGTAGCTTCATTCATGGTGTGGTGACAAAACGAATGTAATGCTTACTTTTGCGGGTACGTACAGCGGGCATAGAACATTCCAGTGGTCTTGAGATAAAAATCAAAGCTGCCCAATGCACACTCAAACACACAGCTGCCCCATATATTTGTGCACATGCACATTTGGGAGGTGTGGAGATTTTATACACACACACACACACACACACACACACACACACACACACACACACA
>JAJKFI010000003.1:16743471-16761895 GCA_029204185.1 Lerista edwardsae
ACACACACACACACACACACACACACACACACACACACACACACACACGTATATACTGTGTATATCATTTTTTTATTCAAAGATCTGAATATCTGTTCTTAAAAAAAAAATTCCCTTATGCTTTTTGGAAGGTTACTTGCACATGAAATTTTAATAATGTTCCCTCTGAACTCAAAAGCTGATCAAACAATATTTTTAAATAGTGTTTTATTACATCATGTAATAATGACTAACGTGACCGAGAGCAGTTTCTTGCAGTAGTGCAAGACTTTCTGTAAAACAGTAAGAGCTCAAAATTAGTTTTACTACCTGCTAGGGTCACAGAATCGTTTCCCCTAAAGAAGCTGGTAATACATTAATCAACTGACTTCATATAATTGCATCAAGGAATGAAGGTTAATTATAATGATAGCATTTTTTTTCTTTTAGGAAGAGCTACATGTCATGTGGGAAGAATTGCCAAATATATTACACTCTGACAAAAAAGTGGTATGATAGGTGTGAATGAATGTTCCGGAACATCACAGTCACAATGCAATCCTTATACAGTACATGGTTACTGGTGAGTTCATTGGGGCTTATTCTCTCGTAGGGCACAATCTTAACCTAGAGTTAGGCCGGCACAGTTAGGCCAGCGAAGTTTGGTTGCCACAAGAGACACTATAAATTATTTTTGGACCACTCTTGGAGTCAGGTGTGTGCCATCCTCCCTGACTCCAAGAGTGGTCCAAATGTGCTTTATGGTGACCCTTATGTAAACCAAACTTTGCTGGCCTAACTGTGCTGGCCTAACTCCAGATTAGGATTTTTGGACTATACTACTCTTGGAGTCAGGGAGGATGGCTCATGTCTGTATGCTGGCCTCTCTGATTCCTAGAGTGGTCCAAACATAATTTACGGTGGCCCTTGAGCTGGCCAAACTTTGCTGGCTTAGTTTATGCCGGCCTAACTCAGTTTAGGATTGCGCCCTTAGAATAGTAGCATGAGTACAACACACATCTCTAAGCCATTGTCTCCGCTTTTATAAAATGTCATTTCTGTCTAAACTTGTTTTACTGTCTATGTGTGAAGACATACAAAAGTGCAAGGTAACATAGTAGTAATGCTCTTTTCAGTCACAACATTTTCAGCCGAATTCATTTGGCTTTGTAATCTGCACTGCCAATAACTGCTTATTTGTCTTCTTATTTGTATTTAATTTTACCATCCAGAAGCAGCTGGGAGTCAAAAAAGAGATGTAACTGTATGGTTTATTACTAACTCAGAAGAGAACAGTGTATCTAGTTTGCAAAAAGGGCATGATGACTCACCCCCCCCCCAAAAAATGCATACCAATTTTATATTGCTGGCTTTCATTTGTTCTCCTCCCCTATTGTCCTCTATGCACAAAGATTCTCAGTCACTCAAATGTCATTAGAAGTCAGAAAAGCACAGCAATCCACATTGTGTTAAAAGTTTACAATTAAATCTGTGGTACACCCACTAGTAGTTTATCACAAAATGGGTATAGCATTCTGATGTAATGCTTCATGGTGTATATATACACATCTTAGTAAATGTTTGTCAGAAAAACAGTATACTGTATCTACATAACAGCTAATGATTCAAAAACTTATTTTAATATAAATCCCAATGAAAACAGCTGCTACGTGTTTTCATTTTTAATGGCCCAAGCAGTGGCATTCCTAGAGACCCCTCCCCTTTGCCTTCAGAGCCATTTACGGCTCTGGCTTAGAATGACGAATGGCTCTGGGGGAGGGACTGCTTTACACAGGAGCTCAGGCTCCTGCAAAACTGAGCATTTCCCCCCCTCTAGGAATGCCACTGGCCCCAAGTGTTACATCAGGGCATTTTGGGGGAGAATCGTGCAACTGACACACCCTTTGTGTGTCAGTTAAAAGGAAGTACTTTTTTGTGTGTCAGATAAAAGGAAGTACTTTTTTACCCAGCGGGTAGTTAATCTGTGGAACTCTCTGCCACAAGAGGTGGTGATGGCATCTGGTCTAGATACCTTTAAGAGGGGATTGGACGGATTTCTGGAAGAAAGGTCCATCGTGGGCTATAGGCAATGATGGATTGTGCAACCTCCTTACATCAGTAATAGGCTACTTCAGAGTACCAGGTGCAAGGGAGTGGCAACAGGATGCAAGCATCTTGTTGTCTCGTGCCTCCCTGGGTTGGGCCGCTGTGAGATACAGGAAGCTGGACTAGATGGGCCTTTGGCCTGATCCAGCAGGGCTCTTCCTATGTTCTTATGTTTTGTGTCATACATTTTCTGCCACAATGTTCTGTTGAACAAATTTACCACAACAGAAAAGTTTCTCATGGAATTAGGAACATGTCAACTAATGGCACAATCCTATGGAAGTCTACTCAGAAATAACAGCCCAATCCCATCTGAAACTTGCAGTCAGTCAGGGTAAAGCCTGGGCGTGCCAGGTGCTGTGATGGTATGAGAGCTGGGGCCACTACTGGAATTGTTTGGCGGTCATGGGCGCACCCAATGACCTCTGGATCAGTTGCCAGTAGGAAGAAGGGCATGCCAGTGTGTACCGGAGAGAATCAGGGCAGGAATTGTGACTGGCCAGGCATGTCAAGGGTGGACTGGCGGTGGATATCAGCAGTGGCATCAATATCCTATGCCCTTGGCCCAGGCTTGACATACCCTCTTGGATCTGGAGCTGGCACAGATCTGAGTAAGCCCACAGGGCACAGGGCAGCAGCAAAGTAGAGAAATAAGAGAAGTTTTTTACTTACTTCTCCATTGCTGTCTGGCCTCCGACTGGCCCATAACGTGGATCAAAGGTCCCAGTGCATGCTCTGGGCCAGCACAGGATAGTTTGGGCTGTAAATCTCAATGTATATAGGATTGCAGGCTTGTGTGGGTCATTTGCATTTGCTTAGGGCCCAGTCCTATCCAATTTTCCAATTCTGATGCAGCCTCAATGCAGCCTCAAGGTAAGGGAACAAATGTTTCCTTACCTTGAGGAGACCTCCATGACTGCCCCTGCACTGCAGAATGCAGCACACACCCCATTGGCACGGCTGCACCAGTGCAGGAAAGTTGGATAGGATTGGGCCCTTATTCTCTGGTGTCAAGGCCAACCTAGTTAGCATAAAATAGAGGCAAAATTGGGCAAAATTGTTTTTTTGGGGGGGGATTTCACTTTATTAATAAAAGTTTATATTCATAATTGAAAAAAGTTGACAGATGAGATATAACATACTTTTTAATACCGGACTTCATAGAACTTTCTGCTCATGATGTTGTCTTTCTGATTTGCAAAACATTTCAAGAATTCTAGAAGATTTCCCATTGCTTTGGTATAAATTACACCTTTTTAAAATCTTGTCTTCTTTTTGACAGCGAGTGAGAATTCTCCCCCCTCCGAACAGTCAACTGTGTTTAATTTTCAAGAGTAATAGCATCAATTTATCAACACAAAATTCTTCAAAGCAAGGTAGAGCACGATTTTCCAGTGCCATTTCTCTTGCTGAGTGAAAATACTGTTCGGCCATGCAGAATAGCAAAGCAGATTGTGGTGCAGTCTTTGCATAGCAAGGATTTCATAGCCTTTCACTTACGTGCATCACTTGTTAGGCCTCCTCCATACTCTTTGCCTACGCTGCACATAACCCACATTGGGTTCCATGCAGGCTGGGGACAGGCATTTGGATACAGCCAAACTGCTGCATCCAGGCTCCACCCGCCTCCCTGGGCTACCCTGCCCAGTGGGACGCCCATCCCGCCACCTCGTTCTGCCTGCCCTCCCACCTTCCCCCTGCCCAGAAATGGCCCTGGGCCAGCTGAACGCATACCTGGGCTTCGTGTGAGCGCTGCAGGGCTGATGCAACTGCTTGCTTCGGTGCTGCACACCTTGCGCTGGTGCAAAAGTGCTTTATGGCACTTTTGTGATACTGTGGGGCCAATGCAAGCAGCTTGAATTGGCCCTAGGGTGCTTTAGGATTGTGCCCTGAAAGTTACTGCAAATTTTCAAAATGCCATTGTAAGACTCCGAGATGAGTATAGTATTTCTATTCCATTTAGGAATCTATGGCATTCTTAAATTCCTCCAGTTTCAATATATCCTGTATGGAGAACATTACCTGCACATGTCAGGAGATCACTATCTGTAAATAATGTACCATAGAAATGGCATTGTATAATATTGCTACTTAAATAAATATGTATTATTTATGGTGTCACAGGTGAAGTAACTAAAAAAAAAAAGATGCATGCATTCCGCAAGGAATCTTATTTCAAAAACAGATTGTCTGGAATACTGAACATGAGCACAATGGATACTGATGCTCAGATTTTTGTTGGTAATAAATATATGTTGTAATAAAATATTTCAAATAAACACTGCAATATTAATGTACCTTGTACTTGCCCTAGGGCAGCTATGGTATAAATGCTTCGTTTAAATTCCATCCTGTCTAAAGTACATAAAATGGACCTGATCCTGATCTCAAGCACCTTTATATTTCACCGCTGTAAGTTGACAAATAATAGGAAAAAATCTCTAAATTTAATTCAATTATGGAGAGGAGACACTGCCCAGTGTGTTCTAATAGCTCTTTCTACAAGGAAATTTGTATCCCTCTCTTCTTCACTGCAGAAAGCTGAGATAGCACCATCTGCATTTAATGTCTTGAAATGAAGCACAATCAATATCTGTGTCCTACATTTCCGTTGGATAACACACCAGTGACATAACAGACCCAGGAATTTTTTCTTTAGTGCAACCACCATTTCAAAAGGAGAAAATGCATCCTGATTAATTTGCCTGTAATTGCACAACTCTTTTATAGTTCTCCATACCTTTTCTTAAGCATGGCAAAACCAGCAGGATCAATTAGCTGAAAATGGAGCTAAAGTACATGGTTCTTAAATTGCATTATAGATCTCCTCCGTGTGCAAAAGGAATAAATGAATCAGTATCTCCTTGTACTTTAGAGCATCAATAATCTTGAATTAGTGGGGGGGGGACATAGCAAATAATTGGTCACTTTCTGCAATTGCATCTACCCACAAATGTGACTGAAAGATAAAATATTTTTTTAATCCATGCACCTTATTTTATGCCCATTTAAATAGAGTCTAGTGCTTAATTAAAACTTTGTGAACTACATTTATTCAAAGAGCATCAATCAATAAAGACAATCAATTTACCTTGAATTAGATACTTACTACCATCCTGCATGAAGAGATTTGTTTTCCCTTTGTTGATTTCCCAATACATTACTTAAACATGTGGCCTATAATGAGCTGAAGCATGCCTAAAACATGTCAAGTCTTGGATTTTGCAGCTTTTTTTCAATATTAATTAACAGAAAAATAATTTTATGTTATGGCAGCCATGCTTTTAAATCTTGAAGGGCTACAATTCATTAGAGAAATCTGTGTATACTTCCAAGCCATTTATAGATCTTAGTGTACAACTGCAGTGATGGAGAAAGAAGGGTTTGTGGAACTGGATTTTGGTGGTTTCACAATCACTTAATTACACAGACCAACACACATTTTGTTATCTAAAAAGTGACACCTATTTCTGGGTATATTTAGGGTGTAGATTCCAAAAACGGGTAAGTTTTGCCCTATCATGTCTAGTTTTGGAAATATAGCATAGCCTCATTAATAAATTAGTAAATCCTACACCATGGGTTCCTCACAAGGAAGCTGCTTGAATAATTCACTAATGAGGCCATGCCATATCTCTGAAAATAGATGTGATTGGATGCCATTTTGGAATCAGCACCCCAAATTCATACAAAGCCATCATAAATTTTGGGAAAAAAAGTTTTTATGACCCTCAATTTCACAGGTCTGTGAACTTTTTGTTGTTCATTCTTTTTGTAGATCACCAATATACAACACAGTCCTACCTTCAACATACACCAGCACATCTTCGCGTACGCAAAGTCATATCCCCATATAGTCTGATGTAGAAGTCTGCCTTCTGCTGGACATGCTATGGATGCCTGCACAGCTTCAGAAAAAATGGCATGCTGGTGTAGATCGCATGCTAGCACAACTCCAACAGAGTAGAGGCCAAAATGGGGAAGAGATCCAAAATGGTGTAATATGAGAGAGATGCGAGCAGGATGAAAAGGGGTCAACATATACCATGTCCCAACACCCCTTCAGATGATGACATGCCCCTGGTGCCAGAAAAATCTGATGCTAATGACAGAACTGGTGTAGGTAGAAGCTCTACCCCGAGAGCAACGGGGAAGAGAAACACCAGAAAGTATCATATCCTGCTAGCCGCTGCCCACCCATTTTCCTACAATGGAGCATAGGATAAGACTTCACTTGGCAGGCAATCATGGCACACCTACCTAATATATAAATCTCTGCCAGGGAATCTACAGCTCAGATGATGTACAGAATGGGCTATATACTGCTTTCGTCTCTCAATTTTTTTTAAATCTCCAAGGGGATCCTCAGTGATGAGAATCTCTCTCTCTCTCTCTCTCTCTCTCTCTCTCTCTCTCTCTCCCCCCCCTCTCTCTCCCTGTGTGTGTGTGTGTGTGTGTGTTTACATGAGACATAGAATGGGCCTGTGGTATCCATGGACTCAGTATTCACAGTTTTAACCACCTAGGGATCAAAAATACAGTATATATATATTAAAAAAATTCCCTTTCTTGTTGCCAGTGCTGTTGTTTGAAGCTCACTGTATGAGACTGAGGGCGCAATACTAACCTGGATCACAAGTCCCTTGTGCCAGCTCAGGAGCATTGCAAATGCACCATAAAGTGTGTTTAGACCACTATCGGAGTCAGGGAGGCTGGCACACAGATTCCAGGTTAGGATTGTGCCCTGCATGCCCTAATTTGTAGTCCTTCCCTCTCTGCCTGTCATAGCTCCCTCTAGTCCAGAGACCCATCGGCATGGAAGTAGCCAACAAGCCCATCACTCATGCTGACAGCCTCTGGTCTTAAAGCCTGCCATTTTAAAATACTATGCAATTTTATAGAGACTTGCCACGCACAAAATAGCATGAGTTTTGGTATACATAGGGAGTCCCATCACCAATCCAATGGCTACTAAAGGCCCACTGTAATTAAAGGGTCCAACTTGTATGCCAACACTCAGATCCCAACATTCAAATCTTCAGTACTGACAGTATATTAAGTGGCTGAGATACAACATCAAACTGTGGTCTGGCATTACATGGACAAGCCTCACTGAAGTTTGCGTGTTCCCCTTTTCCTGGTTTGAGGTGAACCATAGTTTGTCACTATCTGTACACCACAACTCTGGTTTGCACATGGTCTAAAAACAACAACTAGAAACCACACTTTTAAAAAAAGCTGTACACAATAATCAAGTTTATGGCTGTAGCTGCTGGTGGAACTTAATAATTTAGTCCCCAGAAAAATGGCCACTAAAATAAATCTGGAAAGATATGACAGACACCCAGAATGAGTGGCAGCTGAGTTGAGGTAGTGGGCAGGTGTGGCGCTACCTGTTGCCCAAAATGGCTGCTTCCCCCTGCCAGTCCTAGCTGGTCACCTCACAAATCAGCTTTGAAGAACAGACAGGAAATAAGCATTTCAAAATAAATTATCAGTTTGCATTGTGGTTTTAAAGGGCCCTGGAATATTTTGTGCAGAAGATTGAAATGAAGAACTGAACTGCACCAAACAAAAACACACAAACAAAAACCCAACAAGTCCTGTGATTAAAGGTCAGATATATCACAGGTGAAACAAAAAAAGCTTTTCTATATTCATTTCCCCCTCAATGATAGAGCCATCTTTGCTGTCACCTTAATTGTAATGTGCAACTGAAAACAAATTGGACTGAAACATTAATACAATTAATTCAAGGCAATTAGTGGTATAAGTGATTTTGCAAACTCTGAAAAAAGCATGAAGGACAGCACATGTGTATTCTGCTTGAACAAGATTTCCCAGTTTTCTTCTGAATAGGTGAACCATTTTAAAGCAATGAAAGAAAATTGGGCATCTTTGTTCATTCCAAATGATTGCATTTTCAAATGATAATGCCAAATGACTATGAATGTTGTTTGGAGTGTGTTTGGTTTTTTCATGTTGTGGGCTGCAGAATTTCTTTGGAAATTTCATCATGCTGCTTTGAGGAAAAACAGTCTTTAAGCAGTGTGAGGCCTATGCAGTGGCGGAAAAATTATACCTGTACTGTAATCAGTCTTGTTTCTACAGGGAGGGCAAAGCTCTAAGTTTTGCAAGAAGCCTTACCTTGCAGTGGAAATCGCTCCTTTCCTGCACCGTTTTAGCCAATCCTCACAGGGAACAGCAACATCTTGGCGTTGCTTACTGGCTACAGCAGCAAGGGAGAGAAGGGATGTACAGGACAGGGTAAGGCTTCTTGCAACACTTAGAGCTTTGCCCTCCCTGTAGAAACGCCACTGACTGTAATTTCCCTCAGTGACAGTATAGAAAAGTTCAGACTTTCATGATTGCATAGATAAGATTAGTACAATGCGGATAAATTGTGGACTGTTCGAGGGGGTAAACTGCTAATAAGAAAGCATTCACATGTATCATTTGTGGCTTCTGTGGTAAGAGGGTAATGAAATGGGTGAGGACCCGGACAAACCAGGTGCCTTTCAGCACGACTCTTAGGGCGCAATCCTAACCTGGAGTTAGGCCAGCACATAGGCCAGCAAAGTTTGGCCAGCACAAGGGACACTGTAAAGTATGTTTGGACCACTCTTGGAGTCCGAGAGGCCAGCACACAGACATGAAACACCCTCCCTGACTCCGAGAGTGTCAAACACTCTTCACTAGGTGGCCCTAGTGCCAACCAAACTTTCCTGGCCTAACTGGGCCGGCCTAACTCCAGGTTAGGACTGTGCCCTCAGCAGGTATGTGCATGTGGCAAACTGCCTTGCTGTTCTCCAAGCAGAGGTTACATTTTCACAGTCACACATTACAGCAGTGTTTCCCAAACTGTGAGCTGTGGCTCCCCAGGGAGCCATGGAAACCAGCTAGGGAAGCTGCAGAATCCTAGTGAAAAGCCCACCGCCCTGTACAATGAACACACAGGATTGTAGCCCTAATGGGGATCTGCAGCCAAATGGCCCAGTAGGTCAAGGGAGCCACCAGTTGAAAACGTTTGGGAACCACTGCTTTGCAGCAATGGCAGCGTGTACCATTGTCCCCAAGACTGTGAACTCTTTTTGTTGGGGCTGGAGTAATGACTGCATGACTTTGTGCAATTGACGGGTGGCACATTTCGACATGCAAGCTCTCTCCAGGGGCTGTTTCACTACCAATTTGGTGAAAGAAAAGATACACCATATGTAGGGCTATGTACAGCTTTCCCATATGAACCTGCCTATCTGTTAATGACTATATAGGAGGCCCTCCTGTGGGTCCCACCAACATCAGGCACTTGGCTAATTGACACCTGGGGGATCGTTTTCTCCACTGGGGCATTCAGGCTGGACAACTCCCTCCCTCCCTGAGGCCCAATTGACTGCATCCTTGTAGGGCTTAGCTGGTGAACACATTGTTTTTAGCTAGTGTTTACCATATAGCTATTGTATTTTCCTGCTTTTAATATTATGCTGTTTTTATTATGCTCTTTTGTTTATTGCTGCACCACTGACGTTTGCATTCCTCGTTTGTTTCATGTGCTGTTTTTAGAGGAATGTTATTTTATTTTTTAATTGAATAGCAATGCATTGTCTGCCAGTCAAAGTTTGCCAACATAATTTTACCATTTACAATGAGGGAGCAGCATCAGGAGAAGTGATAATATAGGGCTTATCTACAAGGGAAAGTGGGCTTGATTCTTTTTTTGTCATTGTGTGGCCCTCTAGAGGCTGGCCTTAAAATGTCTGTCTCCTCCTCATCAGCAGAGGTTTCCCTCTGTTCCTGCCATGAAGATTAAT
The DNA here is from genome assembly GCA_029204185.1 of Lerista edwardsae. Classification (NCBI taxonomy): domain Eukaryota; kingdom Metazoa; phylum Chordata; class Lepidosauria; order Squamata; family Scincidae; genus Lerista; species Lerista edwardsae. The sequence continues at coordinate 16,753,365 of JAJKFI010000003.1, forward strand.
GTGTCGGGAAATACATAATTTGTCTCTCTCATTCTAATGTCAATAGGCGGCTATTTAAAAAACCAGAAAACTTATTGGTTCACATATGACAGCGACAATGCTGGTGTTTATTGCTTACCGGTGATGACAGGATTTGCAGGAAGTCTGACCAACAGATTATTTTATTTATTTACTAGATTTATAACCTGCTCCATCTCCCCGAACGGCATTTGGAGTGGCTAAAAGATTGTCAGTGTCTTTCTGTTGTAAGGAAATGTCGGATTATATTAGCTAAAGTGCGTTTCACTGATTTAAAAAACATCCAGTCGTTACTGAGAAACACTGTTCACGGAATATTCTACATTGTCCCCTGTCTCTTCATCATTTGACCATAATTTATCTTTTCTCCAGACTTTTGCCAGCTGTACTGACTAAAGAAATACTTCATGCAAAGTATAATTAACATATGGAAGTTCAGCAGTGCAAGAGAAGGTGATAGCCTTTAGCTTGGATAACTTTAAAGCAGGACTCTCCAAACAATGACCCACAGGCCATATCCGCTGTTTGGAGATAGCTCTCCACGGCGTGAACAGAATTTACTGTTCTGACATTCTGCTGCTCCTGGAACCTGATCTGGACTGAGGGATGCTCTAGGTCAGGGGTGTCAAACTAGTTTCACACAATGGGTCTAATAGTGTTCATGATGCCTGCTGAGGGCCGAAAGTGATGATATAAAGCAGGAAGTGATGTCATTAAGCACACCATGACTAGAAATAAGCCCTTTTTTCTCACTTAGGGAGAAATAAGCCCTTTTTTTCTCACTTAACTGCAGACAGAAGAGAGAAATATGCAAATCTTGATCATATCTTCAAGCTTTGGGAGAACCCAATCATCATGTGGCAGCTATTTCAGCAGTGACATCTCAGCACAGCTCAGCAATAGAGAGCAGCTAATAGTGGTGCTGGGAGAGGCCAAAGGCCAGATAAAGGGTTTCCAGGGGGCACATCTGGCCCCCAGGTCTTGTTTGACATCCCTGTTCTAGGCAGTCACATCTTTCCAGAAATTTGGGTGCAATGCCGATGGTGATGACCAATAGACCTGATTGTCTAGACCTCTCAGACAAGCTCAGTTGCCTCAACCTCACCTACCTTTTGTCCTCACAACCATCCTGTGAAGTCGGTGAGGTTGAGGCATAGTTACTGGTCCAAGGTCCCCCAGGAAGCTTCATAGTGGAGTGGGAATTTGAACCTGGATCTTCCAGGTCTAACAAACCACTATACCCTCCTGCTCTCTTATGGCCACATCTTTCATTATTTTAGGTAAAGATGATACCATCTCCCAGTCCAGCAAACTGTTTCAATCAGATGAGTCTTCTGATGTTTTATTTTATGGCACCAAGGTTCTGAGTTCTATGTAATGCCAGTCTACAGATTCTAAGTATTCATTTTTAATGTATGAGCTCCCTTTTGTCAACACCTAACAGGCAAAATTCTAAAAATCTTTTTTAATAATAGCTTCCTTGATTTTTGAGTGTCTGCTGTAGTGTGGGATCCGCCTCCTCCAAGCTTTGCTTTTCTGCCTTGTGAGAAAGATGTTAAGGAAGGCTGCCAGTTTTCCTTGGCATGTCTCAAATTAGCAAATGACTTTTGTGGGGTGCACAAAGCGACAGTAATAGGAGGAGGGGGAAGAAGAAAGATATAGATGGATGGATTGGAAGAATGGGCACGGCTCCAACTCCTTGTCACTTCCAGAGAGAAGAGAAAGCAGTTAATTGTTCTGCACATTTTAGTCTTGTACTGTGTAGATGAAACTGGGCTTTATGTGCTCATCTACAGAACTCTGTAGTATTACAATACTCTGAATATTGGTAGTACAAAGCCTCTGTTAGAATCTTGAATTGTAATGTAATGAGCTAAGAGATTCCTTGGCCTGAGATGGAGCCGGGGTCAAGAAGTAAAATCCCTACAATTCATTGGGGACTGGATTAAAAAATAAAAGAAAGAAATAGTGGGAAGACTTAGCCCTAACTCCCTAACTTTAAATAAGGTTGAAAAACCCCTACAAACAATTTGACCTGTATTTGCTACATGTCCTTCACAGTGCCTAAAATGATTTGGGCCAGTAACATCTACACATGGGGAAAAAAATACTAAATGAAATATTTACAGTCAAGAACTGTAAACAAATCAACGAGTAGTATCCCAATCCCAATATCACAGGCTGTTTCCAGGGATGGTAGACGTATTCTGCTTGCACAAAGGGGTCCCTGTGCAACACTTTTTCTTTCTTTCCATTTTACAGAGGGAGTTGTGTTGGAAGAAACACTTGTTAGGATGCCACTCCTTGATTTGTATTAATATCTTGATATGAAGGTGTATACTGTTCTGTTCCTAACATCTTGGTTATATTCTGAATCCAGTATCATTAATTGGGATTTAATCATACAGAATTGTGCACAAGTTTGCATTTTGGCATTCAGATCTTGAACACATTCCTTAAAAGTTAAGTCATGCTTACATTCTTATAGGATGTGGATGCAAAGCTGCAATCTTAGAAGTACTTATTTGGAAAGCAATGAAATAACAGCCTTGTGCGTATACTAAATATCACCATGCTTGCCTTACAGACCATGGTAATATCAGAACCACTGTAGAACTGTTTTCTAATTGTTTCTGTGGCAATTATCACATCATTGTGATGCAACTACAAAGTTTCATATAATCAGAGGAACATGGTGAATGCAATGCAAATATGTGTCCATCTGAGTTTTGAAGAGAGGGGATACAAATGAAAAAAACAAACACATTAGTTCAATGATTTGTTTCTCAGAGTATTCAAATGACTTTTTTATCTGTCCAGCATATTTAACTACCCCATCCATTTAAGAACCTCCTGATCTAGACATTAGAAATAGGAATTTGGATTGCAGGTTGCAGGTGGCTGAGTGAGTCACCTGTGTTCAAATTTGCGACTGTCCAACAAGTTTTAAATACATTTTTAGTTGGGGAAATGTAATACAAAAGAGGAGTCTTTATTGCTATCCCCTGCTGGCAACAGCTGATGAAGTGTCAGAGAGTGGTGGAAACAGTTTTTTTTCTCCTTTCCATATTTCTGCCAGTTTTCTTATCTGTCAATTTTTCCCATTGTTTGGCTTTTTTCTGCCTGACAAGAATGGGAAGGGAGTCATAAAGTGGGGAGGGAAAGAGAAAGTGTTTTTTGTCGCTGTCTGAATATCTCCCTGACATCTGTCAAGTGCAACAGCTAAGCAGTTAAATTGACAAGACGCAGACTGGGAAAATCTACTCATTTTCTGAACACATCACAGCTTTTGCCTATTCAGGATACATACCTTTACTGCAGGACAAAGTTGGAATAAACATAGCTGGGTGGAGCAAACAAAAGTTGTCCAAAGCACAAACCGGAATATTTGTGGGAGCAGGAGGATTGTTCATGGAATCTTTACAAAGTTGTTGATTAATTACATTGCTTACAGTGCTGTTGATGGCAGTAATGCCACTGGGCAGTTGTAAGGGATCTTATCCAGAAGAGATAGTGAGTTGAGAATAGTGAGAACAGACAAACTGCCATACAAAAGCTAGTGACTTTTTACATTGTGGGACAAGCTCTTCTGCCCTCCTCAACTTTGCTTCTGCAGTTTCTTATCTGCTTAAATGTCCATTTACACTATTTTTTTTCCTAATGGTAATCCTTTTTCTTTTTTTCTTTTTCACTTGCAACAATTCTCAGGAGAAATGTAGCTTTGCCACTGCAACAGGAGTCTGCACTCTGCTGGCTAGAAAGGGGGAAAAGGGAAGTGGCTTAATTATTGTCACAAGACAGCTAAACAGCACTTTGGAAAGTTGATTCCTGTTGAAAACTGGGAGAATTGATGGCTGTATATTTGACCAGTTAGCATAGGTATAAATGAGCTGCAATCAGGGGTGTAGCTAAAGAAGTGCAAGGGGGTGCAACTGCACTGGGCAACAAGCTTAAGGGGGCAACAAGCTGAGCTTGACACTATTGGTCAAAATTGTGAAAACCTTAGAATGTATGAATAATACCATCATATTATACACCACTTGATACTGAATTTAATGCAGAATGCAATGAAACAAATTGGAATGTAATATCAAAGGTCATGGTCAAAAAAACCTAGAAAATGAAAATACAACTGTGATGTCACTTCCTGTTGTGACATCACTTCCAGGGCACCATTTTTCCCTCTGCATCGGGCTACAATTTCATTAGCTATGCCAGTGGCTACAGTAAGCCAAACACCAATACCAGTGCCAGGTTGCTGGGAGCCCTGTGACAAAGCCCTGCAGTAGGTCCCCCATGGTGCCTCTGCTCAGGTCTGGCATCATCCCCATTTGATATTTTAATCTGGGGGGGGCTGCACAAAGAATGCCATGCTCCCTCTCCCTCCTACACTACCACCTTTGGGGGTGGTGGTACTTCATCTGTTGCCACTGCCCCATGTGCACTTCCATTGCCACTTCCTGCCCCACGTGGCTACACACTCCTGCCATTTGCAAAGAGTTGGCCCATATAGCGAATCAATCAGCAACAATGTATTGCACAGTTCTGAGTAATGCCAAATACAACCCCTCTTCCTGGGCATGATCTGCCTGCATGGAGCAACGTGGACTTGTGCCAGCAAAATCACTGATACGGATCTGTGTTGCCTCATAGCGGTTGCTGGGGCTTACCCTGGGGCAAAGGAGAAATGCCTCCTTACATTCGAGGAGTCCTCTAGCAGCTAGAAACCACCACGGGATGCAGTGCATGGATAGTGCATGGATTTAGGTTGGATTGAGCTATAAGAAGAGCATGTCATGCCAGCTAATTTGAAAATATTGAGAGTTTAAAAGATCTGAAAATTTTGTGTCTAATTATGAGCAATGTCAATGGCTATTGTTATTTCACATAATAGTTTCTGAAAACAAAATGCATCATCCTTCTCTGCGCAGGCGCAGCGTGGGAACATATCCAAAGGTAGAAAGGAAAATGTCCTTTTTAATGTTTTATTAATTGAAATTCCAAAGAAACCCCTGCTCGGCTTTCATTAAGAACGTAAAAGCTTCATTAATATAGAAACCGCTCCAACTTTGCCGGCCCCATAACAGTTTGTCCCATGACAACAATAATGGCATATCAACAATCAGTAGTCTACATTTTAATGGTGGTTTTCAGGCAAGCTTCATAGTTCAGATGGGGGCAGTAAAAGCTTGCACTATCCCTTTAAGGTTTTCTTGATGTGTTTTCATGTCTTTTGTAATTACTACTTTTTCTGTAAGCATCATAGAGGAGGTTTTGTACTGAAACTGAGTTCAATACAATGGATCCGGCAAATAGTGTAGATTGTTTAGCTCAATAAAAAGGAGAATATTTTAAAATTGACCTGTTCAGGTCAATATTGCCTTCAATAATGAGCTTTTTCATTTTGAGAATTTAATATGGGGGAGAAGAGAAATAATTTTAGCAATAGTAAAAAAAATGTGTTGAACAAAAAAATGGTTTATGTTCTGACTGAAATGTATATCTGTTTTCAGAGAAGATCCTTCAGAATACTTGCTGAACAACACAAGTTTACATAAATATACCTGTAGTCTCCCAACAAATATAAATTGTTCTAGAGAGGTTTGCCTCCAAGACAGGAGAATTGAGCAGATGTTCATTGTAGCAAATAATTTTCATATTTCAATGTGACAAAATAGATGAGCCACATAAAGCCTAATTTCAGTTGCAAATTGCAAGCTGGAATAAGTTCCAGGATAGTAAACAATTAGATGCTTTATTTTCTTTTTAATAAGACTAAATTACCAGATAATATCTACTGGCATCAACTTGGCTAATAAAAATCTGTTTAATAGGATTTGCCATTTTTCCAATTGCTATCATGATCGGCTTTGCATTTTGATTATCTCTAAACTTTGCCTCAATTTTCTCATAGAAAAGCTCTCAGTGGTAATTGCTTTAACATTTATTCCAGGTCAAGTGGTTAAGTATGAATAATGATGTGTCAAAAATGTACAGTAATGCTGTCAATAGAGCAATTACCATTTAGCTAGAGATTATTGTGGCACAGGAGCACATTAACTGGGCACAATAAACAGAACAACTAAGAACGAAGGGGCAAAGGGACTGGCTGCTTTCAAAACTAGGGAGTGTCACACAGTATGCATTACTGAGTTACTAATTGTTGCATAAGCACAATTAACTGCATCTGTGCACTGGTCTTTGCAAAGCGACAGAGAGTAATATTGTTGCCAGCTATGACAAGGGGCTAAACATTTACAGACTCTGATATTGATTTATTTGATACACATAACAGCGCATTGTCTTAGGTTTGTCTTCCACTTTCCATTTGGTTTCTGCGTGCTTGTGAGAGAGAAATAATGTTTAAGGGGAAGTGTTATTGTGTTTATTGTCGTTGATACCACATCATTTTAGGATGCACTGCAATACAAAATTAAGGCACCATCTGTTTTATTAACATTACCATAAAGGGATAGATTTTATTGGAAGCTGATTTTTCAGCAAAGAAATGTTCTAATGTAATATTGATTATTCAACTGTACTGCTGTATCGGAAAGAAGTTAATGATGAGTTTTCACTGCAATCTAACACAATTTGTTATAGCTTATTCCATGGCAATCTGTTTATCCTGAATGTAAAGGTAAAGGTTTCCCCACAACTGAATGGTCTAGTTGTGACTGGCTCTAGGGGGCAGTGCTCATCTGCAAGCCGAAGAGGTATTTGTCCGAGGACAAATTTGCGTGCTCATGTGGCCTGCATGACTATACGCCAAGGTGCACGGAACACCATTACCTTCCCATCGAAGTGGTCCCTAGTTATCTACTTGCATTTTTAGGTGCTTTCGAACTGCTAGGTTGGCAGGAGCTGGGACAAGCGACAGGAGCTCTCTCCATTGCGTGGTCTCAAACTGCCAATCTTCCGGTCAATAGCTCAGCAGTTTAACCCACAGTGCCACCATGTCCCTCTGTGTACATTCACCTCCTGAATGTACTTATAAATTAAAACAATCTTTTTCAGTATGAGGTGTATGAGGTATTTTTTTGCAATCACATCATGCTGAGTTCCATATGGAGGGTAGGTTTGTAAACGGATTCAATGGAAATTCATTCCACCTGCAGGCACGTACTGATCAGACATAAGTGATCCAGCACACCATCCCACTGTTGCCTAATCATGTGATGTAGAAATTGGTTCATCTAAACCAGTGGTTCTCCAACGTTTTAGACCATAACCCACTTTTTAGAATGGTATTTGTATCAGGACCCACCAGAAGGGATGTCATTAACCTGGAAGTGATGTTATAGCTGGAAGTGACATCATCAAGCAGGAAGTGCCGTCATTGTGACAGAATAAAATGACACTCCTGCAATGCAAACTGGCATTAGACTGCAGCAAGTGCACAACCATGAAACATCCTTGACAGAAAGCAAGATTAGGACAAAATACGATGTAAAAGCACTGAAGGAAAAACAATTTTTTAAAAAACCCTCATTTGAAAATTCAAACTGTTAACTCTCACAAAAGAAATATAGCAAGATTAAGGTCTGCAGCTTCCAAGATGGCTGCTCCTAGTTTTCAGTGATCTGCCTCACATCAAGTTGTGACCCAACAAGTGGGTCCCCATGCACAGTTTGAGAAACACTGATCTAAATGTCTCTGAAACAGTCGAGGAGTAGTTCAGACAGATCCTACCGATCTGATGATGGGATATGCTCTGGGGGTGATGAGTGACTACACTTCTATGGGAGTAGCAGCTGAATTCTATTGAGCACTTATGACGGCAGAACTCTGTAGACCTCCATCATGTGCTATGGAGCCACTGCTGCAAATGGCTAGAGGCGCTATCCATGTGCCAGCAGGTCCTGCTCCATTGGAGCAGATAAGGTGCTGGAGAGGGCAGTTTGGGGAATGGTCAGGGCAGGGAGCAGACTGAACCCGAGGCAGTTTGAGGACAGATCTTGACAGCAGCAGTGCTGGGATACCTACACCCGTTTGCCAATTCTGGCTCTGTCCCTGAGGTTCTGTGAATTTATGACACTTACAAATAGCTGGCGTAAGTCCAAGACCCATTGGCAGCAAGGCCAAAAAGTAAGGTAAAAAGTAAAATATTTTTACTTACTTCTCCTGGGCCCATTTGGTTGTGTTCCCACCATTATATGCCACACACACTCCTTTGGCAGCTCTATACTGGTGGGGATAGGATTGGTGTCTAGGATAGGTTGGCAGATAAGTAACCCAAACTGGCCCATTGTGGGCCAAACTGGTGTGTGTGTGTGTGTGTGTGTGTGTGTGTGAGAGAGAGAGAGAGAGAGAGAGAGAGAGAGAGAGAGAGAGAATTAGTGAGAAATTAGTGAGAAAAAATGGTACCGTGAGTGTGGTAATGGACACACAAGCCTAGATAACATTTAAAAAAGAATTAAGGATAACTGTCTTTATAGTTATACACTATTTCTTACAAAAGAAGCTTGTGTGTGTGTGTGTGTGTGTGTGTGTGTGTGTGTGTGTGTGTGTGT
>JAJKFI010000003.1:16761905-16796147 GCA_029204185.1 Lerista edwardsae
TGTGTGTGTGTGTGTGTGTGTGTGTGTGTGTGTGTGTGTGTGTGTGTTTGAGAGGATGAGCTTGTGGCGGTGACAAATGCACACGTATTAAGATGGACAGAATGGAAAAGGTGAAGTTTATTCAATTGGAAATCAAGGAAGTCAGCAACCACTTGAGGTTGCCATAGTATCCTGTGGGAGACATCCGCGTAGAAGATTGGTTTAATGAGACTCTGAAAAGTACAAATGATAAATATGGGTTCTTGCTTCATTTTGGGGGAGATGAATTAAATCTGAATATTTTTTCAATAGCCATCTAAGAAATAGACTGGGCAGCTCGTACTTAAGATATTTTTTTTCTTCAGTTGGGTTCTATGTCAATCTTTAGAGCTTATTGAGGCTTGCTTTAGGAAGACCCAGAGATATCTGATTCTTGAATGACAGAAAAAGAATGATAGAAATGTTAATGTAATACAACATGAGAAAGATCTCATGCAGTTCAAAAGTAAACAGATGCTGCTACGAGGTTTTTGCCGCTAGAAGGACATCTTTGCTAACCAAGGCATACAGTACCAGAACAACTATAAATACAAAGCTATATGATCCTGCACACAAATGAATGTGGTACGTCTTAGCCCACAATGGAAGAAAATAATTTCCCTCCTCTGCACTGTAGCATTACACCACCTAACACACATTTTGGTGCCTTTAACAGTTAGACCTATTCTTGGATATATTTGGGGACCTCATTCCAAAAAAATGGCTTCAATTTCACACTATCAGCTCTAGTTTTGGAAATTGGAATTATAATGAACCTTATATGCTGATTCAACTGGTCATCTGCACCTAAGGTGGGTATGCCCTATCTTCGAAGCTAAACTACAGCCAAAATGATGCCATTTTTTGTAACCAGTGCCCCAAGTATATCCAAGATCATATACAAGATCAAACCTCAAAAGCACCAGAACAATTTTGTTGTTGCTGTTGCTGTTGTTGTTGGGCAGTGTTATACAAGAAAGTAAAATTTGGGATACAAGTCTCATTAATTTCCGGTAAGATTGCTCATCAACACAGGTGCGTGGGTTTGGAAGTTTAGGCCAGATGGTACAGAAAGTATTTTCTGACTTTGTGTGCCTTATCTTTTCATTAAGTTGGCTGCAGTGTTGAAATCAGCCCACACTGTCTACTCTACTTACTCCTCAATTCTTCCACTTTTTAACTTTCTACTTAACTGTCACCGTTTCTCTTTCTTAATACTATTTCCTTTTCTCTGCTTCCCATCGCTAGCCTCATATCATTTCTTCCTTATCAATACTTCCCTACCACCATGTCCTGATGTCATTAACCTGATAACTCTATGCCAGTGTTTCTGGCAGTGTTTACTGCCACCCAGCAGTAAACCTCAGCTCAGCTTAGAGAGTAGAGCTCCAATGTGCACTTCTCATGCGCTCAAAAAAGTAAAAAAAAGTGGCACATTGTGCCACTGAGATCCACCCCCTCTAGTCCCTGCCCTCCTCCTTCCTGCTTCGGATCCCCTGCTCTCTGCCCATGACCCATCCTCTCTACTGCCTTACCTGGTCTGGTGTTGTGTGAGTGGGCCACTGGCGTATGTCACTGCACTGTTAATGTTAACGGAAGGTGAGTTCCATTGTCCAGACGATATGATTGGGCTATCAACCACATTATCTGCCACTGCTATCTGGTTACCCTGCCATCTGGTACATGGCAACCTTCATTCCTACCCTTTCGGCAATGAAGCACTTTTTAAAGTGGATACATGCACATGAGACCAGCAGATTAAAAACACTCAGTAATTGTCAACGGATTTTGTGCATTCTTGCCTCAAAGCTTAGGCAAATGCAGCTAAAAGGATCATTAGTTCTAAACTATAGTTTCTATGTGTCACCAGATCAATCAAATTCATTGCATTCTTATTCTTACTATAATCAAAACAACAGGCTAGCTATGTAGTGGAAGTTATGTGAAGTTGCTTTAAGGACCAATGAAATTACATGTGTAAAACATTTTCAGCCCAATTGTAAAAAGCATTGTGTCATTTCCCACTGTTGGCTCCCCAAATGTTTGGCATAATGACAAAACTAATGTTATGCAATGGTGCAATGGGGAGAATTTTCCAAAATTTGTGTGCAAGTGTTTGAGAGAACAAGTTAGCCAAGGAGATGATGATGTCAGCCCCACAAGGTAAAGACGTATTGAGAAAGAGATACAGTAATCACACACACACACACACACACACACACACACACACACACACACACACACACACACACACAGCCTAGAAAGTTTTCATTTAATTGCTGTGATTCCATCTAACTGTTATCTTGATTGGTCAGGCCTAATGCTATCCTCAGGAGTCTTGGTAACTCCTGTCTTGGTAACTCAACAGCAGTGATTCCCAAACTTATCTGGGTCACCACACCCCTTGCAGCCTCCTCATCAGCCAGGAAGAAGAGGCTGATGAGATCCAAAATGGTGACATCCGGGGGAACAGGTAGGAATGGCCACTGGGGACATCCTGAAATGCCTCTCTGAGTGTGCTATCAAGCCTTCAGGCATCTCAACATACACTTTGGGAACTCCTGAGCTACAGTGACAGCTTTACCCCTGCTTGCAACCTTGTGCCCCCCCTTTTTTTTTCGCGCCACACATACATTGCAAAGCTGTGGGTCCAATCTATCCAAACTTGCCAGCATTGATGCAGCTGCAACACAGCCCCAAGGTAAGAGAACAAAGGTTTTCTCATGTTGAGGAGACCTTCTGTGACTACTCCCCCAACTATAGTATGCAGTGCACACCCAATTGGCATGGTTGTATCAGCACTGGTAAGTTGGATAGGATTGTACCCTGTGAATAGGCTTGAACAGTCAACTTTCCAGCCATAACATAATTGCTTGTCTAATTTTTCATCTACTAGGGACAGCCTGTCCACTAAGCAGCAAATTGGGGGAGAGCGGCAAATTGCCCCTCTGGCTGCCCCAGCCCCCTCCAACTTGCTGCCAGTGGAATTTCTCCAGTTAGTAGTACAGTCATTTTGAACAGGAGCAGGGCAGTGAGAGCAACTCTCTTCCTCTAGTACTACTGGAGGAAGTGGAACAGAAAACTTGCTGCCTCCTCACTTTTCCTGCTCCCCTGGTTGCTGGGGGGGAGGAGGAGCCTTCTCCCCCAGCCCCCTTCCTTCACACTGGAAGTCCAGCCTGCTGTACTCTTCCTGTTCACCTGAAACAAGACTGGCTGTGGCAAGATCAGCTGAAGGAGGAAAGGTAAAAGGAGGGGTGAGCATGGATGGGCTCACATTCCCATGCTAATGTGTACACCAATGCATGCACGAGGATTTTTTTGTGGAGGTGGGCCCAGGGCAGCAATTCTGGGCAGGCTCAGGCAGCAACCAAGCACTGATCAGGCCTGCCATCAACTGCTGCCCACAGTTTCCTACAGCATGAGAGTGCTAAACAACAGTACTTCATTCATTAATTGCAAAGAAGAATGTTAGACAGGCATTAATTGCCCTTTTGAAAATAAATTGGGACTGGGCTTGGGCCTGAGGGTGAATGGTAAAATTGTGACCTTACTACAGTTGAGTGACTGTAGTCCCATGAATCTGCAGTGCCACTCACAGGCAGCAATTTCACTGAGTTTCTAGATGAGGGATGAACATTGTTGGAACATTTCAGTAGTGGGAAGTGGTTTCAGGATAGTTGAAAGCCAGGGGCTTGGAAGGCCGCAGGATGCAGAGGCAATCCTGGGCGGGATTCTCCACCCATGGGAAAAGCCCCCCTGCCTGAGAAGTAATTGAGGTGATGTCATTGCGTCATCGCAATTACATTATGAAAGCAGCGCCCGCCCCCTCCAGCATGGAGTGCTGCTTTCAACAGGGCAAAGGACTGCTGAGGATCCCCCCTTGCCGCTGCAAATGGGCCATCGGTTCCTCTGACTTTTGTGCTGCAGCTGGGGAAGCTGCAAGGGAGGAACTGGTCATCCATTGCCGGCTTCCCCGGCAGCAGAGCAAAGCCAGCAAGGGGCACCCTGTTCCTCCAACTGCTGCAGGAACCGATTGCCCCTGCGGACTTTCCCAGCAGCGACACGGCTAGGAGAAGCAGCCGAGCTTACCCTGATTGCCTTGGAGCATGTTGGTCCCTGACAGTACAACAAAACCCCTCTATTCCAGTGGTCTTCCAACATTTTTCGTGCCATGCCCCCATAAATGAATAAATAAATACATTATGAGACTGGGGGCCCACCATCCATCCACCCTGCTCCCAGGACCCTAACCTCCCACTCCTGCCCCTGTCACTGCCCACAACTGTGGTCAAGCTGATACGTACCTCTGGATGCGAAGTTGTACTCTGAATGTACAGTATGTACAGGCATATATGACCTGCATAAAGGGCAGTAATCAAAGCATAACAAAGGGTAGGCTCTTAGCAGCTAGTGAGTGTCTGTTTATACAACAAAGAGGTATTAATGGGGTCTACAAAAGTCTGTCAGGAGCAGCCTGCAGAGTGTCTGTTTACATGACAAAGAGGTGTTGATGAGGTCTTGCAGGCAAGCATCTGCAGACCTCATTAACACTTTTTTGTTGTGTGAACAGACACTCTCTGCTACAGGCAGGGTATTGAAGCTCTTCATCCAATCCATAGCCTAAAGCTGCAGCCAGCCAAAGAACAGGCTATTTGCATAACAACCTAATCACATTATGATGGGGATCTGGAAAGTATCCCTCAAGCGATGCACACCTGTACTGAAATTAATAACAGGTTTCTTTTCTGTACTTAACTTTCTGATATATGGAATCAGTTCAATGGAATTAGTAAATCACAAACTGACAGAATGACAAGCGTTCAGTCAGAATGCCAAATGTTGAAGTTAACCCAAAGGTTTGTTCAGCCTAATCTGATATCTGATCTCAACAGAAACTGAGATACGTTACATTTTTAAAGCTCTTCGAAGCTAGAATTTTTCATGGATAAAGGGGTAAATATTTGAAGCCCACAGGGAAAGAAAAGACATTTTGCCCAGAGATCACATCTGTATTTTTAAGACTGATTGCGATCTTTCCTGAAGCGCCGAAAGCGGAGACGCAACTGTGACATGTTTGTTTCACCCCAGCAAGAGCAGTTCTCCACAACTCCAATAAATCCCTTAAAGACTCTGCCAGAAAGAGCTCAAAACAAAAAAACTGATTAAAATTCACAATTCAAGGGCCTGTGGCTAGCATCACTGATGGGTTGGGTGAGGACACAAATTGTCATCTAAAAACAACTGAAAAAGAAAGGCTGTCACAAAATAACCTTATTGCCTTCTTCCACCTGATCCCATTTATATAGCTCATGCTGTTATGGATGGACACATAGCAAGCAAATAGTTTCTGAGCTTTCCATTATTAGTTACTTCACTCAAAAGAAGAGTAACCAAAAGTCCACACGTTTGGCCCTCGGCAAAGAAGACCCATAAAGCAATTTTCTCTTGGTGATATATTAAGGCTGCACACTTTCCTGACAGTAAGCTTCACGGAACATAGCGGGACTTACTTCCGTCAACAAGTCTTGCCAAACAGTTGTCAGACTGCTGAAGACTTAATTAGAGCCATTTGAAACTGGGGGCTTGTGAACACTGTGACCATTCCTCCTATTAGTGGTGTAGCTATAAGGAGGGAAGCGCAGTAAGTACTGCAGGCTCCACAATGTGCTCTGTAAGAGGCCCCTCCCACTTGCTATCAGAGCCATCCTGGGCAGTGATGGCTATGTGCAGGATATGGTGTCTGACTCGCTGAGCACATGAACATTGCCGTGGCTGCCTGGAATGGAGGGGCTGCTTACACGGTGTGCTCCTGCACCTGCAGTACTTACTGTGCCACCTGCTGTAGCTACTCCACAGAAATCCCAACTCTGGCTGATATAGTACATATATAGAGATGACCATAAGCACCTTCTTTGCCATTAGCAACCAGGTTATTTGGCTGCCATTACAAAGGTGAACGTTGTATTGGGAATTAATGTTCTGATTTTCTTTTAAGTGCACCATTCCTAAAAATGGAGAAGAGACCCTCAGAAGTTTTTTTTTAATGTTCAAAGTAATGCAAGACCTGAAAATGCACACTTATTTCAGTCTTCACCTGAAAGGAACACTGGTTATTATTACAAATTCCATAATGACGGTGACGCGCAGCTAGCGTGTCGTCGTGTTTGCCTGCCCCCCTGGTGAGCGCAGGGGGCCGAGCTGGCTAAGGAAGCTGGCCGGCCGGGTGGGTGGGGAAGCACTGCACTCCTCATGTGCTCGCCTCGCCCTCGTCAGTTGCAGCCTGACCGGCGAGGGGGCAGGACGTCTTCGCCGCTCCTCTGGCTGGGCTTGTATCATGGATTTGGAGCACGGGGCCTGCTCGGAGAGGCGGCAACCGGAGGCTGCCGGTTTTAGGAGCCTGCGTTCTGCACCGCTCGCCGGGCGCAGAGAAACAAGGGGGGTAGCACGGTCATATTAGGCCCTTGATGAGCGGCTGCTTCGGTGCCGCAGCTTGGGCTTTCCACCTGCTACCATTCAAAGAATTGGCAGGTGGCGCTCGGCAGCATTTAAAGCCTACGTCAGGAAATGACAAGTGCAGGAGGGGTGTCGTCCTGTTGCCCATCGGGCTTATTGTTCCTAGTTGACATATTTGTGTTCTGTTACAGGTTTGTTCGGTCCATGCCCAGTTTCCATGTTGATTTGTGGGCACTCCATCGTGTTCTGGGCCAGGAAGAGAGCGGCGTCCAGTTCCTTCAGTACCCAGTTGGGGCTGGGCAGCGTGGCCAGCATTTCCTGGGCAGCTCATTGAGGGATGCGCTGGGGCCAGCTGTTACCCACCATCTTTGAATTTTTGGCCACTCACCCGCCCCCCCCCCCAGTATTTGGTGGTGCATTTAGGGGAGAATGATCTGGGGCAAAGATCCTCCATGTCCTTGAGGCTGCAGGCCCGCAAGGACTTCAACAGACTGGTTCAGTGGATTCCAGGCCATAAGGATTGTTTGGTCCTGTATGCTTCTACGGTGCGCCTGGAGGTCAGCCCAATCCCCTGCCAAGATCGACCAAGCTAGGCGCAAGCTGAACGCCTACCTGGGAAGGGTGGTAGTTGCCCTGGACGGTGTCATCATTTACCATCCACAGATCAAGTTCAATGAGCCTTCCTTGTTTAGGGGCGATGGCGTGCACCTTAGTTCCGTTGGCACGGATCTTTTCTTTAGCAATTTGCAGCAGGGCTTGAGGAAGGCGCTGCAGTTGGTGGCAGAAGGGGCCAAGTGCTAGGCTGACCCCTCCTTTTGGGCAGACAGAGTGCGGGTCGGGTAGGTTCGTTCGGTGTCCACCTGAGGTGGCACAGGCAGGGAGATGGCTAGGCTGCCCATATGTTGCTTAACCGGCTCGGTGGCTGGCTGGGGCCAGAGTCCCTTTTTGGATGTACAAAGGCTGCCAAAAGGAGAGGCCTGGGTGAGCCGGCGCAGTCAGGCTGCCTCACCTTTCAGGGTGGCAATGATAGGCCGGGTTGGTCTGTGACCAGCTGCGGGCTACAGCCAGGTGGTGCGCTTGTTGGTCATCTCGACCAAGGGGAGAGGCAGACGGCTAGAGCTGTTTCCCCCAACCAGGACCCGCACTCCATGTTATCAGCTCTGCTGCAAAGCTGTAATTAATAGTTAATAATGTGGCCCTTAGTACCAAAGCCTGGTCTCCTGTGCTTATTTCAGGGTGGGGGGGTAACAGGCACTTAGATTCACAGAATGAAATATATATACCCTTGACAATACCCACCAAAAAATGCAAGAAATGCAGGACTGATTTATGGCCTGGACATTTTTTTTCTTGCATGATGAAAACTAATCTGTCAATATAAAAGTGAGTGCCCCCTGTAAAAGACGTATGCTAGTATGCTGCCACTAAAAAATGTCTCACATTTGCTTCAGAAACATTTGACACAGGATCAATTGCAGAAAAAAAAAAGGGAAAATATAGACCAAGAGTTAAACTAAAGTATTAGGAACACATTAGAAGAAAGTGGCCTGGGACTTCAATGGTGTATCACTTATAGACTTACAAACTTGACGACTCCTTTGCTTGATTTTCTTCCTTCTTACATACACAAAAAAGTATGCAGAAATAGCATTTCTTTTAATATAAACAGAGCCTGATCTCGATCCAGCTTTCCAGCACTGATGCAGCTACCATGCAGCTCCTGAAGTAAGCGAGTGTTCCAGCCTGTCACAGCAGGCTGGAGGTTCTCTGTGATCTGAGGAAGAGGAGTCCAGTCCAAGGCTGAGGGTGAGGGGTAAAAACATTTATTGCGCGACAAGACAAAGTGAGACAAACAAAAGGAAACTTACAGAGTGCTGCTGGGCGGCATGAAGTGGTTGAGGATTGGGGTGTGCGTGAACTGTGAGGTTAGTGCCAGGCTATATGGGAAAGTGCTGTCTTAACAGGTGCCTAATTGGTGCAGCTTCAACAAATGGTGGGGGAGTAGGGCTGTTGGGGGGGAGTGTAATTTAGCATGTGCCCAAGTAGCAATCAGGAGATTCCCATAGCCAGGGAGAGTGGGCCTTTGCCGCAGGTGCTAGCAATCAGGCTCAGGGTGGCCTTGTCCAACCAGCGGTGGACAGGGTTCTTGGCTTGTGCCCACATTTCTGCTGCCTGCCATAGCAACAGAGCCGATGAGGACTCTGGGCTGTTGGAGGCAGACAGACAGTCTCTGGGCCCTGCACAACTCTTTGCACAGGGAGCAAATGTTCCTTTACCTTGAAGAGGTCTTTGTGACTGTCCCCCACTGGAGAATGCAGCGTCTACCCCATTGGAATGGCTGCATCAGAGCTGGATAGGATTAGGCCCACAGCCTAGATGCACCACTGGAAAATGGCTGAGCCCACATTGAGAAAATTGGTTTATTTTTTGTTGACCAAATTTATGACCAAATTAGCACATTTATGCTGAGCTCTTGAGCGTCCCCAACTTGCACTGCATATAGCGCATGCCCGCCAGCCTTGCTGTTCCAGCACAAGTTGCGCCCTAAAACACCCTTTTCAAGTTTTACTTTTTGTATTTCAAATTTAGACTTTGTGACTGAAAAGCAAATATAGTGCGCTTCATCATGCTACAAAAAGTATGAAACCATAAAAAAGAAATATGCTGCTCATCATTTTTCACCCTTTCACAATGAAAAATATCCTTAGTCTAAACAAAATCATTTATTTTTCTTTTGACATTCAAAACTCTTGAGACTGACATTTCTCTCAGATCCATAAGAGAGGGCTTCAAAATACTTTAAAAAGTCATCAGCAACTTTGCTTATTTTATATTTTGTACGCTATCATCAATCATGCTAATTTTTCAATTCACAAGGGTTGGGAAGTTTTAATCCTCATTTCACCTTTCAAAATCCCGGAATCTAAATGATCAATGGATGATGGAACTATTTTACCCATTATTAGAATTTCTTATTGTTTATTTGCATTGATAGATATCTATATCACCTGCCCTTAAACCCAAGGAGGCTCATAACCTAATAATACACCTAAAGGCATAAAACACTTTTAAAAGTCAATAAAACATCTCAGCAAAACTAAAAATATGCAACACTTTATCCCACTAAAATCATAAAAATGCTGCCATAAAGACAGCCTTAGAAGAATTTTTACACTGGAAGATCTTGCAAGTTATTCAAAAAACGGACAGATTTAAAAATGGTATTTTTCCAATCAGTTATAACAGTTGCATTATACCTGTCATACTATATTGGACCAAAGTCCAGCAAAAGTTCAGCACAAACTGATTTCAATGGCAGTGATTTAAGATTTTGCTCATCCCACTAATTGAAATCACTTGCACTTAGAAGGGTCTACATTGCCGGGATCATGCCTAGTGTTATGAGTGTCAATGTGAAAATTTATGAAAAGGACAACAGCCTGGATACAAATTTCTATGGGGCTTTCATGCACACACATATCCACTGCACAGGTATAGTTGCCCACAGCATGCAAAACCACTAGTGCCAGTCTCCTATACTGTAGCAACTATCAGCCTCTTTCCTATCTGGGTTCATGGGAAAGCTGGAAAGGTCTGGTTCAAATTTACAGTTTGTAAAGCATCTAAAATAATGCATACAATGTAAGAATGAATTTTTACAAATGTCTTAAAAAGAGAAGGTAATTCATGAAGCAATGAGTAAAATGCCCTAACTCAGGGCGCAATCCTAACCAACTTTCCAGCACCGGAGGTAAAGGCAATGCAGCTTAGAGGTGAAGGAACAAACATTCCCTTATCTCGAGGAGGCCTCCATGACGACTACTCCACTGCAGGATGCAGCACATGCACCATTGGCACAGCTACGTTAGTGATGTAAAGTTGGTTAGAATTGCACCCTCTGACCCATTAAGCAACAGGTATTGAACAGGAACATTGGCTGCAGTGCGGGACCATAGATCTTTGCTAGAGCTTGGAATGCAGAAAGTCCCAGATCCAATCCTTGGCTCATATTGTTAAAATGATGGTGTCAGCACAAGACCGTGGAGAACAGCTGCCAGTCAATGTAGAAAACAGTTCTGCATTAGATGGAGCAACGGTCTGATTCTGTACTATATTAATGTGACTATATTTAAATAGAAGTGCCCAGATTGGGAAAGGCCAACTTTTATAAAATAGTGAATACCTATACTGATGGAGCGTTACCACCTGTGATTGTTTCTGGGGGTGGTTCTTCCTATGTGTGAAAGGATGCCACATGTTCACTTGCTAATTAGCAAACATTCATTAAAGGAATTAGTGTTAGCTTCGTTAGGTGGTCTCTCCACCCCAAACATCATGGACTCTTCAATACCTTGAAGAATCCAAGCTCTTGTCATATGACAAGACATCCATTTTTGACTTTTGACTTTTGCATCTCATGGCACACTGACAAGGCGCTAACATTTTCAGGGCACACTATCAGGTTTTTTTTTATAACTGACAAGGCACACTGTGCTGCCAGCGGGGTGGGAGCGTCACGTCCCAAAGCCCCTACCAATAAATTACCCAGCACATGGCTGGAAAATTACCAGGAATTTGGCTCAACTGGTTGAAAATCGCTATCTTATCAGATTGGATTCAAGACTAACCCACACTGCCCTGACTATTCTCTATATTTTCTATTTGCATCAAACCCAGGGTGGCTGTCAATTATCCAGTGCAGAATAAGTAGACATTTGTGAGTTTCTACTAATTCAATCCACATTGTTCCATAGGCTGACTTGCTCTGCAGTATATTCCACTTCTTTTCCTGCTTACTATTGAGAATTCCTAAAAATGATTTTAGAATAGGCATGTACACAATATGCTGCATTTTGTTTCTTTTTTCTTACAGGCTACTGGGGTGTGGCAGGATATAAGAGCATTGATTAAATCATAGAAAAAACAGAATCCTGTTTGATTTGCATGATTGCATCAAAATTCCTTGCACACTTACAGCCCAATCCTACTGGGCTGCTGTCTCCCTGGGATGTGAATTCCAACAACACAGCTCATGGTACAGCAGTTGCAAGTGGCGGTGTGCCACAGAGTGCAGCGTGGCCAGTGCCACAAGAGGCGAATGGCTGTGCCCACACAATGGTGGCTACTGCAGGAGACCCAGTGCCAATAAGTGGGTGGGAGGAACAGGGAGGGGAGGAATGGGGCTGAGACTTGGGGCAGGAAAAACTGGTAAGTACTGGCAGCATCAGCAGTGCTTTTGATATCTCCTCCTCCTTTGTATCCTATTCTCAATCTACCTACCTGGTGCCAAGTAGATTAGATGTGTGCCAGCAAAGTAGTTGGCCCAGGTCCAAGAAGACCCACTGGAGCAATGGAGGCTTGCTCTTACCTCAAGAAAGCTGCCAGGACCCCGAACTCTTAACATATGATGCAACAAGGTGCACTGGAACAGGGGGAGTTATGTAGGATTGGGCGGTCCAACAATCAGGGCATATGTGCACATATTCAGGCACAGTGCAAACAGGAACACAACATTTCTTTTTCTGCTGTAATTTAATCAGCATGTTATGTGGTTTGGTGTGTAACCTGTAAGGAAAACAAATGCCAGCTTAAAATTGTAGGGAAAAAATGTATACTTAGGAGTCTGAACAAAGTCAAGAAATTAAAAGCAAACGAACACAAATCCCATGATAAAAAAGGCAGATAATACACTGGTATTTGTCCTGAAACAAGATCACTCAGGGTGCATTCCTAACCTAGGCATTCCTAACCTTAGGCTGGCACAGTTAGGCCAGAAAAGTTTGGCTGGCATAAGGGCTGCCATAAAGCACATTTGGACCACTCTCGGGCAGGGGCAGACCTAGTCAAAATAGCGCCCAGGGCGCCCAATAGAAGTGTGCCCCCACGGGAGCCCAGGTCTACCCACCAGAAGCAGCCACGGGTAGACCTGGGTTCCGCCATTGTTTCTAATGGGTAGACCTGGGCTCCCTGTAGGGAGCTCAGGTCTACCCGCGGTCATTTCTATTGCATAGTCCCGCGGCTGGTTCCAATGGGTAGACCTGGGCACGCGCAATGTTGCGGGGGCCACTGGCGCCCCCCCTAGACAGCCCCAAGACAGCGCCCAGGGCTTGTGCCCCCCAGCCCCCCTAAATCCATGACTGCTCTCGGGGCCAGAGAGGCCAGCACACAGATGTGCGCCATCCCCCCTGACTCAGAGAGTGGTCCAAATGTGCTTTACAGTGGGCCCCTTGAGTTGGCCAAACATTCCTGGCCTAACTGTGCTGGCCTAATTCCCAGTTAGGATTGCACTCTTAAATGAGGAATGCCCATGTCTGGGGAGAAAATCATAAGTGGCTGCTCTAGGAATGGTAAGGTAGAGCACAGGATATTCCATATTTGATCTCTGGCTTTTCTAGGTAGGGCTGAGAAAGAACCCTCTCTACAATCCTGGAAAGCTACTGTCAGTCAGTGTAAATCATGATATGAAGCTAGAAGGACAAATGGTCCTCATGTCTTAGGAGAAGACAGTTTCATATGCTCAACTACTACATTTCTATTACTCATCTACTATGTCAT
Source organism: Lerista edwardsae (assembly GCA_029204185.1). Lineage (NCBI taxonomy): Eukaryota > Metazoa > Chordata > Lepidosauria > Squamata > Scincidae > Lerista > Lerista edwardsae. Next base: position 16,774,932 of record JAJKFI010000003.1, read on the forward strand.
AGCTTCCTGCCACTATGGAAACTTGTTGATTTTGAGTTAAACTTTCTGGCAGTGAGACACAGCAATTCAAGCAATGTTTAAGACTACATCACTTTTCTTTTTTTTCGGGTGATACTAGCAAAATATTTGTATCATGTTGATCACATTGTTGGCACTGAATATCTATTATACAACAAATGCGGTTTATAATCTGGTTTAAACTTCAAATACTTCATAACTGAGTAGCTATGCTACCCAGATTCCATGTTTGTGCATCTACTAGAGTGCAGAGAAATAGAAGATTACAGTCATGCCACAGTCAAAGAAAGACAGAAAGGGACATTTTCCAAAGCAAACATGGATCTTTTCCAAAGACCATCTTTTTCAACAGTCAGGAAAATTCATAAGAGATATGTGAGTCATTAAAGAAAATTGGAGATGCCATAAGCTGCCACTGACCCCATTATTATATGCAATTGGAAAACTGCCAACCTCGCGCTTCTGCATGTAAAGCAACTTGTGGGAAAAGCACAAGCAAAACTCCACTCCACAAAATTATGATTTGTTACTAACATCTAATCAGATTTAACCGACACTCATAGTGTTGTTATATTGTGATTAGCTGTAACAGCTCACTGAGGAGTTTCACTCGGCAAGTGATAGATTTCTTCATTTACACAATGGGGCTAGACTATACTGTATGTCATATCAGGGATAAGAGAAGCTTTTGGCTCAAGGCTACATGGAGTATAGAAATTTGTTGATATAATCATCATCATAACTTTGATGCCAACTCTGTAGAAAAAAATATTTTGTATTGCATTTTTTAAAATACACACTTTTTTTAACTTCTCATAGCGCTCATTTTGAAATTGAAGGCATTCTGGAGAGGAAATAGGAAGCTTTTTAAAAATATAATCTTTTATTGATCTATTAAAATAAAGATACAGGTATAGGTAGAGTTTACATGGGAACAGGACACAAGGGTTTTTCAGGACACAAAAGGATTTTCCCCTCATAAAGCCAAAAGTCGCCAGTCATTTCTTTCTTCCCTCCTTCTCAAACGGGTTATCTCGTTCAATATGCTCTCAGTTAATGCCTTAGAATGATAAAAGAACCCACGCGAGTGTCCATTCTCTGTATCGCCGTGTCATAACTTTAAACTGCTCTCGGGATCAGGAAGGTGGGGACCCTCTGCTAGTCCGCCATGCCAAGGCGAGCAGAGACAGCTTCCTCCCCGCTTCTAAGCAGCCCAGAATCACAGCCTTGAGACTGCCCCCAAAAAGGAGTGTTCGGTCCAAGCCAACTGCTTCTCCGAATGCTCTCCTGGTCCTGGAGAATCTCCAATACGTAGGAGATTAAGGAAACAGGAAGCTTTTGGTCTTGTTGCCTGTCTTGTTTATGGCCAGTTCTTTAAGACCTGCACTGCTTCTTAGCAGTCCATGTTTTTACCCTGGCATGGTCTGTCGAGTAGCAGGCATTGGCGATGCCCTTTTTCCAGTTTTCACATGTCTTTTCCAGTTTTCTCTGTCTGCAATCAGGCTGATACATCTGGGCAAGGAACACCAGCCATCAGTGTATGCATGCATAGAAAAAGGGTCGAAGGCAGAGGTGTCACACGTAAGACCCAAAGACAGGATGCAGCCCCCAAAAGCTCTTTTATCTGGCCCTTGGTTTCCCCCAGCACCACCATCAGCTGCTCTAAACTGCTGAGTTGTGCTGAAGTGTCACTGCTGAAAGGGCCATCTGCATGATCATTGGGCTCTCCCATATCTTGAAAATATGATCAAGATTTGCAAGCCCCCAATACTCCATGTCATAATCTATTGCTCTTTACTACTTGTTTCAGAACAGCACCTATCTTTTCCACAAAATCAGGATCACTAACTGACAGAATATATCCCAGAATCCAGATATTCATTCTTTTTCAACCACACTGGTTCTAAGAACTTCACATGGGCATCTGAATTATATGGGCAAGAAATGGGCTTAAAGCAAGAGTGTCTCCCGCCATCACAAAAAGCACGTTTGTTCGTTCTGAGAGATGCAGATCAGGAATGAAGCACATGGGGAAGGAAGGTTAGTACTTTTCTCGGTGCCAACTTCCCACTGAAAATCACCCCAGAAGCTAAATTGCTCCTGAAACAGTTAGGTTGTGATGAAAGAGAAATAGATGTTGTGGGGAAAATTTTCAATGAGAAAATGGTTTAGGGAGAAAGTGTTAGTTCATCTACACACACTACATCCTGCAGCTCCAACCTGCATTGCCCTGCCCAGTTGTTTTTTGCGGAAAAAGAGACATTAATGGGATAATCAAAGGCATGTCTGCTCAGAACTAAGACCCATAGTGTTCAAGGGAAAGAGTAAACCAAGGAAGGCGTACATAAGATTGCAGGGTTAGGGCCAAATCCTATTCAACTTTCCAGCACTGATGCAGCTGTGCCAATGGGGCAAATGCTGCATCCTGCAGTAGGGGGCAGTCAGGGAGGCCTCCACCAGTTAAGGTAATTTTTGTTCCCTTTCCTAGGTGTTGCATTGTGGGTGCACCAGCACTGGAAAGTTGGATAGGATTGGACCCCTTAGGGTTTTTCAACCCATCTCTAATGACAGTTTGGTCAAAGCTCATAAAGAGCAATGAAGGATTGCAAGATATGGTGAAGACCACTTGCCTGGAAGGTTTCCAAAGAGTATCGGTCAGATTAGTGAAAGACAATCCTCTAAGTGGCTTTTTGCCAGTACAGATAATAATATTATTTTAAGATATCTCTTAGAATATCAGATGCAGGGGAGAAATACCAGACTATCATGGACTGCTTGGAATCATTCACAGGAATCCAGCTAGCCAATATTGGAAACAGATTGCTGGATTAGGTAAACCTTGGTCCAACCTACAATAAAATCATTTTTATGTACTTACAAAAGCATGTTTCTTTCATAGCATGCGTGCACAGCATGCAAGTTTCCAGCACCCAAGAAAAACTCTGCAAATGATGTAGTGAGGATATGTAGCCCTGGAAGATGCTACAGAGCAGGTGGACTCAAATTGGGTGCGCTGTAAATTGCATTCGTACTTATTGGCTGAATGTAGTCCAGAATGAGTAACTGTTAAAACTATTTCTGAGATGCAGTTGAGCAAGTTCCTCAGCAACTGGCATTATTTGTCCTCAGCTTTTAAAACGTGAAATCACATTTTTGACATGCAGTCTGGTTCTGACCTTAAGAAACAAACTACACCTGCAACTTATTTGCTAACAGAAATCACTGTCTTGTCATTTCCCTTTCACTGTAAATACAAAGCAAGCATGTGAGAAAAACAGTTCATTGCAGTTCTGTTCTTGCTAATGTTCGAATAAATGATTTAGCAATTACTGTCCACATTGGGACTTTAGGGATATGGCGTGCAACTTTTTTTTCCCGGTGTGTGTTAATAGATATCTATCTTTCTATATTATGTATGGGAATTTGAAGCACATCTGCATCACTGATAATGTCATTTATCTGTAAGAAATCCCACATGAGACAATAGGAAGACAAATCTTTGAAATTACAAAGATCAAAAACTCTGAAAAGATTGACTGTCACCATGGCCTTTAAGAAATCATATTTTCGTTTTTCTTTTACACATCTAACTTATTCTGCTTACCCTGTAATTATTTGTACTTAACTCTGTGAAGTGCTTGGGGATACAGGAAGGTCCAAAAGGAAAATGTCGTATTTCATTTATTTTAGGAAACAAATACTGCAAATATATTTAGGCCTGATCTTATCCCCCCTTCTCAACTATTTTCTGTGTTTTTGAAAATAAAATGACCTTTTCTGCTCCTTTTAAGGGAGGGAGCAATTTTCTTTGGGGTGAAGAAATTTTGGGGAGAGTGTGGTAAAACTTACATAATTCTTGAAGCTCTGTCAAAATTGTGGTGGACATTTTGCTTTTCCCAAAATGCCTTTGGATTATTATTATAATTTGAATTATACAAACCAGACTACATAGATTTTGTGTCACACATTAAAAAATGAATGTTTGCTAAGCACTTGTATCTACAAAAGGAATGGAAAAATTCCCGTTTTTCCTAGTAAGTTTAAGTGAATACTGGCTATCTTTAATGTCAACTCCGTGGTAAGGTCTATCACCCAAGGCATAAAGCTGCATCTCCAATAGGGTACAGATATTCAGAAGATAACATACAGTTTGGATTTACAGGTTATACTGCCTGATGAGTTATTTCACGTTTTCATACTCAATCTGTCATGGTTCTGATGAAATAAAGCACCTTGTAGTGATATACTAAACGTTTACAACAGAGAGAATACTACTACAATCTGTTGATTTACTTGTCATAAAAATAATCTCATCTCAATGATCATGATATTTCAGAGGCTGTGTTTTTTATTTACTGAAAAAGCAAAATCACAACTTTTGTTGTAGGTTTCTAATATTTGAACGTCAGAATATTGTAACAAAATGGCATTGGAAGAAAGCAAGGACTCAACTGAACTTTAACTAAAATCTAGGCCAAATATGTCTTAGAGCACAATTCTAACCCAGTGTTAGGCTGGCACAGTTAGGCCAGCAAGGTTTGGCTGGCATCAGGGCCACTGTAAAATGTATTTGGACCACCCTTGGAGTCAGGGAAGATGGCATCACTTTTGCAATGGCTAGCACCAGTGCAGTAGATTTTGCCGTTAGTTCCCCCCACCTTTTCCCCCACCATCCTCCTCTTGAACGCTACAACATGAGAAGAGTATTATATGTATATGGCCTGGACTCCATGGAAGTGACAGGCTGGGAAGGTAGTGGATGATGCAGGTTATCCCCCGACACCATCTGACAGCAGAAAGATGCAAAAAAGATACCACTCTTCTCCAACAAGCTATTTTGAATAGATTTTGCTGAAGAAAGCACTCTATTCATGAAAAATAAGAAAAACACAGTACTATTTTTCATTTGTTTCTACTTTTCCGTTTTTATATTGCATCATTATAACAATGTACATTATATGGACATCTAGAAAGAACACACTTGCCTGTTAATCAGGGCACAATCCTAACCTGGAGTTAGGCCAGCACAGTTAGGCCAGCACAGTTTGGCTGTCACAAGGGACACCGTAAAGTATGTTTGGACCACACACAGATGTGCACCATCTTCCTGACTCCGACAGTGCAATCCTAAACCCTGCACAGCGTCAGCTGACGCTGCACCCTTTTCGTCGATGCAGGAGCGCCGACTGGCACCCCCACGTCGGCGCTAAGGCAACAGGGAGGCTCCGTGCCGAGGCGGCATGTGAATTGGAGAGAGGGAGGTAGGCGGGGGCGGGATTTGGGTGTGATGTGGGTGGGCTTGGGAGGTGGTCATAGGGCCACATCCTAAGCCTGTCAGGGAGGCTGCGTGGCCCTGATTCGGGCCACGCAGTCTCCTTGGATCTGTGTCCGCTCTTTAGCGGGCGCAGATCCGAGAGCACATAGGGGAGGGTGGCACCTCCCCTACGGTAAGGGAGCACACGCTCCCTTGCTGCAGGGAGGCTCAAACCTCCACCTACCCAGCGCTGGATAGGGTGCTGGCTGGCCAGTGGTCCTACCCCAGCGCTGGGTAGGATTGCGCCCCAAGAGTGATCCAAGCACACTTTACGATGGCCCTTCTACTGGCCAAACTTTACTGGCCCAACTATGCTGGCCTACCTCCAGGTTAGGATTGTGCTCTCAGACTTTTACTCTAGTACAGCAAAACCCATGCATATGTCCTGCGATGCAAGTCCCATTGAGATCAATGGGTATGACTTGTTCTCTAGGACAGTGCTTCCCAAACGTTTTAGCACCGGGACCCACTTTTTAAAACAATGTATTGCGACCCACTAGGTTAAAAAAAGAGATCTAGAAAAAGATTTTTTTTAATAAAACAACTTATTAACTAATAATAATTGGAATCCTGTGGTTCTGAGGCTTCTAGAGACCTTGTGTGTGTGTGTGTGTGTGTGTGTGTGTGTGTGTGTGTGAGAGAGAGAGAGAGAGAGAGAGAGAGAGAGAGAGAGAGAGAGAGTTGACATTTGCTAGACTATCTCTAGAAATCGAGACCCCCAGAAACTCCCTAAAGACTATTTCCCCAAACCTCCAAGAGTAGTTGCAAAATTTTAAAAAAAATATTTCAAAAGCTTTTTGCAACCCACCAAAACTTGGCTCGCTATCTAATCCAGTAGTGGCTGCCGACCCTCAGTTGGGAAACACTGCTCTAGGGTGTGTGCTCTGGATTGTAGCCTTGTGTGCTCTGCCAATCTAATAGCAATAATTTCAGGATTATAAAGCAAGGTTCAGAGTTTCTTGGCAAAACTGTCAAGTGTATAAATCTCATATACACTAAAACAATGTCTTAAGATAAAGTGACCAAGCCTGTCGTTTAAAAGGGGGGAAAAACCCCACTGACAATGTGCCATTACAGCCGATTGACTGAGAGGCTAAAGTCACCATGATTAAAATGAAGCAATTCACTTTGAACTAACTCTAGTTGACTCGTCTAATGTGCCTGAGGATTGTCTGTGGCAAGCCTAGAGGAAATCTTTTGTGGTTCAGTTAGCAATAAAGCTTGCAAATCATTATTCTTTCAAAAGACTAGCATAGATAACCAAGGATACCAGCAATGTTCGGGCTTTTCCGTTGCGCTTCAGCCCCTGCTAGACAAGCACACTGCTATAAAACACAGCATTAATATGAAGGCTTTTGAAACACTGTACTTGTTTAGTTAATGTTCAGTTTTATACCCGAGCCTCTTCTTTCCTCATTTTTCATTAGGGATACTGCGATTTTTGCAAAACTACTTATGATTGTTAAACAACTCTCCTCAGCGATTCATGGATCTCACGCCGCTTGCAGATCCGCTGCAAATCATTATTATGAGAAATCAAATCTTCGGATCAACTGTTTCCTTGTTTTGTTTCAAAGGGCCAGCCTGCATGGCAAGTTACCTTTTGTGTGTTTGGTTTTGTGGAAATAGCCAACAATCTGTTACTAACAGATGTTTTGTAATCCTTTGGTGGCAGAACAGTGGTGGGATTAGGAAGACCTTGTGCATCTTGTACTCTTTGCTCTGCACTGATAAACATGTAACTTCCATGTGCCGCTTGATGTCTGCAGAGCTGCTACACACACTGTAACAAGTCACTGTATAGTCTATTACCCCTGCCAGGGAAATGACTGCAGTTATTTATGAGGTCATTTGATGCCATATTTCCGCAAGTTAGTCATATTGTCACATTTCTCATCTCTACAAATTTGGTAAAGAAAATTGATCGTTTCTCGGCAGAATAAGCTCCACCTTTGCATGCCCTGATATCCCTAAGAAAGACAGCACACTGACATCCATAAAACTGGGTTAAAAAGACTTAATGTAACCATGCTGGGCTGACAATATCTGGAATTAAAATTCAGCCATGCATACAAAGATGTAATAAATGAACAAAAATTTATGTTACGGGTCATTTCAGCTATAATGGCAACTTTCTCTGATGGAATCCAAATAGCAGCAAACATGCTTCCCAAATGACATAACATTAGGATTATAGGAGCCAAATGATACAACTAGCACAGTCTGAGAGACCTAAACACAGAGATTTATGATATGCAAACACACTGGGCTTCTTATCAGTCACATATAGTACTCCATGGAAAACTACTGCAACATTAATATTGGAGCTTGTCTCCATTTTTCAGCCAAATATAGGGCTTCTCTTTCACATAACATAAAGTCTTCGACCAGCTTAAGCTTTCTAATAAATTGCAAAGTCTGTAACAGTATATCTTCTATTATGCCGCTTGTTACTTTACTAAGACAGGAAATTAAAGCAATAAAACACTTTCAAAACGATAGGGTGCACTCAAGCAGTCATTTTTCTTATGTTACAGTAGTTTTCTTCAAAAGGCCTTTTATGATGCTAATATTAAATTCTTTGAAGTCTGAAGAATCTGTGGAGGGTGTTGAATTTCTGACATAAAACTCAAAATATTGCATCCACTCATGCATTTATTAAAACTGAGCACACAGTAACACACACACACAACACAACACAACACACACAACACACACAACACACTACACAATGCAACCAAATATATAACTTGTTGTGCTGAGATCCACATTGGGGAGTACACGGGGTGTGAATGTTACTTATTTAATGCCTAGGAAAATCTATTATGCTGTGTATCCCCTTACATGACCGGTGTGATCACTGATATAAAGGGCTTGTGCAAGCTGACAAATATTATAATGGTCACTTATGCAAAATGTTCCCATAACGGAAATTGAATCAAGTTTAGAATGCTATTCATTCTTTATTAACCCCTCTAGAACAAGGTCACCCTTGTTTAAGGTACTATTTGAGGTAGCTGAAAGAAAGCACATGGGACAGAATCAAAGCAAAAAGCCAAGCCCTGTTGTTTGAACATCTGCAACACACTTATGGTAAATCATAGCAAACTCAACCTTTACGTGTACTTGGTCCTTAATGAATATTTGGATCATCTGAAATAAATTCTCAATCCCAACCTGGAGTTAGGCCGGCAAAGTTTGGCCGGCACAAGGCACTGTAAAGCGTGTTTGGACCACTTTCAGTGTCAGGGAGGATGGTGTATGTCTGTGTGCTGACCTCTCTGACTCCAAGAGTGATCCAGACATACTTTATGGTGTGCTGGCCAAATTTTGCTGGCCTAACTGTGCTGACCTAACTCCACGTTAGGATTATGCTTTCAATCACATAGCAGCATTATAGTCAGCAGTCTATTGACAAATGAGAATCCATCTCTAATATCCTTTCTATCAAGTTGTTGTTAAGCATGCATGAGAGAAGAGAGAGTTCTTTCAAATGAGATTTCCTCCTGTGTGGGTCAATAATTCTAATTTCCCCAGGATTCCACTTTTTCTACATCACTACTCAGGAATTAAACTGGGAAAGATGCTTTGTTGTTAATATGGTGCTCAGTCAGGGTCTCTCCCGTTTGAAGTGCATTGAGAGTCGGTCGAAATGTGCAGAATCTTGCAATCTCTGCCTGGACTGCAGGCTGCAGCTGGGGGTCTTCTTCCTCGTGTGCTCATTTTTCACATGTAGGGAAGATTTTCAAAAAGTATTCAAATTTGCACTCTATCTCCTGCAATCTGCAGCATTGCAGTCCTTAATGTAAGTTTGGGTTGTCTTCTTTAGGTTCAAAAATCACCAGCCTGATCAGAAGGCAAACCAAATCATGTGAGTATTTCAGCCCACCTCATGACTGGACCACCCTGAAAACCAGTGGTGTCATCTAAAAGATTTAAGAACAGGTACTCACTTTTGATTGGCACGTGTCGGGACCCGCCCACCAGAAGTGATGTCATAAGCCAGAAGTGATGTCGTGGCAGGAAGTGACATGAAAAAAGCCCTTTTTGAGGCCTCAGATGATTTTAAACTGACCCAACAGTTGCAACAGTATTCCACAGCACCCCCAGAACATGTTAAGGAGGCCTGGCATCATGTTAAAACCCCAGAGCAACTCATTTTTCAGTGGCAAGGAAAGGAAAGGCTCCGCTCGCTGCCTGCCTGTCTGGCTCTGAGAACATGCAGGCAACTCAAACATGCAGGAAATTCAAACGTTGCAGAGGGCAGAGTCGACGAGTGGGCGGGCAAATGGGCGGGGCCAGCTGTAATCCTAGAAACCGGTACTTGCGTACCCCCGCGTACCCCCTGCATGACATCACTGCTGAAAACCCCTACTATCTGCAGGGATCTTTCCACAAGTTCCTTTACAGTTTGATTTTCCCAAATTCTTCTTAAGAACATAAGAAGAGGCCCACTGGATCAGAGCAAAGGCCCATCTAGTCCAGCTTCCTGTATCTCACAGTGGCCCACCAGGTGCCACCTCAGGATGCTTGCATCCTGTTGCCACTCCCTTGCACCTGGCATTCTGAAGTAGCCTACTATTAATGTAAGGAAGTTCCCCAACCCATCATGGTCTATAGCCCATGATGGACTTTTCCTCCAGAAATCCATCCAGTCCCCTTTTAAAGGCATCTAGGCCAGATGCCATCACCACTTCCTGTGGCAAGGAATTCCATAGCTTAATTACCCACTGGGTAAAAAAGTATTTCCTTTTATCTGTTTTAACTCTCCCAACACTCAATTTCAGTGGATGTTCCCTGGTTCTGGTATTGTGAGAGAGGGAAAAGAACATCCCTCTATTGACACTATCCCTTTTATGCATAATTTTGTATGTCTCAATCATGTCCCCTCTCAGGCGCCTTTTTTCTAGGCTGAAGAGCTCCAAATGCTGCAGTCTTTCTTCATAAGGGAGGTGCCCCAGCCCCATAATCATTTTTGTCACTCTTTTCTGCACCTTTTCCAGCTCCACTATGTCCTTTTTGAGATGTGGTGACCAGAACTGTACGCAATACTCTAGATGTGGCCTTACCATTGATTTGTACAATGGTATAATAATTTTGGCTGTTTTATTCTCAATCCCTTTTTTAATTACCCCAAGCATGGAATTGGCCTTCTTAATTGCTGCCGCACACTGGGTCGACACCTTCATCGAGTTGTCCTCCAGCACCCCAAGATCTCTCTTCTGAGCTGTCACAGACAACTCAGAACCCATTAGCCTATAGGTGAAGTTTTGATTTTTTTCCCCCAATGTGCATCACTTTACACTTGTCTACGTTGAAACGCATCTGCCATTTTGCTGCCCATTCCCCCAACTTGGAAAGGTCCTTCTGGAGCTCTTCACAATCCCTTCTGGTTTTCACCACCCAGAAAAGCTTTGTGTCATCCTCAAACTTGGCCACCTTGCTACTTATGCCAGTCTCCAGGTCATATGCATTATTCTTAATGCAGGAATTATTCCCAGCATGAAAAAGCAATTATGGTGGTTTAATAACCAGAGTTATTCAAGTCATCATCTATCTTGAACACCATCCATATAACGGTGAAAGGAAAACAATACATGTTTGACAACCAGAAGATTCTGACTCCAACTGCTACATCAAAAACTGAATTCAGTCATCACTTGAAAAAACAACAGCTAGATCATATTTACAAAATTATTTACTCTGTTAAGGTAATCAACTGAGTCAAGAAGTCTATGAATTCAAACAAAGCACTGATGGGTTAGAGGGGAGTAAAAGTGAATTGGTGAATTCTAATTGATTTTTGGTTATCTTCCCACAAGACATCCTACTAGCATGTTTTCCAGGCAATTCAGTTTTTAAAGTGAACAGAAATCAGGACCCCACTGAATTTTCAGATGATGCTTTAATACCAAGCTTTCTCTTGGGTAAACAGACTACAAAAATGCATATAAAGGCAAACTAGAAAGAGAAATGGAAAATAAAGGCCGTAATGGGATGGAGGTTGAATAGAGGCCACTCACACAATAGTGCTGACAATGAGCATTTCAAGAATCTGAACATTAAATTGAACTAGGTTTCTTTGCTATTCTGATTCCTCACTTTAATACCATTTGGTCCCACCACTACATTATTTTATCCTATTTAAACAATAATTTTATAATTAACCCAGAGTGCTTGCAGCCCTTCTGGCCTTATAGAACAGAAAACTATTCTGGAGTACTTTAGAAAGTTCTCACATCATCAGATTTAACATAGGCAGAGGTTTCTTTTCACATTAAATTAACTTACAATTCAGAACTGTTGCACTTATTGGTCTTTGTAATCCCTAAACCCCTCAGCATTCCGCTAGATGGATGAATATGAAAAAGGCATCAACAGCTTTAGGGTGTGATACAGAAATAAGAGATAATGAAAACTAGAATTAAATTCATGGGCTCCATTTGTTTTCTCTGCATGCTTAATAGAGCCTCCCATTGTTAAAGGCTCTGTAAGTAATCATTGATTTTAGACTGTTTAACATTAGAGCGGATTAAAATGATAAGAAATGTTTCACAAACGGGCCTACACACAGCGTATTTGGGTATGAGGTCCTAGCCACTAGAGTGAGTTTCGTTCAGTGGCTATATATCAGTGGGTAGGGCATGGTGGAGAAATTGCCATGGCACTTTGAACTAGCGGTCCACTGCTTGCTGCTGCCATTGCTGCTGCCACCCCACTGCCCAGTAAACCCACTAGGGTCCACTCACATGAAAGTTTATCTGGCAGGCTTAGTTACTTAGCATTGGTGGTGAGAATTGGTGGCATTCTTCTCAGTGCCAACATGGCTGAAGGAGCTACGTTAATTTCTTAATTTAATGCCCTGTCCCCCAACATAGCATTTCTGAGAAGAACCCAGTGATGAATTGAAAGCAGTGGGTTTGTGCCAGCATTTTCCTATGGGTGCTGGCACTTGCTCTGCGTATAAGGAAAAGGAACAAAAACAGGAACTACATTTTGGTTATTTTCTTTACTATTAGAATTAATTACACTTTGAATCAAGCATGTGTTTGATATTCTTCATTAAATGGATCTAAACTGGTTCAAAACCAATTCAGAATGTCTGAACTGAACTGAAACCAGAGAATTAAAAATACTGATGAATCAGAACTGAACTCAATGTTTTTGTAATGGTTTGACTCCCTGGCTTTCTATATCCTGTGTTCTTGTGAATGTTTTGTAACAATTGCAATTCAGGCATTCATCTAAACACACAGAGGTGGCCACAGGGTAACAGGGTCTATGAACCCCAACTCTGACCCCACTTCTTACACTTTCTAGTGTAATGTCTTCAAGAGGCTACATGTCTACACACTGAACATGACAGAAAAGGAACTAAATGCAGACACATCTCAATAATAAGTGATATGTACTCAAATGCACTGAACCTGGTCTGTTTCTATATGTGAATTGCTTTTGCTGGACTGGGATGAACCACAATGTTTCAGCAACATGATAATATCAGCATGTGACAATCACAGATGTACTGAATCTTTCAGAATGCATTCAAATGTTAGCTGCATGAACATGGCATTTAAACAGTAATGAAATATAAAAACACATACCTCTTGACATGCCGTAAAGAAAGAATCTAAACATATATGAAGCAGAAGGTGGGAGGTGGCATTACTTGGCGCTGGTAGTCGTAGGTGCCTATAATGGTTTTTCCAAGCTGTTTTTTCTGCCGCAACAAGGGGAAACTGTAAGGGTTAAAATGTGACTAGTGTTAACTTTTTAACTCTAAACTCATTGACTCCCAATACCAAATCAATCAATAGGACAACTGGTGGAAAAGTTGCTCTTCCACTAGTCCTTTTACATCAGTGACCCCAAATATAAAGCTTGTTCCCAGAACATACCTGATCGACTTGTTTATATAACAGTTGTGATCAATTACCATATTCAAAGCAAAAATGTTGCAGAAATTAATGGAACAGAATGTATTAGCATATCATTAGGCAGAACTATTAAATTATCAACATTTATATAATCTGTTCTGGGATGTGTTTCCTTAGTGCTAGAGTCCATCTGGCACACTTAGGTCACAATCCTAACCTGGAGTTATATTAGGCCAGCAGCATTTGAGATCGACAAGGAACTTATCCCAGGTCAGACTGGAGAGTGGCCTTGGATGCGAGTGTCTTTCCCCCCTGAATTTGATTTGGTCCTCCTTGAGCCACCTCAAGGAAATTTGCCAACTTTTTGCTTGTTTCACTTGAGGTTTATATTGTGGCAAGCACACCCTTCTATGCCTACATTGGCTGCATTCTCTGCTCTCTTGCATTTGGCCCTTGTCTGCAGAAGCCACGAACCTGGAGTCAGTCTCAGTTGCGGACCCAGCCAATGGGCCGCTCAGGGACAGAGGAGAAGGCAGTCAGCCCCTCTGCTGGTTTCCTACCCCTGTGCGCCATTCCGCTCTCCCCCACATCACACCAGGCTCCATTTCAGAGCCATATGATGGCAGGGGCAGGCAGTAGGGCAGAAACAGCTCGCCTCTCGGTGAGGCACCTCGTCACCGCCCTCCTCCTGCCCCAGGAGTGCCACGCCCGGGCTTTTGCCCCTGTGCACACAATGGCAGGTCCGCAACTGGTCAGTCTTTTTCTGGATAATGGAACTCGGAACAGCCAGGGTTCCAAGTCTTGATTATGGGAATAGCAGCCACAGTGCCCATCCACGTGGAAGACCACATCAGCCAGGCTGTACCCATCCCCCTATTCGAGGGCACGTGGTACTCCCTTTTGAAATGCTGAATAAGTCTTGGATCTCACGCAACACTAATGACAGTGAATCTTGATAAAGAAACCGAGGTTGAGCAAAGCCAGATGAAACCTAATAGATCAGTGGCTCCCAGACATTTTAGCACTGGGACCCACTTCTTAAAATGATTCTCTGTAGGGACCCTCCTAACATTACAAGTCTGAAAAAGTGCTTACCTATGGCTTTAGCCATAGGTAACTAGTAATAAAGCTACTAGACATAGGTAACTAGTAGTCATAAAAATCAGATGAAAGTTTTCATAGAATGCCAAGAACAATATTACACATTTGCAGCTTGTTACTCACCAAGCTGAACACAGCCCACAACCCATGTGCTACACTTGCCTGTTGTTGCCACACTTGCATGGTGCAGTGTTCTACCTGGCTGCACCATACCTGTTTTTGCAATCTCAGGCAGGCAACAGGAGGTTTACTGAGCTCCTGGCAAGTTAATATATATGGTTGGCAGTCTCTGTTTTGTCTGGTGGGTAGCCAGTTGCACCAGTCTGAATCACAGTACAACAAAATCCTTACCCTCAATAAAATTCATCAAAATGAGTATACTGTCTTGAATTATATTTCTATTCATTTTTTTTATAAACTTAGCATTCCTAATTATGGTATAAAAGTTGTCAGCAGAACTAGAACTGTTCCAGCTAACATTCATTCTCTGAACAACTAGTAGTTGTGTATCAGATGGAATCTCTGTGTTTTATAAGCAATATTTTCAAGAAGGATTTTGGTTTGTTCTTTTAATGGTGTTAATGTCATCATTTTTTCCCCATTTATCTGTATGCCCTAAGACAAACTGCAAACTGCATGTGACACAGGTCTGGGTCATAAGAGATAAACACAAAATTTCAAACAGAGAAAATATTATTATTGTTTAATCAAAACGTATTTTGTAGTTATGTACTCATTACAATGCTCTCTAATGCTTACATGGAAAAGCGGAGGAGCAGAGTTCCTCTACTTAGTTCTTCCAAACTAGAGCTTCAGGCTGAAATTGCTGTCCTTCGTTCACTCACTTTTTCAAGAGAATTCAGACAATGCCATTGACAATCTGTTGCCTTCTAAAGGTTCCTATGTGGTCCTCAGACTTTGGTGAGGCTTTTTGGAAGGCCACTTCCCCTTTATCAGAAACTTCCTCCTCGTGGCTTCTGCTGACCAATTACACACGTGAAGTTTCCTTCTAAGTCAGACCGTCAATCACTGTCTACACCAGGGGTGCCCAACCCATCGCACGTGGGCCACTAGTGGCATGCAGATACTTAGATGGCGTATGCAAAAGTCATCTGTCATGGTGTCACCGGCGGATCCACGGAGTGACACCCCTGGCCAGGACTCACTCACAGCTGGATGGGGGAGAGGCCCGCAACAACCCCGACGACGACAAACAGAGCTCACCCCGTCCCCGGCCACTGGCCTGGAGCTTGCCGGGGCCTGCCTCTGGGACGGGCGAGCCTGGAGCGGCCTGGCAGGGGAGCTGCCCGCCTGACCTCTCCTGTGCATGGGGAGAAGCCGTGGCAAGGCCAGGCACCCCCCTGACCATTGGCACGGAGCTCATGCTAGGCTGGCTTGGCCTCGTGCCATGCCGGCGGGAAGTCCCGTGAGATCTCGGGTGTGAGATCTCACCGGGGGAGGGACTTCCGGGCCGGCCCAAGCAGGGGATGTCTGAGCCGGCCACGGGCCGCGGAGCTGACCCCGCAGAGGAAGCCCGGCCCATAGGAGAGAGGGGGCAAGTGCAGTCAGCCGCCCCCTCAGCCCCAGA
This sequence comes from Lerista edwardsae, assembly GCA_029204185.1. Lineage (NCBI taxonomy): Eukaryota > Metazoa > Chordata > Lepidosauria > Squamata > Scincidae > Lerista > Lerista edwardsae. Next base: position 16,790,830 of record JAJKFI010000003.1, read on the forward strand.
GCATGGGGCAGGGCAAGAGCAGCCCCCCCATCAGTCACATCCTAACCAGCCAGATAATGAGGCCCGGCCGGCAACAACGGCACTCAGATTGACCCCCCTGAGGGAAGGAGGGGCAAGACGGACTTTGGGGGACTGCGGGAGGGACCTATGACGTAACGAGGCACCCCTCCAAAGGACCTCATGAATGTAAAGCGCCTGGTGAGAATAAACAGCCCGAGGCAAGTACACCCTGTAGCCTGCCCATCTCCATGCAGCAACCATTCGAAGCGCCTGCAGATCCACGCTCTCCACCGCCCCGCCATGTCTCGGGGTATGGGGGTCACCCCCATGAATATCACATATGGCTATGCCAGCTGACACAGATTTCCACAGCTTTGAGCACACAGCACTTCTGCTGCAAAGCCCAGAAAGGGAGCAGCAAGGTCCAGGGCCCACCAGGGCAAAGATAGCAGAGTGGATGCTCAGCAGATCACATGGCTGGGGAAACCACCCATACAGGTCCAGAGAGGGCTGAAATAAAGTGCAGTGGCACATTCAAGATTCTGTACATGAAAATGGCATGCTGCAGGTTGGCCACTCCTGGTCTAACTTACAGTGGTTCCCAAAGTGTGGGTCCAAGACACATGAATGGATCATGACCCAATTTTTTGGCATGCGTTTGGAGAAGGAGAAGCCGGAACTGTATGGAGAGGAGAACAAAAGGCTCCACTGTACCCATTGCTGCTCCTTGAGCCTGCTCTAGGACCTCTAATAATTGTTTTCGGAGCAAGGAATATTGGTTTTATTTTTTTATTTTTTAAAGTGGGTCGCTGATGCCCCTTGCAATCTCCTTTGTCCCATCAATGCCAGTACTTTGGTTCCTGAGCAAATTAATTATTTTTCAGGAAGCCTTCAATCTGCCTGGTGCTTAAGCAGGGCTTAACACCAGTCAAGTGTGCTCTATCTTATATTTTGTTTATTTGTAGCTACAGATTTTATTTTGGAGCTTTCTTCTGTAATAAATTGTTTTTATTGTTTTATTATTGTCAGTTGCTTTAGGAATTGGGGAGGGAAAGGCAGAATGAAGTTTGGAAAATAAATACTTTAATAAAATAAATGAGGGAAAGGTATAGTAGAATTATGTCCTAAACCATAACATAAAGAGATTTTTACACACAAGATTCCATGACAATTGTTAAAGTTTTCATCAATTTCTGTTTATCTATGTGATATTTAATGCAAGGTTCCTGAAAGCTTTAATGTTCGCTCCCAAGCTCTCCTTTGCAGCTCTTTTTATCTTCAGAGAAACTTGGCTGGTATTTTGTGAGCTGATATGGAAATGCAAGAATAGGTTCTGTAAACCCTTGCAGTTTTAAGGGTTTAAAATGTATACGTGGGATTGCCAGATCAATCAATGGGTAAGTCCAGACCACTGGAACTGAACTACTTGTATTTTACTGTCAAAAGACAATATGACACAATTCAGATAATAACAACAACAATAGCATTAAGAGCAAAAAATTCCACATGGCAGACTTAGAAGTACATTAGCATACAATATATTTAAACTCACCAAACTGTAATGAAGTACTATATTTACTAGATTTATAGCCTGTGCATGTTTACTCAGAAATAAGTCCCCACTATATTAAATTAGGCTTACTCCCAAGTAAGTGTGTCTAAGATTGCAGACTCAGGGCCCAATCCTACCCAACTTTTCAACACTGAGACAGCCGTGACAATGGGGTGTGTGCTGCATCCTGCAAGGGGGGGCAGTCATGTAGGCCTCCCCAGAGTAAGGCAACATTTTTTCGCTTACTTTGGGGTTGCATTGTGGCTGCATTAGTGCTGGAAAGTTTCACAACCCTAAGGGCCCAATCCTACCCAGTGCCGGAATGGCAAGGCCGGCCGGCCAGCGCCATATCCGACGCTGGGTGGGGGGAGGCTGGAGCCTCCCGCGGCAAGGGAGCATGCACTCCCTTACCGTAGGGGAGGCTCCAGCCTCCCCTATGTGCTCCTTGGATCTGCACCACAGATCCGAGGCATCAGATCAGAAGAGCAGGCACAGATCCAAGGAGACCACATGGCCTGAATCGCGGCCTTGTGGACGGGCTTAGGATGTGGCCCTATGGCCACCTCCCAAGCCTACTCACGTCCTGCCCAAGTCCTGCCCCGGCTCCTTCCCTCTCACAAATCCCTGCGCTGCCCCGTCATGGCGCCTCCCTTGCGCCGGCTGGCTTCGGCCAATGCTAGGGAGCGCTGCGTGGGTGCAACAGGTGCCAGCAGTGCCATTCCTGTTGCCTTAGCGCCAATGCAGGAGTGCCGACTGGCGTCCCCGCGTCAGCGCTAAGCGTGCAGCGTCGGCACAACCCTGTTGTGCTGATGCTGCGCGAACGCTATGATTGTGATGCCCGACAGCTTAAAATATATGTGTCTGGGAAATACTGAGGTGCAGAGATAAAGCTTAAGTCTGGGTAACACTGCAGATAATTTGAAAGGACAAACAGAACAATCCATTATTCCTCACCATTAGTTCCTTTTTGCCAGGAATGCAGACTCGAGTCCTGTGAGTCGCTCCCAAGTCTGACATAAGCCCTGTCAATCAAAGATGTGGACTTTACTTGGGACTGAAAGGCAGTAACTTACGACTCAATTTGGAACTCAAAGCCATTTTCGCATCCAAGTCCCTCTGTATATGCGTGTGTGTGTGTGTGTGCGCGCGCGCAAGCATGTGTGTGTGTGTGTGTGTTCCTGCTTATCTCCATGGTAGGAGGCATCAAGAGGTGCCTGCCTCCAGTGCCCAACTGATCAGTGGTCATCAAAGTACTGCAGGCGTTTTGATCGCTGCCAATTAGCTGAGCAGTGGGAGCAGGCATCCGGAAGTGCCTGCCATTGCGGGGTGGTGGTTTACAATTCCCTACACACACACCTCCACCACCTTCCTTTTCCTGCTCAGAGACCTGAGCTCTAGAGACTCAAGGTCAAGAGTTGAACCTCAAGCAGTACACTTGAGGTACACAAACTGTATTTGTATTAAAACAACAGACTGTTGACCATAGTTAGTCTCCATAGTTTTAGTGTTGCCCACAACCTACAGAAGAAGCAGACTGGGTGTGTTGTCTGAAAGGACCAAGGAAAATGTGGGAGTGGGTGCCTTGTGAGATAACATCTTACATGATGCAGAAGTTCATCTGTGGTTTGGCTGATTTACTCAGACGTTCTGCTCTGCATGTAATGTGCTTTAAGATGTCTGCCATGGCTTCACTTCATTGCCAAGTTTCTTGGACATTTTCAGACATCTGCAAAGGATGCCCTTGATTTGCAATTTGTAGTGACAACACTGGGCTATATTCTAAGACTGCTGTTAACTACTCTGTGCCTAATACCCATCTTAAATTGTTGAGCAAACTATTAAGTTAATACTAATAAAAACACAGGGATAATGTGAAGATAATTTTTTTAATGGCCTGCTTTACCGAGCTGATGCAAAGATGACTAAGATCATGTATTTAAGTACTTAGAACATATTAATACAAAACATTATAGGGCCGTGTGGAATTAATGTTACCAACTAGTTAACCTGTCCTCCACTACTCACCCCAACAGGATTTGTAAAATGCCATGAGTGTTGCCAAGCTGCAGAGTGAAACTAATGCACGCTTGTGGAAAATATGTATGTTTCTTTTTGTTTGTTTTTTTACTGATAAGAAGTAGAGACAGAGATAACTTCATCAGTAAGAACTCTCTCTCTCTCTCTCTCTCTCTCTCTCTCTCTCACACACACACACACACACACACACACACACACACACACACACACCCCTCTACCAGGTTTACTACAGCTTTGTCATCATGCCCTCAACTTAGAGAAGTTGCAGATAGTCGAGCACAGTATTTTTAAATACATATTTAAAAATGCATCTTACCAACTTCATGACTTCAAACGTAAAAATACATAAATGGCCTCTAATCATCAGATTTCAACTTGGCAGCACCCTCAAGGGCATACCAAGATTGCTTAACAGAGAGTAATTATCTCATACTTTTCCATAAACACCTTGTCAATTTCACAATGAAGGTGGTAAAATAGTGGATTTCCTGCTCTCACATTCTTTTAGCGTGGAAATTCTCCCCCCCTTGGATGACAATATTGCTACAATTAAGTCATGTACATTTAAAGAAAAAGCACTAACCACAATAAATGCTCTTAAATGTCATAGATAGTGTGTTTTGTAATTGAACCTTAAGCATGCCCAAGAGCTGGCATCTGAACTTTGCTGTGAACCCCTGATTTTAGATCTCATTCATTTCCAAGACCCTCTGAAAACATAAAAGATTAGTTTAACATTAAGCCTGAGGAAGGGTTATTTGGAAAAAGTGAATGCTCACTTAGTGTTCTCTGATTTTTAGCTAGCCTTAAGAAAGGCATTGTGTTGTTCCTCTTTTGGATTGCCCCCTCCCCTCAGAACAGCACAGCTGCCTACATTTTTAGTGAACTTTGAAGAAATAAAAGAGGTTTGCTCGTTTTGCCACACACTGATTTTAGTCAATGAAAGATTCATAAGAACTGCAACAAATGGAGACCTATAATTTGCCATGTCACCCCAGACACATGGAAACATGTGGAATACAACATTTTCCTTCTACACCAATCCACAGTGATGGGGGCGGGAGAGAAACAAAGCATGAAGAGATGTGAATTTTCAAAAGACTGCATCACAGATCCAAACTGCTTTCAACAGAATCAAGAGTTATCAACCGGAATTTTAGTGGAAATATTTTCAGAGAAAATGGGAGTTCCTTTTTTTTATTTTTGGCTGTTTGAAGTCTCTAATCTTTTTTTCCCCTTTCATTTTTACTCCTGAGATGAGACAAGAGCAGAGTGCTTGAGACCAATAAATAAGTTGAGAGAGAGAGAGAGAGAGAGAGAGAGAGAGAGAGAGAGAGAGAATGAGAATGAGAATGAGAATGACTTAATGCCAGACATTTCTTTTTAAGTTTTGGGGCTAAGCTTTTAAGCACAGCTTGCTTTCTTGAAAGCATAGCTTTCATCCTATGGCATAAGTTGCATGCTTTTGCTACTCACATACTACTTGTGAGTAAGAACAACTAAATACAGTACAATTCAAAATAAAATTCTGGATTGAGCTACAAATCTCAAATGCATCCCGGCCACATCTGGGAAGACCTAGTCTTATACTGGATGTGCACAATGAGGAGACATAAAGAAAGCAACCACTCGCTGTCTGTCTGTCTGTCTGTCTGTCTGTCTGTCTGTCTATCTATCTATCTATCTATCTATCTATCTATCTATCTATCTATCTATCTATCTATCTATC
>JAJKFI010000003.1:16796157-16894360 GCA_029204185.1 Lerista edwardsae
ATCTATCTATCTATCTATCTATCTATCTATCTATCTATCTATCTATCACAGATCCGAGCAGCCACATAGGGGTGGCTGGCGCCTACCCCGGGGTAAGGGAAGGAATGTGACATAATAAGCGTCCAGTGATTTCTCTTCCAAAAGAAGCATGAACTATGATAACCCTTTGTTCTTAGAACTTCTCACTGCTCAGAGAAGTGAGGCAGAGGCACATAATGTCATTTTATTTTATAATTTTATTACATTCTGAGATTTAAACATTGCTTTGGGGCTGAGAATTTAATTTATACACACAGCCATACCAATGTTACTGCTTTTCTGCTATGCAAGGACACAGAAGATGTGTTGACCAAGCATCTGGCTTAAGATATTAAAGCAGTCTTTTGCTTGTATTTTTCATAACTATTGGAATAAGAATTACCATGGTAAGAAGAATTTCTCAAATATGTTCTTTTTCCTTCACCACTCTCATTATTGGATTCAGAACTGATGCAGGATCCACTAGGCCTCTCTTTTACTTTTAAGCAGAACGGTCAATTAATATAAGATAGCAGCTGTATTCTGCAGGGAAACTGGCAGAGAAAGCTCACAACTGTCTGGAACTGAACGCGATATCCAACTCTGTTGTACAATGATCAATTCAATGACAGAACATCTGCTTGTCTCATTCTCTGCAAGTTCAAATTTATATTCTGCTACTCTTCTGTCTTCCATGTTAGAGATTCGTGACATATTTTTGGCACTATGGCCCTGTGCTTCAGTGCTTAAGAAAAAAAAACAGTTTTATATGTCTGTTGCTGTTATAAAGTACTTATGGAATTGATCTTCCATACAGATTTTCCCCATACACTGTTTCATAACCTGAACTATCTCAACTGTGCACGGAGAATCCAAGCCAACACTCTGCAATAAGTCACTGAAGGGTTGCAGTTGCCAACAGCAATACTTCAGAAACCACTGAAGACAGACAAATTCACACAGTTTTATTGGAAACATTAAACCAATGGCATCAGCAAAGATTCTAGGGTTAAGAGAACTCACAAATATTCTCTCCAGACCTAAAGGAATGTCTTCAAACGTCTGGCAGAAAACTTTCAAGCATACAGCTGCTTTACTCCAAACTATGTTTTTCCGAGTTTAAAATTACACTTTGATTTTAATGCTCCTTGCGTTGTTAAAAAAAAAAAAACCCCAACATATTTTTTTTTTCACGAAAGTGTTTTGCAATAGCATATGGGGTCATGTATTTGGAAAATATGTCCTACTGCGGTTTTGGAGTGAGAGACCCTCTAAGGAAGGTTAATAAAACTACTGTTTCTAACACTGGCAGGCTTTTGGCCTGTCATCTCACCAGAGGGCAATTCTATTTGCCTCTGTGAGCCAGAAAGTCTGAAATAGGCTTTGAGGGCTCCCAAGGAGAACTTATTCAAAGAAACCTGTGCAGTTATTAGATGTGTAATCACTGTTTATTCAAACTGGAAATTAGAACACTGTGGTACTGATACAAGTCTGAAAGCTGATATTTCCTTGTGTATTGAAAGTCACAGAAAAACCTCAAAAGTAGAATCTTTTGTGAAAGAAAGAAAGAAAGCCAAGGTTAGACAGATTGCAACAAGAACTGGGCTTCTGTTCTGTAGAGCTGCTGTCAACAGCTGGAGATTCCTTTTCAATGAAATATCTAAAGAAAAGCTCCATGGTATATGATTGCATGTACTTGATTCTGGTGGCTCCTCATAAATACCAAGTATGCATCTAGGCCAGAGAACAGGTGTGATCAATGCTGTTCTGAAATCCCTGTTATGCTCTCTGTATTTCACCTTGATCCCCACAGGTGGCTGTTCCACAGGTAAAGACACCATGTGTATCCCAAGAAAAGCCTCTATAGCCCACCTGACCTACTAGATCCAATGAGGCTCCTGTGGCTTTCCAAACTCCCTGGAAGACAGTGAAATGATTGGTGCAGCCGGACCTCACAGGCACATGTTACTTGGCTGTTAGATATAATGGCACAATAGCCCTGCTGGGAGGAGATGGTTGGCTACAACACTTGTGTCAACTGACACAATACCCTTATGCAGTAGTGTCATTCACAAACAAGCTGCCGGAACGCGAGGCGGGACTTACCGCCTAATTGGCTGCCCGTTCGTGACGCATCGCTGCCTGCCCGACCGCTGCGCGGGCACCCCTGGCTTCGAAGGGGGTGCCCGCTTGCCTGGGGGGCGCGCTGGGTGCCTAGGCGAGCTGCAGAGGGGCGCGCCACCCGGAGGGAGCCCCCACGGCGGGCGGGCAGGCAGCGACGTGTCACGGACTGCCTGTCAATCAAGCGGTAAGTCCCGCCTTGCGTTCTGGCAGCTCGTTTGTGAATGACACTACTGCCCTTATGACAATTAATACATATGAGTTCCAGCAGGGAAGACATGGATGGTAGTGTTTTTTCTCCTGTCCCAGCCTTAACTTGTACTCTTAACAATGAGTAGAAATTGATTTGTACTCTTAACTGTGTTAGACATCCAGCAAGTAATGATTGCACCATTACAGCAAGGGGTAGACTCATCTGTTGAATGACTGCCTGCTAATGGCACTTCTATCAGAGAGAAGGGGGGGAAAGATGGTAATCCCCACATTGCAGAGATGACCTGACAACTTCAGGGTGAGGACATGCCAATGTTGTGGTGATGACGTGCTGCCATCAGGATGCCGCTCCATTGATAATAAGAAAAGTCAGTGTTTGTATGGATGCTGAAGGCACTGTTGGAAAGGGCTGTGCCTGTGTTGCTTTACCAGGACAAGCTTGGCATTTGGTTCTGCTTGTGCTGGCATCAGTGTGGCATTGCCAGGATGGGCTTAGGATACCCTGTGGCATGGGAAAAGGATTGGGCTGTAATTTGACTACCAAATAATAGCTTTGATAATATGACTGATTTGGCTGCAAGTTTTTTTTGGGGGGGGGTATGTACTGTATATCCTTACATACAAGTTCATATCTGGTCCCATGACAAGCACTGAGTAATAATCCCTTTCAAGTTTTTTTTTTTTGTATTTTATATAACAAGATTGTATTCCTTTGATGTTGTTTTTCCTGGAAAATAGAATGTGAAAGTCTCACACATCTAAAATAAATTTAAAAGGTGAAAGCTTTCAAGATGGCACAGTAATAAAACACTGTTTGTATCAAAGCACAAAAATAAACATGAGGCTCCACAATTATGACTTGTGTGCAAGAATTTACCCGACTTTTATAATCTATTAGTAGAGTTTGTTACCACAATTAATGAAGACAACGTCTTAATTCCCCAGTTGCATAAACCTGGTACAGCTCAACTAAATCTTATGCATTTCATTTAAAATAATCTTGGGTCATTATTGGTCACTTCTTAATATAACTTCTTAATGTTCTCTTTTCTTACAATTAATACTTGTGGTTCGAGTTAACTGGAATTACTCTACTTGACAGGGCTGGTTTGGATACTTTTGTCCAGGCTGGTCCCCTCTCATTCAATTAGGTACATATGTGAGCATGTCTCAGTCCTGTCCCAGCACACCCGCCTAATTCTTTCATTATCATGTTTGAACCTCACCCTTACATGTGCTCTAAACAGGTTTGCATGAAATTCTCTCCATGTAATTCAAAGCAAGGAGAAGGTGTGCCAGGATGGAGACCAAGCATCCCATATCAAGCATCAGCAGCTGATTCAAATAATACCATTTGCACCAGCACTATGAAAAAGCATAAATGTTCTAATACAGTGGTTCCCAAAGTCCTGCTCAGATGTTGGGAATGCACTGAATAGTGGTGGTGGTGGGGCTGCAGGGATGTCCCAATGGCACTGCTACAATTGCGGCACAATAGAACACCCAGGGGCCCAGGCGCGGTGGTGAAGACCAGAGCGGACTGTGAAGAGCTCCAGAAGGATTTCTCCAAGTTGGGGGAACGGGCAGAAAAATGGCAGATGCGTTTCAACGTAGACAAGTGTAAAGTGATGCACACTGGGGCAAAAACCCAAAACTTCACCTATAGGCTTATTATGGGTTCTGAGCTGTCTGTGATAGCTCAAGAGAGAGTTCTTGGGGTGCTGGTGGACAATTCAATGAAGGTATCGACCCAGTGTGCGGCAGCAACTAAGAAGGCCAATTCCATGCTAGGGGTAATTAAAAAAGGGGTTGAGAATAAAACAGCCAATATTATCATGCCATTGTACAAATCGATGGTAAGGCCACACCTGGAATATTGTGTACAGTTCTGATCACCGCATCTCAAAAAGGACATAGTGGAGTTGGAAAAGGTGCAGAAGAGAGCGACGAAAATGATTACGGGGCTGGGGCACCTCCCTTATGAAGAAAGACTGCAGCATTTGGGGCTCTTCAGCCTAGAAAAAAGGCGCCTGAGAGGGGACATGATTGAGACATACAAAATTATGCATGGAAGGGATAGAGTTGATAGAGGGATGTTCTTTTCCCTCTCTCAAAACACCAGAACCAGGGGGCATCCGCTAAAACTGAGGGTTGGGAAAGTTAAAACAGATAAAAGGAAGTATTTTTTTTACCCAGCAGGTAGTTAATCTGTGGAACTCTTTGCCACAGGAGGTGGTGATGGCATCTGGTCTAGATGCCTTTAAGAGGGGATTGGACAGATTTATGGAAGCAAAGTCCATCATGGGCTATAGGCAATGATGGGTTGTAACCTCCTTACATTAGTAGTAGGCTACTTCAGAGTACTGGGTACAAGGGAGTGGCAACAGGATCCAAGCATCTTGTTGTCTCATGCCTCCCTGGGGCACCTGGTGGGGCCACTGTGAGATACAGGAAGCTGGACTAGATGGGCCTTTGGCCTTATGTTCTTATGTACACCCTGAACAAAAATATTTGCAAATTCTGTTTCAAGGTGCTCAAAAGGATGGCCATGAAGCTGCCATTTTTGGCAACTGAAATTGTGTTTATTCCTATGCCAAATTTTGCAGCTGGATTATGGGGTTGTTTCTAGTTAGACATTAAAAAATGAGCGATTCATTTTGCAATCAATGCTAAATTCTACAACTGACAAATGCTTTCTAGTTTAGTCTTTCAGTTATTACCCATTGCATTAGAAGCAACAAACACAGGAAGCTGCCTTAGATCATTAGAATCTTAGTCAGAATATTGGTCTATTTAGCTCAGTATTGCCTCTATACCGACTGGGAGCTGCTCTTGTGTGGCTTCAGAGGTCCTTTTCTAGTTCTCCCTGGAAATATCCAGAGATTGTGCCTATGAGGGTGCAATCCTAACCTGGAGTTAGGCTGGCACAGTTAGGCCAGCAAAGTTTGGCTGGCACAAAGGCCAATGTAAAGCATGCTTGGAGCACTCTTGGACTCAGGGAGGATGGTGCATGTCTGTGTGCTGGCCCGTGTGACTCTGAGAGTGGTCCAAACATACCTTACATCGTCCCTTCTGCCAGCCAAACCTTGCTGGCCTAACTGTGCCAGCCTAACTCCAGGTTAGAATTGCACTCTCATACATAAAGTCTGTGCTTTACCACCAAAGCCTTCTAGCCATCTACTGTCACAGTCAATGCACAACATTGTGCTGGCATCACCAGCTCAATCGACCATTGGTCTGGCAGTAGAAAGCAGTCACGTATGCATGTGGCAGAGAACCATTGGGTTAGGAAACGCCACAATCTTGGAATTTCTGCTGTTCTTCTGCAGCACATTCAAAATACTTACCCAAAAGAGCAGATATGCAGTTTTTGCTCCACTAACGTATATTTATGGCATCCCTAATGTGAGGGGCGGGTAGAAAGATGCTGGTTTTTTTTTTTAAAGAAGCTTAACTATATGGCCCTTTGATCTTTTCCAAATAAATTATTCTCTGAGTCCTGTTTAATGAGATACAATTTGTATTCATTACCATCAACACTAAAACCAGATGGAAGTAAATAACCTGAAAAGAATCACAATTTCAAATATTTGCATGGAAGTTTCCCCCCTGAAAAGTATTCTTCTTTGTAAAGCAAAGTAGGAACCTAAAACTATTATGCTATTTCCATGAGTCACCATAATCACTGCTGCAGTCATCATATACGTACCCTAATAATGCAGTTTGTTCATTACTTAATTTTTCACAGAACTTTTCTACAGACAGTTCAAAGGATAAGGTTATAGAATTAACAATTACGTGGGACTATCTAAAAGTCCTCGGACAAAACACAATGGAGCAATTTGCTCCCTAGAGATAGCGTAGCAAACTCAGCAGGGCTGCTACACGTATACCCTGAGCTCTGTATCAGATGAAGAGTAAAGATTTTATAAATCCAGTTAAATTAGTCTCATCTGCAAATATCACTTGAATTACTGCTAATAATCAGCCTCTGATCATGTTCTTCCTGTTCACACATTCTTTGAAAGTATGTGATTTGTTACTTCTCTCACACAGTTGGCTTCCAGGAGTGAGAAATTAGCCTGCTTGAACCCTAACAGCTTATTATCCTGGGGAGTGCAGATAAATTATGTTCAGAAATGGATTCTATGAATGCTAAAAACAACTCATCTCTCTGCCTTATACAGTGAGGCTTCAGAGGGGAGAAAAAGAAACCAAAGGTCTTTTCCTTTTCCCACCTTCCTGAAACAATATATATAGCGACAAAGCATACAGCTTTGGAGCCTTCAGCCTTGAGCATGAGCTCCAGATGCAGCAGGAGCAGATTTCAGATGGCTAAAAAGATAAAAAGGTGTCCATTTTCCTTTCCCCTTCCTAAAAATGTCTTCCCTGTTGGTGAGATTTACTCAGCCCTCCATGGCTCCTGCTGTGGCCTGCGCTCCTGTTGATGGACTGTGGACCTTGTGTGTGATAAAATGTTGAGGTTACAACCAGTGATGTCATGCAGGGGGTACACGGGGGTACGCGAGTACCGGTTCCTAGGATTACAGCTGGCCCCGCCCATTCGCCCGCCCACTCGTTGACTCCGCCCCTGCAATGTCTGAATTTCCTGCACATTTGAGTTGCCTGCACATTTTCAGAGCCAGGCAGGCAGCGAGCGAAGCCTTGGCTTTCCTTGCCACGGAAAAATGAGCTGCTCTGGGGTTTTGGAACTGTTGGGTCACTTTAACATGATTTAACACTTTAAAATTGTCTGAGGCCTCAAAAAGGGCTTTTTTCATGGCACTTCCTGCCATGACATCACTTCTGGCTTATGACGTCACTTCCGACACGTGCCAATCAAAAATGAGTACCTGTTCTTAAATCATTTAGATGACACCACTGGTTACAACCCTAGCCACAGACTAAGCCCAACTGACTATGATGGAACTTACTTCTGAGTAGACATGCATAGGCTTGGACTGTATGGCACATAACGGAAATGCAAACTTCCAGTTCAAGGCTTTGCTCTAAAGGAAAAAAAAACAAGTCTTGGATCCTACTGTGTGCAAAAGTGAAAGATTTCCTCTTAAATGAAAAATCTGACACAGCTCTGGCCTCAGTTCACAGAAATAAGCATCTGCCAGAGCTTCATGGCTGCAAAGATCCTTCTTTCTCCATTTTTTTTACAGCCCTGTGAAGATGGGCAATCCTTGCCCTTAGCAGGTAGAATCTAGGTAGCTGCAGTAAATTCACGGACAGTGCAACCCTAAGCTTCTTTACGCAGAAGTTCAATAGGCAGGCAGCCCAGTCCTGAGCGGCCTGGCCACCACAGTGGGGCTCCTTGACAACTACCAGCTATTTTGCCAGTGGTGAATTGAGCATCCCCATGTTGGGCTGCTCAGTTTGAGGCGGAGTGTTGGATCTAGCCGTAGAAGCCACTGCTGGGTCCCACCCCCTCACGGGCCCTCTCTTCCCCTCCTCCTACCCAGTTCTTCTCCCTCCCTGCCTCCCCCATCCCAAGCCATTCCATCCACCCGTTTTGGGGCCAGGCAGTAACTGGCAGTGCTGTCGCGGATATGCTTTACGGAATGTTCGAGACACCTTTAGTTGGTGGTACACACATTCTACCAGCAATGACTTCAGGATTGGGCCCTTAGATGCTAGTAAGTGTTCTTAGGATTGCAGCCTGGGGTGGGGGTAAGAGTGTCAGACTAGGAGCCAGAATCAAATCTCCACTCAGTCATGAAGCTCACTGTCACTGAATGGCCATGGCAAAAATAAATAATACTGACAGTGTCTCTGCGTTCAGTTTATTTATGAAGACGTTTTATGAAATTTGCTTTAAATTGGATCAGAAATTACCTTTCTCCACCCATCCTACTTCAGAGGGGAAAAAGCCAGATCATTTACAGATCAGTTTGAAGCTCAGGAAGTGCTTGTTTCTAGCCACAAAACAGCATCTTTGCCACACCCCCTGTCATCCTTTATGGGCACAATCCTAATCTGGAGTTAGGCCAGCAAAGTTTGGCTAGCACAAAGGCCACCATAAAGCACATCTGGAGTCAGGGAGAATGGCACACGTCTGTGTGATGGCCCCTTTGACTCCAAGAGTGGTCTAAACATACTTTACAATGTTCCTTGTGCCGTCCAAACTTTGCTGGCCTAACTGTGCTGGCCTAACTCCAGTTAGGATTGTGCTCTACATCCCCTTATCTTAACTTAGTAGCCCCCAGAAACAATGAGAGGGAGAAGTGATTATAACAAATGAAACAGGGTGGAAAGGAACTGCTGTTGTACATGAACTTTGATTTTTTTTTTGTCTTGATCTTCCCTTCAGGTCATCATCAATAAAAGGAAATGCCTTTTGAAATTTTTACTACTTTTTTGTTGTGTTTTAGACATCGGAGAAAACATATAACCATAGGAATCTGCCTTAAAGTGAGTCAACTCATTGGTCCTTCTCCATTAGTCTTGCAACAATGGTTTCAAAGCAGGACTTTTCTGTCACCCTACCTGGACATTCTAGAGATTGTTCTTGGAAGCTTCTGCCTGCAAAGCACATGCTCAATACCACCAACCAGGAAGGAAAGTTTCCCAACAAGAAAAGTTGGGAAACACTCCCCACATGTCACTTTTCCTCTGAGCATTCTAACACTGGAAGCACACAACATTTCTGTCCATTCTCATCCCTGTGGCTGTAACTAATGAGAAGGAGAGTGTATTTTTTTATGGCTATGAGCTTGGTAGGGTGCTCAAGGGATCTGTCAAACTTTTCTGAGTGGAGAAGAATTGTGGGCATTTGCTCAACAATTTGAGGGTTCCCCCTAAAATCTGATTCCCCCCAAAATTCTCCTCCAAGCCAACAAGCTGATGTTAGTATCTCTACTGTTCTGTGTCTTCCACCCAAATAGGTTGTTTGGAGCACACACTGGAATTCACACACATCAGTTCACAACAGAATTTTTTCATAATAGAAAGGGAGTGGGTTGTATAACTTGATATCCAGTACACACCCTCTGTAGTGGCTGCCCAGAATGGACAGATCAAACAATTTCAATCAATTCTTGCCCTGACATGCTTTAGAATTCTGTTTATTGAGGCATAAGTCAAAATGTTTAAGGGCAAGCCTTCAAAACTGGATCGCTGGACCATCTTCAAAAGAGACCAGATGGTATCTAGCCCTTCTGACAACTGGACATAAAACAAACCAAAAAAGGATCAGGTTCTTTCTTTATGTCTCTGACTTAAAACATTAGATTCACATCTCACTGTGGCATTTTCTCCATGTTACGCTTGCTCACTAAGAGACTGTAAACATGTTAAGAATGTTGTTCTCTGCTTTTGAATTTTATCAAGCAAGGGAGCACATGATATTGTCATGAAATTGCCAACTTTTTCCAGGTTGCACATATGGCACTAAGGTTTTTAACAGAGCGGCATGAAAGTTTTAGCATATTTGACTTTGGAGTCACAAATATATGTTATATGGTATAAATTTTAGACCATAGCATTGAATTACATGTTTTCATCCAGATTTGTCACAAGAGTACCCTTATTCAAGTCTGCTACTCAGAAATTCGGTTCCTTTTGAATGCGTGATTTCAGAACTGCTCTGTGTTTGGAACAGCCTCAACCAGGAGGCTGGTAAAAGCCTTCCTCACTTAGGCCTCAGATCTATCTCTTGTCACTAGCGCTGATGCATTACACATGGAGGCGTGTGCTGTATCCTATTGGGGACTGAACTGGAGGCCTCCAAAGGGACGTTGGTTCCCTCACAAGGGGTAAGTCCCTTATCATTCTGTGGTTGTATTTAGACCTGCATCAGCTCTAGCTGACACAAGTCTGAGTGGACCTGGGGAAGTGTGGCTAGGCAAGCAGGGGGTATAGCATATTGGTGGTGCCATTGCTGCCAATGACTGCCCCCTGTCTGTCCCACCATGCCTCCCTGCAGCCCTGATCTCTGCCCCATTTCTTGCCCTCTTCACCCTGTTACACCCCTCCCTAACCTCGCCGCATGGGATTGGGCTGTTAGTTTCTTCAATTTCCTTCTTAAAACCCATCTTTTAAAGAAGCTTATGGCACCATGCCTTAGTATTCTTCCCCCACTCTAAGCTTAAGTATGTGAATTCTTACCCTTTATACCTCCATTTCCTTTCCTCCTAATCAATACCCTTTTGTCAGTATCTATATGTAAGCCCCTTAGAACAGGGACCTGTCTTTCACTCTGTGCCATGCACACAGATGACACTGTATAAACAAACAGAAAATAATCTTCCTACAGATGAATGATATTGTAGTCTTCTTGAATTGTTTGTGCACCCCCCCCCAAAGAGCACTCAAGACACCAAGCTGGGAGAATGGGCCACTTTTATTAACATACTAGCTTTTATGTACCCGGCTTCACCCGGGTGTTTATAGGTGCCATCCCTGACCCCCCCCCCACTCACCAGGCATGACCCGTTTATATGTCCCATCCCTGCCCCCCCCCTCACATGTGTGCCTGGGTGTTTATATGTCCCATCCCTGACCCCCCCACTCACATGTGTGCCCGGGTGTTTATCTGTCCCATCCCTGACCCCCCTACTCACATGTGTGCCCGGGTGTTTATCTGTCCCATCCCTGACCCCCCCCCCTCACATGTGTGCCCGGGTGTTTATATGTCCCATCCCTGACCGCCCCCCCCAGTGGTTTTCGGCCACCCCCGGGCGTGTTTTTTTTTTGTTAAAAATTACCCGGCAGTGACCGGGTGTTTATTTGTCCCATCCACGCTGCTGTACTGTTTCTGTTGCTCTAGATGTAGCAGCCCTCTGTTTCATATCCTGTAGTCGTTTGTGACGCTGCTGTACTGTTTGTGTTGCTCTAGATGTAGCAGCTCTGTCTCTCTTATCGTGTAGTCTTTTGTCACGCTGCTGTACTGTTTCTGTTGCTCTAGATATAGCAGCTCTGTGACGGAGTCGTGTGTTTTTTTCTTCAAGTGTTTCCTGTGTACGCTGTTGTTTCATCTTTGTAGCCTTTGGTTGCACCTGCCCAATTGCCTTACATTACACAGTGAAAGTAAACTTTCAGAGAGACAGCAACAGCCATAGCACCTTGTGCCAACTGTCCACTGCCAAGCAGGGACCGCCCACATGTCCACAGAACACATTTCCCTGGCCCTGTATCGGTTTGCCTGCAGGAAAACTGTTTGCTGCTGGTTGTCTTCCAACTGTAAAGAGTTCAGTTGCTGCCTGAAGATTCCGCATGTCATTTGCATGTCATTTGCATCTCATCATGACATCATCAGAGCCTCGGAATGCTGCGGCTCAGCCCATAGCCACCCATACAGAACCACAAATTCGCTTTTACCCGCGCCCGTGGGGGCGCGATCCGTTCCAAAACCGTGCAGCGACGGTCTTGTGGGGCCAAGGCACCTGCGTGCCGAGTTTGGCGCGAATCGGTCCAGGCGTTGCGGAGCCTATGTGGAACATACACACATACACACATACATACATACGCTCTTCTTTATATATATATAGATTTACAAGCGGGAAAATAGAAACTTGAGATCTGCAGCTCTTGCAGCTTTTTACTGCAGCAAAGCAAGTGTAGTATGGCAGAGAGGACATACAAGGGGCGCCAGAAACATCTGGCCCCCGGCCGGGCATTAAAACACCTGACTCCAAGCCACGCCCCTATTCAGGCGACAACAGCTTATCTCAGTCAACCCCGCGAGAGGGCCGGGTCAGCCGGACTGCGTAGGACCACCCCATGCCGCTGAGCTTTTGAGGCAGCCCCTGCAATCCAGGCACGGGACAACCCATCCTTTCCTTCGCGCCTCTGGGCCACTGAGGAGAGGAAGTGGGTTACCCTCCCCTTGCTAGATAGATAGATAGAAATTTATTTGTCATTGTACTCACGGTATGAGAACAACGAAATGAGGTGCTCTTCACATCTTACACTGGACAACACCAAATAACATATACAAATAACATTTAAAAACAACATTAAAAAATATAGATATAAGTACCATACAGTATACATTATTAAGACCACCAGATTCAAACCCCTGCATTTAGCCTGATCACAGCACTTGGGTAAAAACTATGTTTAAACCTACTTGTCCTAGCTTTCAACACTCTGTATCTTCTTCCCGACGGTAGAATCTCAAACATCGAGTGACCCGGATGTGAGGAATCTCTCAAGATTTTTTGTATCTTCCTACTACATCCCATGTTATACAAATCCTCCAGTGAGGGAAGAGGGCAGCCAATGATCTTTTGTGCCCTCTTTATCACTCTTTGGAGTGCCTTTTTCTCTGCCCCTGTGCAACTCATAAACCACACACAGAGGCAATAAGATGCCCTCAATAGAGCTTCGATAAAAGGCAACTAGTAGACTCTCCGACAGTTGTTGTAGTCTTAAAAGTCTCAGAAAATACAAACGTTGTTGGGCCTTTTTTTCTAGGGCTAAGGTGTTTGCACCCCATGTTAAATCTTGTTTCAAGGTAATACCTAGAAACTTACATTCCGCCACCTGTTCTACCAAACCACCTTCAATATACAATGGTTGGATGTCCGAACTGCTCTTCCTGTAATCCACTATAAATTCCTTTGTCTTACTTATATTAAAAATAAGATTATTTGCTTTGCACCAGAGGGACAACTGATGAACTTCATCCCTATAGGCAGACTCATCATTATCAGAAATGAGCCCCACCAGCGTTGTATCATCTGCAAACTTGATAATCTTGTTGCTCAGATGGATAGAGGTGCAATCAGATGTATAAATGGTGAATAAAAGTGGACTCAATACACATCCTTGAGGAGTGCCAGTATTAAGAATCTTTACAGAAGAGATATGTTCATTCATCCTAACCCTTTGAGAACGATGTGTTAAAAAATCCAGAATCCACCAACATATAGAATCCGGTAGCTTCAACTCTTTAAGCTTAAACAACAGTCTATGGGGTAATATAGTATTGAAAGCAGAACTGAAGTCAACAAAAAGTATTCTAACATACGTTCCTTTTTTCTCCAAATGAGATAGGGCAGTATGAAGAACGGTATTAACAGCATCCTCAGTAGATCTATTTGTTCTATATGCAAACTGATAATTGTCAAAGAAAACAGGAAGGCAAGAAATAATATACTTTCGAACTAACTGCTCGAAGCACTTCATTATCACAGAAGTCAATGCCACCGGCCTGTAGTCATTTAAAGCATGCTGACCTCAAGGTGCACACCGAAGGGGCCTGTTCCTGCCTTCAAACCCACACTACCTGCCAAAGAAATTGACCGAAATATTAATGAGATCAAGGAAAGAAACCAACCGGCCCAACAGTCTGGGGTAGGCGAAAAAACTATCCACCAATGGCCAATCAGGTGAATAGAAAAATTCCTACCTGGCCCCACCATGCAACCAGCAAAACTCAGACTGGTCAAAGGGCGGGTGGGCGGGTGTCGGAGCACATCCAGCATGCAAGAGGGGGAGAACAGAGCGTGGGCCTCTTAAATTCCTTCAAGCCCCACCCTCTGCTTCCTCCCTCAACAGGGATGCGGGATCTCGTGTGCTCAAGGGTGTGACCAACTAAATTTCGATCCTTGGGCTATTTGCGTTGGATCGGATTAATCATGTTCATTACAGCAGAGTAGAACTTCAAAGTCTACATTTCGTTCTAAGCAGCTTTAACTTTTCACTTTTCCAACAAAGGAGCCAGTATCTATGGGCTCTCACTTTCCAGCCCAGTTCCTCCTGAGACCATTCAATGTTATGCCTGGCTATACAATACCAATGGCAAGGTATAAGCAGCAATGACAGTTTACACAGTAACTTTATCGGCGTTTCATACCGTTTGCAGAATATGCAAGTGGAATACGGCCTCTAAATACAGCTATTAGCTTTCTGTGAGATAGTATTATTATACAGTATTTCCATACCGCCTTTCTCTCTGACTTTCACCATGAGTGAGAATCTTCCAGGCTCAAGGTGGTTAATATGGTCAAGGCAGAGATATGTCCAGACTCAATCTGCTAAACTAACCTGGTTTGACATGAAAAGATCTGGTCAGTAGGCTTCACCACTCTTCTCTTGCACAAATGTTTTCAAAGGGGAAAACTTTATTAAAGTAATGAAAGTAATGATACACTGCTGTAATATAGACACATACCCATAAAGTTTTATGTATTTGTTTACTATCAAAATAAGGTGAGATAAACAGAACACATATGAAAGAACTGAGGAGTAAAGGGGGAGGGAATCCCTCCTGAGACAAACCTAATAACTTTCTCCAAAAGCTCTCATAAATTATTAGCTTTGAAATCACTCAAAGTGTCTGAAACATAGTAGGTGTCAGTGATGTACTTGAAGTTCACCTAAGAAACTGCATCATCAAAATGCGCCGACAAAAACTGCCAGCAGCGATGCCACCTTGCAATCAATCACATATCTGTTTGAGAGTTATAAAGTGTCTGAAAGCTATAATTTCATCGGCTTCTAGCTGCATATATTTAAAAGTTCATATTCTTAGGGGTGAAAAGAAAAGCCTGAAAATATTTGTCAGCTCTGGTTTCCTCCAGATAAAACATGTATTTTTAGAGTATTCACAGAGAGCTGCTGCTGTTTTAAAAAATTAATATTATCTGCACTAACATAACTATTTGAATTTTTCAGGAGAACATACTGGTGGTTGAAGCCTGCAGTTTCCTAGTTAGCTAAGCTACAGAAAAAAGATATAGTTAAAAAACAAAACAAAATTATTATTGTTGTCTACACCATCAGCTGCATGGCTGCTGCTTGGGAACGATCAGACTCATGTCCATGCTGTAGTTTTTATGGATCTTGGATCTATGAACTCATCTGTCTTTTGCAAGCCAAACAGCACATGTACAAAGCATACAGGTGCACCATACTGTTTGGTGTGCCTACTTACAACAGCCTGGCTCTGGATATGTAGGCCTCTAGGGCAGATGACCGCAGAGTGAAAATACAGCTTCCAAAATGGATGGCCATCTTTTCTCCATGTTATGTGAACAACTGTAAACTATACAGGAAGAGTGGCACAACCAGCATCGTAGAAATTGGAATCCACATACACCCTTTCCAGAAATAATGCCCCAACATTGAATGAGGTGAAGATTAAAGAAGCCATTTTATTATTTTATTATCATTACTATTTGCCTGTAAACCGCTTTGTGAACTTCATGTTGAAAAGCGGTGTCTAAGTACCGATTGATTGATTGATTTCATCTGGCCTTCAGGAGGAGCTGCTGACTCCCCAGCAACATCTGGGGTTGCCCGAAAGCATGCTTTCACCTGGGCCCAAAGCTTTGCCGGCCTAACTCTAGGTTAGGCTTGTGCCTTGAGTAACAGATAGGGGCCAACAGTGAAAGCTTTGGCAGAATCTGGGAGGGGGGGAGAAACAGCACTCCTGAGAGAAGAGGGAGAGATATTTAGAACATCAATAGCTGCTTCTTCAGCATTCTAAGACATCAACAGAAAAACAATACTATTTTCTATGTGAGTTGATATAACTTACTGCCCAGTTAACAGCACAGAGAAACAAGTAGCCAAGCGTGAAAGGAATATTTCCATGGTACGGGTCCGCCCTGTATAATGGCGAACAAAGTGCCTCATTTCTATGCCAAGTGTAATAAAAAGAAGCGAGTGGGATCTTATGCATTGGATTTCTTTCATTCCCCCCCCCCAGCCTGCTGCCGCCCCTCCCACATCTCTCATGAATACTGAGTACTAAAGTGCTTCCTGTGCAGAACTATAGGACACATGCTGGGTGCTGCTCTTGAAGTGAGCTCAGCAAGGGTTGGAAGTAGGCAGCACTATGAGCTAATGGAAGAATAATTTAAAGTGAGCCTGGGTGGTTTAAAAAAGGGGGGACCCACACACATAGACGAATTACAGAAGAGTTGCTTTTCGTGTTTCATCTTTCCATTCCTTTTCCTTTCAAAGCTGAGTTTCAGTGATTTCTGGAACAGCAAGAAAGAGTTTAAGCCTTAATTATCATTGCTTGGTCATTTCAATTAACCTTGTTTTACATCTACGGCTGATAGCCATGCAAAGAATAATTAAATGACATGGCTCCTATACACATAAAGTTATTGTCATAGAGATTTCCAGAAATCAGCTGAACCAATTCCTTTGCAAAAGGAACTGCTGCTTAGTCTACATTTTCTCATACAGACACAATGTCTTACAAGGAATCTTTGATTCTGGAAATTCAATGCAATATATCTGGATCCCAGAGTGCCAGATGCTTGTCAGCTGTGTTGGCACACACGTGCTCTTCCTCCACCAGTGCTGCACCATGGACTGCTCGTGCCTCCCATCCTCAAAAGCAGGATGCGGATTAATGTGCCAAAATGAATAAAAGTTCAGCTGTAGTTCTGATATTCTCATAATAGAGCCTGGAGCTACAGTACCCGACAAAGTTGACTGCCAACAGGAATCAGGATTAGTCAAAGGAACATACTTTGTCATACCAGATATTTCACTCCTACGAGATGTAGTGTCCACTTAGCATGTGCTACCTTAAGAAATTATCCGTGAAGAATAGACCTGTTAGCTGTAACATAAAAAAGGTAAATGGAACCTGTATGTTCTGAGATATTGTAACTCTGACAGCCCAATCCTAACCTGCACTGGAGCAGGCAGGCCGGGTGGCCTGTGCTCATCCAACGCATGCTGGGAGGCGGCTGGAGTCTACCTTGGGGTCAAGGGATATTTTCCTCTTGACCCGGGGAAAGCCCCAACCAGTCCGATGGGGCTACTTGGATCTCCGCCAATGAAATTGCTGGTGCAAATCTGAGTGGCCTAGATGAGGCCTGACTGGCCAGGGAAGGGGATAAGGATCCAACCTAATGGCTAGATCCACATTCACCACCCTCCCCAGGCTGGCCTGTGCACAGGAGAGTATCTAGTAGGGGAGAGTATCTAGTAAGGGAGCAGACAGAATGGGGCAAATAGCATCAATACCGACTTGCAGACAAGATATTCTTATCCTGTTTCCCCCATTCCCTCTCCCTTACTCATCTTGGACCTCGGCCAAGCCAGTGAGCTCTGGAGGCAGGTCCAGATGGCAACATGGGTGGGGGGCATTTAGGTAGGATTGGGCTGTAAATATATACCATGGAGAGTTTGCTTTGACTAGTTCAGCTATAACTAATGACCCAACTATCTTGCTTTCACATGATAATTTAGTGATGAGGGAACAGTTTTTAAAGATTATTTGGAATATGTTCCAAAGGGAAAAAAATAGTGATTCTATGATGCCCACATAATCAAATTTCAATTATTAATTCATCTTATTTATTACTTAATATTCATAGGGCTATTTAGTCAGCTAGCTGTCCTAGCTTCATGAAGTATGTTTCTCTAAGGATAGCAAAAGAAATAATAGCTTAATTTGACTTACAGGGCACTTTTATGCCTGTGTAAAAATAAATCCCACTGTTTTCAATCAGATTTACTCCCATGTAAAGGCATTTAGGATTGAGGGCTGAGACTTGGGTTGGGATATTGCTAAAAATTAGTCTTTTTTTTGCTCTGATGCAAAACCCTAAGAATATAATAATAGTATACGTACGGGAACCCCATTTTAATGTATTTTAAAGAGCAGACAAATGTCGTCTTAGAAATTACAACTGTTCCCTGAAAAGTAGTTGTTGACTATTTCAACATTATAAATTTACAATGGGCACCATCAACCCAAATTCAGCATGTTTAAATAAGTCTACGTTAAATTGAGGAGAATTAAAGATTCTCCCAGTACAAGAGACTTAAATGTACTTAACTTGGGGCTTGATTATGCCCAGCATTTTCAAGGAGATTTTTCCTTTCAAGGTAGCCATCAGGAATGGAGTGGTTCTATTGTCCTGTCAATTCCTCCTTACTGTACCAAGAGAATTACTTCCTTTGCGTCAAGATAAAATGAATGCCATTTTTCACCCTAGAGGGAAGATGAGTATCATCCCTATCAACTAGTCCCATTCATGTCAGATTCAACTAGGATTAACAAGAGTTAAAAATACTAGTTTTAAGAAATTGCATTGCTAGAACTTATTCAGAGTCCAATCCTAACCTGGAATTGGGCCTGCACAGTTAGGCCAGCAAGGTTTGGCCAGGACAAGGGCCACTGTAAAGTGTGTTTGGACCACTCTCAGAGTCAGGGAGGATGTGCTGGCCTCTCTGACTCCAAGAGTGGTCCAAACATACTTTACAGTGTCCCTTGTGCCAGCCAAACTTTGCTGGCCTAACTGTGCCAGCCTAACTCCAGGTTAGGATTGCGCCCTCACTAATATAATAGAATGGGTTTAGCCTTGGTGAGGTAGGGTTTAATTTTTTTTTCTCCTTTTAAATAGGGGAGATGGAGTTCTGGCTATAATTTAGAGGGCTAAATAAAACTAACAAAAAAACCCAGGCTTGACAAGAAAAAGATTCTAATTAGTCACTCAATGCATAACTGCACAAGTTCACCCTAAAAGAACTACTCAGGGCCCAATCCTATCTACCTTTCCACCACCAATGCAGCTCTGAGGTAAGGGAGCAAATATTCCTTTACCTTGAGAAAGTCTCCAGTACTGCTTCTCCACTGCAGGATGCAGTACTTGCTCCCTTGGCACAGCTGCAGCAGTGCTGGAATGTTGGATAGGATTGGGCCCTCAGTATCTAACAGCCCAATCCTAACTAAATCCCCATGTGGCAATGCAGCAGTGCTGGCATAGCTTCTGCTGTATCCCACAGGGTATTTTTGCCCACTGGAGGCCTTCTCAGAGTAAGGGAACAGTAGTCCCCTTGCCCATGGGTCAACATGGATCAACTTGGACCTGCGCCAACTTGATCTAGAAAGACAGATGAGGACTAGACTTGCCAGGTTTTCAAAATGGCAATAAGGGACACATGGGTATTGGAATCCTGCTTTCTATCAAACTACTCAATGGTTACCAGAAATGATATAAAAACTGTGCAGTTATTAATTACTGTAGCTGGAAAACAACTGATAAAAGCCAGCTATTAAAATGTCTGCTAATGCGAATGAGAGACTAGGGGGCGGGACCTTGCATTGCAGGAGCCAATGGAGAAGTAAGAAGGACAAGGAGGGGGTGGAAGGCTCAGCTTGGAAGAGAACAGCTGCTGGCGGCTACCCAGTCCTTGTCCAGCCCAGCCGTAGCAGCAGCAGTAGTAGAATTTGAAAATGGGATTTTTAACATCCCATTTAACATTGATACAGGACACAATTTTTACATCTCAAATAAGGGAGGTCCCTTATAATACGGGACACCTGGCAAGTCTAATCAGAATTTGGCATGTGCCACCATCACCAAATTACCCCCTCCAGGGCCTAATCCACACTCCTTCCTGCCCCATCATCACCCCATTCCACCTACCCTCACCCACCTTCTGCTAAGTCCACCTTTTCCCCTGGCAGTGGCCCTGCAGTATGTGGTGATGGAAGCTGCTTTACAACTGCTGTAAAACTGCCTCTAACAGGGCCCGGCTGACACGGAATTGAGCTGACAGTGGTACAGACTTTTGCGTAGAGATGCCCAGGATTGCACTATAAAGGGTTTTTAAAACCCTACAAAAGTGTTCCATATTCACAAAAAGCCATGTAATGAGCAAATATGACATCCTAGGCACAATCCAACCGGTATCTATGAATCAGTCATTTTGTTATATTCAGGTGGGTCTTGAACCTTTTAGTACCTGGACCCACTTTTTAGAATGACAGTCTGTCCAGGACTCACCAGAAGTGATGTGGAAGTGCCATCATTGCGATGGCAGGTGGAAGTTCCATAATTGTGACACCAGAGCCTGCTGCTTTCCTGAGAATGCAGCAATAAGTTATTTCTCAGCTATTTTCCCAATAGCAAAGTGAATCAGAAAGCAAAAACCCTATTTACAACCCTGGCACAAGCAAAATAACTACACAGCCCTCCCCCTTCCTAGCATCCCATCTTCCCATATTTTCAATGATGGCTACTTGGTGCTTCGCAACTTACCTGAAATTGGCTCGCGACCCACTGGTTGGTCCCAACCAACAGTTTGGGAACCACTATTATATTCTGTATATAACCACTGTTATATTTATATGACCCAACTATAATATATGTTATATTCTATATAACCCAACTATTCAATTAACATACAACCTGAAATTGAAAGCAAATTCCTCTCCTGGGGACAAAATGCTGTTATTTTAATAGTGGGAAAATTAAATTATTCTAGAAGCTGAAATGTTATAACTATGCAATTATTGTGATTATGCAACAACAATAAAAGGATTTGAAAAAGCCCTTTTATTTTCTTTTTGCTTCTGTTTGGATTTGTATCTTATTGCTTATTCGTTTTCCAGGTTTCTTTCTTAAAATAAGCAAATTTGCATACTTCTAAAATAACTTGTTTACCTGAAAGATTAAACAAATCCGCCAAAAATGCTCAGTTCTTTTCCAGCTCAATCTTAATTAACTCCCTGCATAACGAAGCAGGAGTACCAATGTGGATACCTCTGCATCCCGTGGGGGAGTTATGGCCTCTGGAAAGCGCCTTGGCAAAAGGAAACATTTGCTTCCTTGCCACAGCAGAAGCCCCAGCAGTTGTCATGGGTCAACTCAGACCTATACCAGCTATATAGCTGGTGCAAGTCCAGGTTGATCCACGAAGGCAGGTCAGGCTAGGAAGGGGGTTAGGATTTGGCACTGCTGCTGCTGAACCTACCCTCTTCTGGGGCTGAATCTGCCCTCCTCCCTAACCCATCTCCTCCTTCCCACCCCACCCTCCTTCATCATGTTCCAACCCCTGTACTGCCTTATCTACTTTGGTGGACGTCCAGGTCCATCAGAGCACAGACCCAGCTGCTCACTGCTTGGAGCACTGGCCAGCACTAGCTGTAGCATAGACATGTTTGCGACTGCTATAAAGCATGTTATGCTGCCTAAACATGGACTCAGCTGGCATAATGGCTTGATAGGATTAGACCATTTCTTGCCATTGAGTTATCAAGTCATTTCCATTTGTGTTAGATGTTCTGCCTTCCCCCCTCTTTTAAGCAAGATGTTCTGGCTCCTTCCTCTCGTTTGAGGCTTAAAAGTATGGTTTGATCCAAGGAAAGCAGTTATGCGCAAGAGAGTATTCTGCATTAAATTAGAAGGCTTTTCATGCAATGCATCTCTGCTTTATAATTGGTGAGATAGATCGGTATGATTTTTATTTAGCTGCACTTTCATATAGTACAGTGATGGCGAACCTATGACACGTGTGTCAAAGGTGACACACCAAAGCATTTTTGGTGACACGCTGAGCCAGAGAAGTTAAGGGCTGCGCGCATGCAGGCCAACAACTAGTGGCGCCCGGATGAAGCTGCTGGCACTTACAAGACTTCCTTCCCTGAGCCAGGGCTGGGTGAGAGGCAATCAGAAGCAACTCCGCCCCCAAGCCCTTTCCCGCAGGGCTGGGAGCTACACGGTCCCAGGGGCAACAGTTCACGGTGGGAAGTTGCGTGCTTGGCGTTGCCTCCTCCACTTCTGTTTTCGCTTCCCACTCTGCCCGCAAGCGAACCCCTGCCCTGCTCGCAGGTGCTGCCTGGGGTGCTGCGAGGCCAGCTGCGTCCGCCAAGCTGACTCCCAAGTAGGTGTGCTGGGTGCACTCTGTTCCCAGCCACAGGTTGCAGCGGCTCGCCTGGCGCTTTGCTGTCCTGCCTGCTCGCCACTCCGGCTCCGCTCCCCACTTGCCCTGCTGCACAGGGCCTCGCTGAGAAGCGCTTCCGCCCACTTCCTAGGAGTGACGGAATTGGAGCCCCCCCGCCTTGGTGCGCAACTTCCCCCCCAGATCCCCACACACATTGCCATTTCTCTTCCTGCTTTCGTTTTTGCAGAAGGGGTGTTCAAGGCATGGGGTGGCCCTGGCCACACGGAAGGAAAGCCACCCGGTTCTTGAGCAGGCGGTGCGGCTCTCTAGTCTCCTTTCTGGTCATGCCCAGAGGCTAAGTCCATGCGATTTGGAGGCAGTTGGTGCCATTTCATTTGGCGCTGTTGGGCAAGCCTCACTTCCTGCAGCAGCCGCAGCGCTCAAGGGCAGATCCGCAACTCAGCTTCCCTTGCCTGGAGATCCCCCCTCCCTCCCGTGCTCCTGGCACAGAATTTTTTGTCTTTTGTTCTGGCGGGGGGGGGGGGTGACACACCAGCAGAGTTGAGTTATGAATTTTCCAAATTTCCAACACACCAAGCCCAGAAGGTTCGCCATCACTGATATAGTATGTGAAATTCACACACTTAAGAATAATTCTACAATTTAATGTGATTTTTTAAAATATCAGAATGCATAAGAAGGTGCATTACACCCTTACAGTACAAGCACAGACTATGTTAAATATGTGTTGAGTATAGTGTTTATTTCCCTATTAGTAGGAAATAACAGTGCTATCCTCATTAACAGCACCCCAGACATGCCACGTAGAGAGTACCCATTCCTAGGATTAGGGCTGGCCCCGCCCATTTGTCCGCCCACTCATCGACTCTGTCGGCGCTCCGCTCCGCCCCCTGCAACGTTTGAATTGCCTGCACATTTGAGTTGCCTGCATGTTCTCAGAGCCAGGCAGGCAGGCAGGCAGGCAGCGGAGTGAGGGAGACCAATGGCAGCAGCAGAGTGAGCAGGTAGGCTGCCTGGGGCTCCCTCCCTAGGAGGTGCGGCGGTTCCTGGGGGCGGTTCCTGGGTTCCGGCCATGACCTCACTTCCGGTGGGTGGGCCCCGACACAAGTGCCAATCAAAGGTGAGTACCTGTTGCTAAATCATTTAGATGCCATTACTGCAGCACCCCTTATATTAGCTGCTTTTGGACTCTAGACAGCCACAACACAATAAACACAACCTTTTTAAAAAATCTTACGCTATACATAAACTGAGCAATCTTTGCCCATGTTTGCAATAACAGCTTTTAAGATTCATGATTAGACAGTCCCTGAAGGAATTGCAGAGTTGAGTATGTAAATCTACGAAAGTGTTATTGAAGTGTTTGCACCCCAGTTGGGCAAAATATATCTGTTTTTGCAGCATTCCATATATATTGCAGTTGTGTAGTTTCATGCAAATAGAAATGCACAATAGAAATGCAATATCTGGGGCCAACAGTTGTTACTTGTGGCTAGTCTCATCCATAGCTACAGCTGGATGGGAACATTTTTGATGTGCAAGGTGCAAAATATCACTTCAGAAAACAACTAGAAAATTCAGCACAAGCAGGATATCGACTTATTACTAGGGAGAGACCAAACAGGTAAAAAATGAAATACCACTACATTGAGCTTATAAAACAATGTAATACAATCTCCTACACAATTAACAAAATAACCCCAAAATTACCTATTAAAGTGGTTATGGAGCATCTGTGGACCATTCTGAGTGCTTCTGACTGTGTTTCTAAGCCCCTAATTCCACAAGTAGCTCTGTTGCTTTCCCCCCAACAATCTGTAATCTTCTGAGCATGCTCAAATGCTGCCAAGGAAAATGCATGGACCCTTATGAAAAGTGAGCCACACTGTGCATTTAGTCGCAAGTAGACAAATGTGCCTCAGTCCATTTTGAAAAGCATGCCAAGAGGAAAGCAACACCACCAGAATGGTCCTGATCTGATTAACGCAGGCCCCCAAAAACATTCCTAAAGGACGTTCCTCCCTCCAAGCTGGCAAATATATTTAGCCAGTGATGTCATGCACCCACTACGCACCACTACGTGAGTACCGGTTCCTAGAAGTTGAGCTGGCCCTGCCCACTCGAGGCTGGCCCCATTGGCTGGTTGGCTCTGCAGCTGCGCATGCGTACTGCACGCCCGCAACCACTGCCTGCACTTTCTGTGAGGAGGTAGGCAGGCAGGCAGCGTGGTGGTGGTGGCAGCAGCGGCAGCAGCGGAGCGAGAGGACCGGAGGCAGCAGCAGAGGCAGCAGCAGCAGTGAGGGAGACCTGGGAATAAGGCAGCAAGCATGAGAAGGTAGGCTGCCTGGGGATCCCGCTCCCTCCAGCCACGCAGATCCAGTGTCCCGGTTCCTCCTGCAGACTCCCCCCAGCCCCAGCCCCCACGCGGTCTTTTTTTGGTCACCCGTTCCCCCTCCTGCTTCTTGCCGGCTCCTTGCATTTAACATTAAAGTTAAATGGGTCCCTGTCCCAAAAGGGCTTACAATCTAGTACAGTCTAGCCTGCTATTTAACCGGGGAACAGTTGAAGCAAAATATGTCTATACACATCTCTAGAAAGCAAAGCAATAGAAGTTAAATCAACACTAACCACAAGCTGAAGTTATTACAAACATGATCACACCCATGGCAACAATCATGACATCACTTCGGGCTATGACCTCACTTCCTGCCACGACATCACTTCCGGCTTATGACGTCACTTCCAGTGGGCGGACCCCGACAAGTGCCAATCAAAAGTGACTACCTGTTCCTAAATTATTTGGATGACACCACTGTATTTAGCCCTATGAAAAGCAAAACTGAGCTACACGATTGCATTTACTAGCATGTAAGCAAATGTTTTTATGGTTACTTGAGTTGCTACTGTATGTTGGTCTCCTTTTGTTTTCCCCTGCAGTTTAAAACCAGGATTTTTTTTTTCATAGCAATTCAATGCTATTTATTCAATTCTGTTGGTTTAAGTTGCTATATTCTCATTATTTTAATATTTCCTTAAATGACTCTGTTGTGTTTGGCAGCATTAGGTTCATTGCAGTTGTTCATTCAAGTACATGCAAATCTTAAATGGCTCCTGTAAGTTTAATTCAAGTTCTTAACTATGTAGTTGTGCTCTTTGTAGATGGAAGAAGTGTTTTATGACTGTGGGTAAAGACTACCAGAGTAGACTTTGCAAATTGTGGTCTCTGTTTTTGTCTATTGGGGTGCATTATTAACATCTTAATGTGAGTTGCTACCTTGATCATCATTAAGAATTTGGTTCACGTTGCAGAATCTCTAGGACAGTGGTTCTCAAACTCTATAGCACTGGGATCCACTTTTTTTTAGAAAAAAGAGTCTGTCTGGCTACTCTAGGTGCTTTGCAACCCTCCTGAAATTGGCTCACGACCCATTGGTGGGTCCCAACCCACAGTTTGGAAACCATTGTTCTAGGATTTTAATCTCAAAGTGGGAAGTAGTTGAATCACTAAGTGTCAATGTGTGCGCACAAACTCTAAGGTATCATGAAATGCACACCCTACCATTTCTCCCTTTGAAGCTGCTGAGGTACTGTATATTTTAAATTGCTGATAACCTCTTGTAAGATATTAAATAAATACAGTAACAGAAGCTTAGCACTGGATAGTGGGGAGCACTCAGGCAGTGACCCTTTATATGAGAATAGAGTTATTAAGAGCATGTTTTTGTTTCTGAAACATTTAAGGAATATAAGTTCTTGAAGTAGATATTAAAACAGTGCCAGGCCTTAGCTGGTCCCTGAAGAAATACCTCTGGAATTTCGCCACAGGATATCAATCCACACGTTACAACTTTTGAATGCAGATATTGTTGCCAGTTGTTTACTTGCCTTACATTGGTTTCTTCTGGTTCACATTTCTTGTGCATTTGTATGAGCAACTGGATCAAAAGCTTTGCTGAAATTCATATCGTATCAACTGTCTCTCCCTCCTTCCTCAAATAAATACGATATTTCATCAAAGGAAGAGACCAGGGTTTTTATTCATAAAATGAAGTTGACAGCCAGTAAACTCGCCACATTTTTCGACGTACTTTAGCTCTTCTCCAAAACAATTTTTATTTGAATAGTGTCTAAATGGAATCGTGCCCAATGGAAAACTTGCACTGAAAACACTTTTTTCCTCACTGAAACATCTAATGGTTGATCAACCTGCACTTTCTTTGAGAAAATCATTGTGTAAAAAAATGCACCAGAAGCTCCAGTATAGCTGTGTATACCCTAAGGCATAACTTTCTAAGCTACGTTTTGTAGAACTCTTGGGAGCCTATCCAGCATTCTTCAGTGAAAAGATTGTTAATGGAGAACAAACCTCCCTGATAGCCAGCTTGAATGCCACTACCAATCTTCCCTTGCACTATGTAGAAACATTGGAAGGCTAGGCAGTGGCAGTCCTGGAGGATGGGCAACCCCCAACTGGCAAACCCCCAGTCGGCTGCCCCCTGCCCCCCAGAAGTAATTGTGGTGATGTCATTGCGTCACCGCAATCACTTCTGCTTTTAGCAGCACTTGGAGCCTCCGATACTTGCAACCTTGCAGCAGCGCAAGATTCCTCCGTGTATTGGACGGACAGGTGCTGCTTCTAATGCTGTGAAGCCGCTTGGCTTTTTGGCATTAGAAATAGCACTTGTCCCTGCAATACATGGAAGAATCTAGAGCCCCTGCAGCCTCGAAGGGGCACAAGATTCCTCCGTGTATTGGAGTAACCAGGTGATGCTACAAACCCCCTCTGTGTTTTGGAGGGGTTAGGCCCGCTTGAAGCAGCGCCTGCCACCTCTGATAAAAAATGGAGAAGAAGACAGCAGTGGTGGCAGCGGCAGGGGGAAGGTTGTGGTGTTGCCCCCTTCTGGGTGGCACCTGGGGGCATTTGCCCCCTTAACCCCGCCTAGGTCTGCCACTGAGGCTAGGAATGCATTCTCAGGGTGCATTCTCAGTGTGCCCAGGTCACTGGTGAAGCTAGGCAGATCTGGCCTGTGGTCCACAGATTCCTAATTCTTACTGAGGAGTGATCTACCAGTTCAGAATGCAGGTTAAGACAAGTTTGACTATGCAGGATTGACTAAATGCTTCTCCATATAAAGGTTTCCTCCATACTGAAAACTAGATGCCTAGGAGAAGGCATCTCAGTCTTGGCTTCTTCCCAACATGATAATGTTTGTGCAGGTAATGATTTCTGTAAGAAATTTTCAGTCTGCAATTGTATGCATCCTTTCCAGGGACTCTCATTGGAGATATCGGGACTTAGGGTCCAATCCTGTCCTATTTTCGAGCACAGATGAAGCCATGCCAATGGTGTGTGCATTGCCTCCTGCAATGGAAGGGGGAGTCACGGAAGCTTCCTCATGGTAATGTTTGTTCCCTTACCTTGGGCTGCATTGTGGCTATATCTGCACTGGAATGTTGGATACGATTGGACCTTTAGTTCCAAGTAAACATTTATTCACTTGTGCTAAAGGTCATGGAAGCTCCAGCTACAGTCTCAAATGGCACTACTCATCCACAGGTTTACCATCTTGGTTAGAACTATGCTTGAGCAGACCATAAGAATCCACAACCCACTGCAATACATGTGAATTCCATGGGAAAGCCTCAGTCTTTCTTAGTAGATTTATGAGACGTGAGATTATTAATGAATAAGTTTGCCTGCATAAATTTATTTGCTTGCTGCAACAGACTCAACTACCCCTCTGCAACCTAATGGACAAAGCTGTTTTCATTCTTTAGATAAAACATTCTATGTTATGAATTTAATTTTATTGTCACAAAGAAATAATTTACATAGTGCTATACCAACATTATCTATTTACGCCATGCGTCACATAAGCAAAGACAGAGCATGGAATGGGGTGGGGGTGGGGGATAAAAGGTTCATCACCATTAAAAAAGTTGGCATATTTAAGAATTTTTGCTGCCAAGGGGACAGACCTAGAGTTGCTCAACTTTCTTTGCAGAGTTCTTAAAATGGAAATTACATAGAAGTTTACATGGATTCCTTTGCTCTGCAACAATTACAGAAGGCTTCAGTTTAAAAGAAGAATCAAAAGTTTTATTTCAGTTACGTTGTAACAGTAAACAGGCTTCTGCATAAACAGGAATCAGGCTTCAGCTCAGTTAATTCTTATTTATGTCTGTATAAAAACAAGATCAAATCCCATACAAGACTGCAGGCATATTGTGAAATGGCAGCATTTTTGTAAAACTTCAGAAGCAATTAGTGTTGCAGATTTACAGAGCGCTGGAACCATTTGTCTAGGATTGAGAGGGGCAGTCTTTTCATACTCCTGCCTTTGTCACAATATGAGCACTGAAGCAGACAAAGGAAGATAATGTACATTTGAACAAATAGGCAAGGAGATTTAACAAAGCAGCTGGCTGAACAAGACTTTCTTGACATGATGATTGGAGCTCTGTGTTTGAAGAGTTTTAGAGCCAGACTCACAACTTTGATAAACAATACGGGTCCATCAACCCAAGTCATGGTAATTATCCATACACAGCCAGCTGCTTTTTCAACCCCGTTACAAGTCAGGGACACACATGTTTGAACACTTTGGTAGCTGTTTTTTCATCTCCTCTAAACCAGTCAGTAATTAGCATTAACAAGGTTTTTACATTCAGTGCACTACATGAAAAAAAAAAAAGAAGCACTGGAAAAGAATCCTCAAACACTGAACAATTGGCGAGATCGCTGACGTGCCAAATTCAAAATTTCTTGGAACATCTGATGTTGGAGATGCATGTATTTATCTGTAAATTAGAGCTGCATGAGTTGCTGAGATGCTCACAGCTTGGAGAACCAGAATGAATGCTGACGGTCTCTAAACCTTCAAGGTTTGCCAGGGCTTCAGGGCTTCCAGTCCAAACAGATGGATTGGCTGAAAGGAACACTTTTCAGAATTCTTGCTGAAGCAAAAGGATACCCCCTACCTCGTAAACCGGCCTCCCAGCACAGAAAACAAAATAATATATTTAATGGCCCCCTGTTCTGTTCCATTATTTATATCCCTCGCATGCACTACCCAGCTGAGTAACACTCTTTGATGATTATATCTCCAAAGAACATTGCTGTGATCATGTAATATGCTGTGCAAACCATAGATAATCAAAATGAGAGAACCAACAAGGAAACTTTTTTGACTTTAATGAAAGTGAATTTAATTCTCACTGCAAAATGACAGAATGACAGCTTTCCTTTCTCAAAATGCTTGTGCAATGCAAACCTGCAGAAGGGAACCACCAATTAAGCACCGTGATTAGAACCAGATGTGGCACTGTGACTTCCTGCAACTGGATAGTGACTGGATAGTACACAGTAACAGCACCACGTGTCGTGATTAGTCATGGCCCCATTCAGCAAGTCGGACACAGTTTCAGAAAAGAGTGGTGATGCGACACAAACCCCGATAGGACTTGGTACCAAGTGGTCTTAGACAACTGACTGGTCCTGATGAGCAAGCAGACCCTAAGCACATTCCAAGCAGTTTGGACCAAAGCAGACTGAAGGCGATAAAAAGACAAAAGGTCAGACTCCCTGAGCAGGCAGTTGAAGTGCTCTGAAAAATTGTCCCCCTGCCCTGGACTCAAACATTCAGCTAGTTTCTCTTTCCTGAGATGCCAGGAAACCACCAATAGTTTCTAGGATTCAAGCTAGAACCTGGGCCACTTAAGCAGTTATTCTTTACCAAGGAAGTATAGCCTGGATCAAACCACAGTGCCATAATTACTATATAAGAGGTTAGTTTATCTGTTGCTGGACCAAGCTATTTGCCTGGGAATGCTATGACGTCCTGTGGACTACGTCCAGACAATCCTTCATCCTACTACCTGCTCTCTCCAGTTCACTGATCCTTTGCAGCTATCCAGCTCACAGCCTTTGCTCTCTGTTCCTATCTTCCTGCCTGAACTGGCTCTAAGTAGCATCTATCTAGTGAATTTGGCCCATCCCGTTGTCAAGAAATTACAGTCCATTTCCATTACAAATTTATTCTGCTCATCCTGCAAGGAACATGCACATCCCAAGCCCTGTGGACATGACACAGCAAGTCTTCTTAGGCATAAACAGTAAGCATGCGCTCACAATAGCCCATGTCCTAACATTGCTTCTTTGGTCATTTTGATGAGATTTCTACAAAGAATAAACAAATAGCATTAGTTTTGTTGCTGGCTGAGCATACAGATACTTATGTACGAATGTGATGGTGAAGAGTCCATCTGCAAGCAGATGTTAAACAATATGTGTATGATAAGAAAAAATGTCACTTGTCACCAATGCACTGTGGATGGGAATGTTTTTGCCTATCTCTGCCCTTCATGAGATTTGATGAATCTGTTGCATTGGATTGAACAGAAGTGAAGCTGAGCTGAGCTGAGGCTGCAACAGTGAGGGTCCAATTAAAACAAAACACACCTATTCAGTCAGATCCTGATTCAGCTCAAGGAAGCACAGCTCCAGTTTCATCATTGATCATTTAATTGCAGCCCATTCCATTCAGGAGGGCAGTGCCCATAGGAATGGTTTGTTTACATAAGCCTCTTTCCAAAGGGTTCCTCTCAACCACGCTATGGATGCACTTATAATTGGGCAGGGTTTCCAATCATGTAGTAGTACTACAAGCATAAGAACCCCATTATCACCTTTGTCTCAAAGGGCGTGACCTCCCCTCTCCCTGTCACACATTCAGCAAACACAAGGAGTGTTCATGACTGGTTGAACCTGGATTACAGAAGCAGTATAAAATCAGTACCTTGTAGCCATTGCTCTTTATGATAAATGAGTTATTACTGTTATCCGGGAGAAGCAGTGATGTCATGCACCCACTACGCACCACTATGCGAGGACCAGTTCCTAGAAGTTGAGCTGGCCCCGCCCACTCGAAGCTGGCCCCTGCTATTTAACCAGGGAACAGTTGAAGCAAAATATGTATATACACATCTCTAGAAAGCAAAGCGATAGAAGTTAAATCAACACTAACTACAAGCTGAAGTTATTACAAACATGATCACATCCATGGCAACAATCATGACATCACTTCCGGCTTATGACATCACTTCCGGTAGGCGGACCCCAACAAGTGCCAATCAAAAGTGAGTACCTGTTCCTAAATCATTTGGATGACACCACTGGGTAGAAGGTATCTGTAATAAAGCTGTATGGTTTAAATTCATCAGTGATAAGCATCAACCTGAAGTTTCCAACATCTAGCATTGCTACTTCATGTGAAGTCTCGGCTGGGTATTCAGTGCAGCACACAGCAAAGAAAGTTTCACTTTTTATTAATTTAGGACTCATCTCTGTCCAAAATGGGAGATTAAGGGCTCAATCCTAACCAATATTCTAGCACCTGGGTAAGGGCAATGGAGCTCAAAGGTAAGTGAACAAACATTTCCTTATTTTGGGAAGGACTCCGTGACTGCCCCCCAATTGCAGGATGCAGCACATGTCCCATTGGCACTGCTATGTCAGAGCTAGAAAGTTGCACCCTTATTAGGATTGCACCCTTATTAACATTACACTACATGCTTACTGTGGATGAGCAACAAGGAAGACACATTGGCAGAAAAGTTGTGATTGTGGCCTTACATAGGGTAGTTTGAGCTGGAAAGCTGAGAAGCAAGAACAGAGCATCTTTGCTCGCTTTACAAGCGGGGATTGGTTTGTTATCAAATGAAAAGGCCGTCAGAGTTGAAGGAGCTCTTACAAGCTAGGAGCTACTGTTTATACATCTGACAGCTGTTCTTGTGCTGCCTTGTTCTAAGTACAGCAGGCAAACAAAGAAAGCTTATACTTTTGAGCACTGAAATTACTTTGCAAGTGTGGCTCACGGGGGGTCTGCAGAAAGATTTTTGATTCCACATAAAGGGACATTTATCTTCTGAAACCCAGGGCTTCTGTTATGGCTA
This sequence comes from Lerista edwardsae, assembly GCA_029204185.1. Taxonomy (NCBI): domain Eukaryota; kingdom Metazoa; phylum Chordata; class Lepidosauria; order Squamata; family Scincidae; genus Lerista; species Lerista edwardsae. The sequence goes on from JAJKFI010000003.1 coordinate 16,828,081, forward strand.
ATGAAACTGAAGGTCAATTTGACATTGTACTGTAAACGATGGAGTGGGAGAATGGAGAATCTCTGGCTGGAGCAGCAGCAAGTCAATTATCATTGTTTTTAATAAGATCCACCGTTGCAATTAAGAAATATGCCACAAGTTTTACTTCGTAACACTAGTGCAGCTTTTGGATTCCTATACTTTTGAGCCTAATGTACCTTGTTTACTGCCCTTATTCTGATAATTAACAACATTTAGCATCTACATAGCATATACAAAGTTTTCAAAGTTATATTAGGGCACAGTCCGCCTAACCAGCTTTCCAGCACTGACGTAGCTGTGCCAATGGGGCATGTTCTGCATTCTGCAGTGGGGTAGTAGTCACGGAGGCCTCCTCAAGGTAAGGGAATGGTTGTTCCCTTGCTTCAGAACTGCAATGCCCTTACCCCGGTGCTGGAAAATTGGTCAGGATTGTGCCCTCAGTGTGTCAATTCTCATACCCGCTCTGGAAGTAGGTCACTACATTTTACAGGTTGGGTGGTGAAGCCCGGAAGGTCAGGTCCCTTCAAGCCCAGGTTCCTGTTATGTATGGTGTGGGGAGGGGTTAGGGTTAGATAGAGGTGGACAGAGCAGAAAGTCCTGTTGGCAATCGGTTACCACAGCAAATGAACTGAGCACTTCAGTGCTAAGGTTCCTCACTTCTTAGAGCAAACTGTTGCATGCTGGTAATACACTGAAGCTGTGATCTGTTCAGCCCTCTGATTCTCTTCCCTCGCCTACTTGCCGAAGGCTAACTAGTGAATGTGTTACAAATGTTTGAACTGGACAACTTGTGGTTCATAGCTCAGGCTCTTAACTACTATGCCATACCAGCTCTCACAGTAGTCATTTAGCGCCCAATCCTATGCACGCCTACCAATTATAGCCACTTCGGTTAGGTAAGTGGGAATAGGTCTTAAGGCTCAATCCTTAGTTCTCTAGTGCCCACAGTATGAACGTACCATGGGCACTGGTGTCACAAACATGCTAAAAGGCACTTTCAGCACAGGTGATAAAGCCGTACTTCCCTTGCTGGCCCAGCACCCAGCCAGCGCCAGGGCAACGTGAGTCTGGTGGCCGGTGAGTAAGGGACCACTGGCGTTGCACGCTTTCTGGGTGGGCGGGAGGGCGTTCCTGGGCAGGGGAGGGGTGGAGCAGGGTGAGACTGGCGGCCATGTTTGCTGCCAGATCAACACTTCTGTGTGGACCACACGGCTGACACAGAGGCCCTCGCATCTGCGCCAGCTAAATAGCTTGCACAGACACAAGGAGACCCATTAGCAGGGTTTACCTAGGGGAAGGGGACAAATGTCCCCTTCCTCCGAGGAGCCTTAGGCAGCTGTGTCTGGATACAGCAGTAGCCATTTGACACCCCTGCACCAGCAGCGGCCAGGCAGCTCAGGACTGGGCTGCCCATAGCTCAATCCTTTTATCATCAGACTTCAGTGCGGAATAGCCCCCGAGCTATTCAACAAATGCAAGGCCAGACCTGATGTTCCCAAGGAGATGGGCATTTCCAAAAGCTTGAGTTACATTATGCTGGAGCCAGCATAACCCAAGCCTGGAGGTTTGGAAATCAAAATCCATACTTTCATACTGGCATAGATTCACAGCGCAATCCTAGAACTCACGTAGCACTGATGCAATGTCGTTGCGTCAGCACTACATGCTTAGCACTGATGCGGGGGCGCTAAGCAGCACCCCCGCAGCGGCGCTAAAGCTCTGAAGCCAACGCTACTCATGGTGTCAACTTCAGAGCGCCGATGAAGCCGGTCGGCACGAGGGAGGCTCTGTGCCGAAGCGGCACGGAGATTGGTGGCAGGAAGGGAGACAGGGGTGGGACATGGGGGGCTCAGGAGGTGGCCATATGGCCACATCCTAAGTCCATCTGCGAGGCCGTGAGGCCACGAGGCCCTGATTCAGGCCGCGTGGTCTCCTCGGATCTGTGCCCGCTCTTTAGCGGGCGCAGATCTGAGGAGACATAGGCGAGGCTGGAGCCTCCCCTACAGTAAGGGAGTGCACACTCCCTTGCCATAGGGAAGCTCCAGTCTCTCCTACACAGTGTCGGGTATGTTGCTGGCCTGTCAGCCTTGCCAGTCTGGCGCTGTTTAGGATTGCGCCCTCAGTGAGCAGGTGCTTAACTCTACCACTTACTTAAATCAATGGATTTCCATTGACTTAATTTTGCTGGCTCATAGAGTTCTAATTTCACTATATTCCATTCATAGCAGTACACTACAGCAAAGTAAAAGAGGTGGGTTTTGTGAGGGTTCTCCCCCCCCCCGGGCGAAAACTTATTTACCTTTAAAGTGCATCACTATACCTAGGACACCTAGGGCACAATCATAAACACTCGGTAAAGCACATTTGCACAGCCTCCCTGACTCCAAGAGTAGTCCAAACACACTTTTCAGTGTATTTGCTACACTCCTGGGCTGGCACAAGTAACTTGTGCTGGCCTAACTCCAGGTTAGGATTGTGTCTTTATTGACACAAAATCAAAATCAATGCCTGTATTGGACAAGCACCAAACCCATGTTCTCCCAGTAAATTAATGAAGGGCCATAAGGTGAGTTGGACTGCTGCTTATTCATGACATCCCCAATAACTTAATTCTGACAGCATAGGCATAAGGGAACAGAATCCGTCTGCCTCTGCAAATGTAGGAACTGAGTGGCTTGATACTGAAGGTGAATTATTCCATCGCTCCTGTCTCTAATTTTAATTGAGATGGAATCGTATACCTGCTTCAAGGATATCCCAAATAGCTGTCATAAACTGCTTTTCAACTAAAAGGATGGATATCATGGATTATGTGGAGAAGAGTTATTAGATGGCTAGAAAAGTTTGACACGGGAAAAAAATAAGATTTGTGATCCTTTCTACCATCCGCTGGACTTCACATAGTAATAATTTCCACGCCTTGCATATGGAATTATACAAATGAACATGCTTGCAAACAACAGTATGAGGTGATCAAGGGGTGCATGCGCATTAGGCCATGCAACTGTGGGAGCCAGCCCTGCCTTGTTAAGCGAGAAGACAGTTTTGTTCAGCGTAGTGGGCTGACATGCTGTCATGGCTCTTGCATGAAGGAAAGCCAAAAATAACCAGCTGGAATAAGAAAGCCGGTGCCGTTGAACCAGCATTGAAAGACATAATTCACAATTAGTCCTACAGGACACAATTTGAGTGCTGGGGAAGATGCTCAAGCAATATATCACCACTGTCACAGATGTAAAGAGATGAATTTCTCTTTTGGCCCATGGCTGCTCCGATTGTGCCTTTTGATTTAATCTGAAGCATCCACATAAAAGACCCTGGTGGCATATGCTTGCTATTGAAGAAGCCTATTTTTCTGAGCAGCTAAGGACTCCAGAGAGGCATGAGTAAAACACAAGAACACATGCTGCATACCCTCTGGGATGTTTTCTTTCATACATGCTAATGAAGATTAAAGTGCAAGAAAGTGCAGATATCATTTGAACACATAATTAATGATGATTGATGCTTTATCATTCACGTATACTGCAAGGCTAATTCAGGGAAGAAGCAAAAACGAAAAAAACCCCCACCACCCCTCACTATATCCTGGGTCATATGGAGTTCGGCTTGCAAAAGGCTCCACTGAAGTACAATGTAAATTTAACCTTTGTTGTGCACTCAGCTGTCAACATGAGAGAACCAGCTGAAAACTATGAACGTTACAGAATCAGATGTGATAGTGGCATATCCTTGGAAAGGCAATGTGTTGCTTTCTTTTTTTAAATAAAAAATCCATGCTTCTTTTCTACTTTTGACTTTGCCATCAATGGCTGTAAAGGGAACAATTCCAGCCAGACTTAATGGTATCCTAGTCAGCAATAGGTCTGCCTGATAGTTCTCTGAAGCTCTAGACTGAAGCTTGGGCATTGCAGTTCATGAAGTATGTTGACCAGCTAAAAAGAAGTCAGAGGGAAACTGTGAGGAGGATAATGAGCCGTGACAACAAATAGTGATTTGTGTGATTAAACGACCTAGGACATTTTGGCTTAAAAAATGAAATTTAGGGAGAGTAAATTTATTTAAAATGTGAAAATGGCTTTGCAGTTGCAGAACTACTTGGGAGTTCTACTTGCAGTTGGCTTGGGAGAACTACTTGGGGCGCAATCCTAACCTGGAGTTAGGTGGGCATAAGCTAAGCCAGCAAAATTTGGCCAGCACAAGGGCCACCACAAAGTATGTTTGGACCACTCTCGGTCGAAAGGCCAGCACACAGACGTGCGCCATCCTCCCTGACTCCGAAAGTACTGTAGTCCAAATACGCTTTATGGTGGCCCTTGTGCGGGCCAGACTTTGCTGGCTTAGTTTGTGCCAGCCTAACTCCAGGTTAGGATTGTGCTCTCAGTCTTACTGGGGTGGGGGGCAACCCTGAGTCTGGCAGCACAGGCAGTACGAGTGTACTGCCCATGCTGCCATTACGAAAGGTACCATAAAGCACCTCCAGCACCGGTAATTAATTAAGCCATTACTGCTGGCGCTGGCATAGCACTGCTCCCAGGTGCCTGGCCACAGCAACGCAACACCAGTGACCAGTAAGTTCATTGTTCACTGGCGTTGCAGACTTTCCGGTCAGGGTGGGAGGGCAGAACTGAGCAGGGGGAGGAGCAGAACAGGGGATGAGACCAGCAATGACCTTCGCTGCCGGATGTTAACCTCCGTGTTGGGCCACACTGCCTGACACAATGGCCCTTGCCCCTGAGCCAGCAAAATTGGCAGTGCAGAGGCGAGGAGACCCATTGCCCACCCTGCACCCGACTCGCATCCTAAATCTCTTGACAGTCAGATTCATTGATTGATCTCCAGTTCTAGTACTAAGAGAGAGTGTGGATAAGGATCAAGTCCTCAACCTGGCAGAGAGGCAATAGCAAGTTCCAATATAGATGCTGACATTTGCCTAAATTTTACTTGTTCATGAATATGAGAGAGAGAGAGAGAGAGAGAGAGAGAGAGAGAGAGAGAGAGAGAGAGAGAGAGAGAGAGAGAGAGAGAGAGAGAGCTGATTCAAGCTGGAAAAGAATTCAAGGGTTTTAAAGCTTCTCTTGCAGAAGTTGCCTCAGTGATGTCATTCAGGGGGAACAGACCAGAACGGGCGTTCCGGATCCTAACGGGCTCCGTGGCTGGTTCTGGGTTTTTTGTTTTTTGTTTTCAACATTTGAATTTGGCTCTTTGGCTCACCTCGGCCACACATGCTCACTGCATGCAGCAGCCGTTGCCTGCACTTTGTGTGAGCGAGGCAGGCAGGCAGCAGGCAGCGGCACGAGAAAGTGAACAAAGTGGCGGCAGCAGCAGAATTTTACCTTACCAGCGGCGAGGGAAGAAGCAACAGGTAGGTAGGCTGCGTGCCTGGGCCTCCCTCCAGCCGCGGACCCCGACAAGTGCCAATCAAAAGTGAGTTCCTGTTCCTAAATCATTTGAATGACCCCACTGAGTTGCCTTATGTTGCTATAATGAAATTGAGCCGCCACAAGTGGCCTACTGTAGCCAGGCAATTCAGATTTCTATTTGCCTGGTATTTATCATGCCAAACAACAGTATGTTGTTGGAGTTGCATCTTTAAACTTTGCAGTTTAAAGTTCACATCACAGAACTCTCCTTCCTTGAAGTACAAAGTCACCTGCAAGTCTAATGACAAAGCAGTGAGCAAAGGGTCTCTTGGGCCAAAATAGTCTAAAGATCAGGCCATAAATCCATTGAAGGAAGAACGTGAACAGTCCCAACAAGCACAATGTCTGACTTTCTGAGGCTGTGACTGCGTCTGCTATTTTAGTCCAGTGCAAATGGGCTCAGCACTATGTCAGGTGTCATATCTGTTTGGAGTCACAAGATGTGATGGTATCAGTTATGTCATGGAGCATCCTTCTGTCAGGCCAGTAGGCATTTCAAGCCCTAAGTAACTCTGTTTATAGGAAGGAAATCAGAACTTGCCAGCTGGAGGACAGACAAATTACAAATGTACAGAAAACAATTAATAGTTCACCCATACTTCTAGCTGAGACAGAGACAAGTAGGAAAGGGGGGGAGAGAAACCATGTGCAGTTTCATACGCATCATATCACTCATAATTCCCTCTTCTAGCAAATTTAAGAGTCGAATATCAATCAGTTTGGAAATAAATTCCTTAAAAACAACCTGGTGATTTTTATATACTTGGAAGACTCTCAAGGCATGCAAAAATTTAATAGGTTGCAAACTGAAATAAATTATGTTAAATTAGTTTTTTTTTATTATTATTAAAAAGTATGAACACTTAAATGCCAGAATGAGACTTTAGTGGTTCAGAAGTCTAACTTAGGCCTGGAAGATTCAGGTTCAAATCCCCGCTCAGCCATGAACCGTCTTGGGTGATCTTGGGCCACTCACTGAGGACAAAAGGAGGGGAGGAACCATGTGCACCACCCTGAGACGGACAAAAAGTGGTATAAAAATGTGAAAAATTTGGCTTATAAATAATTAAAATTGCCCTGTGAGCTTTCAGGACCTAAGGAATGTTCAGGGAACAGAGACAAGAATATACTAAAGGACGTTGTCCCAGTGTATGGAAAGGGAGTCTTGGAAGTCAAGGACAGGAATTACTGCCTTTTCTGCTATCTTTTGCTATCTTCCCAAATCTTTAAACCCTGTGGGGCCCAATCCTATCCAGCCTTCCAGCATGGTTGCAGCTGCAATGCAGCCTCAAGGTAAGGGGCAAAAAGGTCCGCTACCTTGTGGACGGCCTCTGTGACCGTCTCACACACTCCAATGGATGCAGTGCATGTCCCATTGGCATGGCTGCATCAGCGATGGAAAGTTGGATAGGATTGGGGCCTTCATATTATCTTGCACAGTGGCTTGGGGGGGGGGGAGAAAGGAGATTCAGAAGAGGAGGAGAGGAAAACAGTGTGATCTTGGAGCCCTCAACAGTGCTCCAAGCCTTCTCTTCCACATTTGCTGGAGATTCAGAGCAACATTTATTTGTGTGTGGCATTTGTGCTTCAGTACCCTAATCCAAGATATGCTTCCTGACCCAGTACTCCTGCACTGTCAAGATACACACACTCAAGTAAGATTTAAAACCAATTAACTTCCATTCCTCTCTTTCTTTGCAAAAGTTGGAGAGGCTTCCATGGCAGCCCCAGTGTTCTCACGTCCAGACCCTCTTAAGCTTCAATAATGCTGCATTATCAGGTGTGCCAACACAGTCAATGTGCATGAAAAGAGATAGCATGAAAAGCAGCTCCACCTTGATTCAGGTGTTTTTTATTTCACGCTTATAGCCCAGCTCATTGTCTGAATTGCTGAAAGCAGCTGACAGCGAGTTCACAGGTAGTCTCTCAACTAGGGGCTTAATAGGGCCAGACTTGCAAATGTGTTCTAGCAATCCACAGTGCAGAAGTTTTTCTTCTCTGTGTTTCTTCGATCTTCAATAAAAGTTATTTTGGAACTTAAGGTGAACATAATGTGAGTAAGTCAGCCATTGGCTTAAGACTGGTCCAACTAGCAGTGCTATAGATGAGCCCATAACAAGTAGTACAAAGTCTACTGAGATGGAGCACAATTGATTTCTTTGATTCTTCTTCAGTCTTTATACATTGACTTATTGAAGCAGTTGCCTCCGTCATTTTATTTCCCTACAAAGCCAAATTTGTCATTGGGAAGCTATTTTAACTCACTGTGCTTTCATTTCCCCACCAACAGAAGCAACATAATATAGTGTCGACTATCAGTACATAAACCACTAGAAATAGAAACCACTAGAAATAATTTCCTAAAAAAGAACAAGCTGGCCTAGTAGAAATAGCTTCCTGCACTGGAATAGGAAACTAGCAAAGCATCATCAATATGTAACTCACATTGTTTAGACAGAACTGACTTGTAAATTGTGTTCTTTTATTGCTAGAAGAACAGCTGAAGCAAAGAAAAGTGTTGTGCTACAGAGAGAAAAGGGTATAAAAACAACTTCACTGAGCAAGGTTTAATGTTGCAAGAGAGCAATATGATTTATGGGAGAGAAAAATATTATTGTTGGCTTTAAAAACAAAACAAAGCACAAAAAACCTTGGATAATATACTGTGATAGGAGTTAACATTTTTAAACTATCCTCGCTTCTACTTCAGATAATGATTGATGAGGCTAAGGTTTGGAACGAATAACGCAGCACAGAGATCAATTCTTTTAAAACAGTGGCTCTCCCTTGCTTTGGCAAAGCAAGGCGACCCAAGGTAGAACTCACTCTCTGTATCCTGCTGGTACAATATGTTTTCACAGGGAGGAGGTGCTCTACCACTAAATGTTTTTGTTCACCTGCAGGTTTCCACTCAAACAATCCAACCAAACCCTCCTTTGCACTTCTGTGAACATAGTTGATCCATTTTTGTATTTTGCTATGTTTATCAGGTCTCCATGTCCCTTACTCCCCATTTTCTGTATTTCAGATCCTGCTCTGATGTCACACTGCATCTTTAGAAACTGCATTGTGCAGCCTGATCCTGTGAACTTGGAAGTCAATACTGGTGATAAAATGAAAAGCACAAAATGAAGCCCAAATCCCAAACTTCTCAAATGAGAAGCACCATGACAAATATTTAGGAATTGATATTAAGAATGGGAGTGGTCCATGGAATGCCTGCATGGAGTGCAATTAATTTAACCTTTTACTAACAGATCACAAATAAGAGCCATTAAAGAGTTTCCATGACTATTGAACAGCTAATATTTGAACCTGTGTTAAAATGATATCTGCCATTTGGACTCAAAGCTATAATAGTCAAATTCCGCTTCTAATTATAATTTAAGTGATTCTAAAACTCTGACATTTCACATGCCATAGTGAGGAATACCCAGTTTGAAATTTTACTACAAAAGTTAATGACCCTATTAACTCTAATTTGTTTACTCACTAGTCTGGAACACTTTCTTCCACAGGTACCTCTTTGATGTTCAAAATTAAACTTCCTAAAGGCTTGAGAAATTAAATGCTAAAGGAGGTCAATTATATTGCAATTGCCTTAAAAACAAGGACCGCTACTCCTACTTCACTCTAAAATAATGTTTTCATGATCTTCAAACTAATATGATTAGCACTGAATTCATGTTCAGTGCCTTGTCAATGAGTTTAGAATCATAAACTTGTCTGGGAATATCTGTGATGAAGCAATACATTCACTGTAGCCTTTTCTTTGAATTCAGATATATTTATCAGTAGTCAAAGTCAAATCTTTATTATGGTCACTGACCAGCATAGAACAAAACCAATACTACTAGTCATGAACTATATAACATATTTGTCAGTATAATTAATCATTCTAAGGATGACAAAGTCATTGTTGACTTCGTGATCAAAACAATGCACTATTTGATTTGAACATTGGTCCCAGACTGTGCAATCCTATACATGTCTACTCAGAAGTTAGTCTCATTGAGTTTATGGCCAAATTGGATCTTTGACCTATGCCAGCATTTTCCCCACCTGTATAGGCTCAATGATGGCCCCACTGGTGCAGACGTCCACCTGCCTATAGACATACACTTGCACAACATCAGAACAATGCTGTTCCAAGGTTAACTTTGCTGGTGGAGATGCCAAAAGGAGATTGGGGCATAATTTGGGAAGGTGAGGAGGTCTTGGCATATCCCACTGTTTTTCAAACTGTGGTTCAGGACCTACTAGATGGGTCCTGAGAGAATTTCAGGTGGGTCGAGTAGCACCTAACACAACTATCACTGGAAACTATCACTGTCGTTATTTTGCTTGTGTCGCGACAGTAAATAGTATCTTTTTTCTGATTCACTTTGCTTTTGGAAAATGGCAGAGAAATTACCCAACTTTTTGCTGCATTCTCAGAAAATCAGCAGGCTCTGGTGTCACAATGATGACATTTCCAGTCATGACATCACTTCTGCTGGGTCTTGGACAGATTGTCATTCTAGAAAGTGTGTCCCGGTGCTTAAAACGTTGACAACCACTGCCATATCCAACCCTATCCCCCAATTTCACACCCCCGACACTGGAAAAGCACTACAGAGGAGGTGTAGGTAGGTGAGAACCTATAGGGAACAACAGATGAAGGAACAAATTACTAGAAATGTATTATAGCATCTCCCACCACACCACGCACTTTCCTTCAATGAAACATAGGATACTGCCAACCATCAACCACAGGATGTAAGTGCCTGCCTAGGAAACTATAGCACAGATGTGGCTATGTGGTAATGCTACACCTCTCCAGGCTCTCAAAGGAGAACTCTGGACATGGGAACCATAGTGAAAGTTTTACCAAGGGTAAGGCACACTTTCATATGCTTGGCAGCTGTCTTTGTACAAACGTGTCTTTTTCAGTGGCTGTTGCTGTTGCTGGTGGTGTTCCGCATTTTTTAGATTGTGAGCTCTTTTGAGACAGGGAGCCATTTAACTATTACTTGCCTGTAAACCGCTTTGGGAAGTTCATGTTGAAAAGCTGTATATAAATTGATTGATTGACTGACTGATTGATTGAATCCCAAGCTGCGACTCGTTGATGGTGCATTTCTGCCTATCGCTTCCTTCTGACCAGTGATGTCATGCAGGGGGTACGCGGGGGTACGCGAGTACCGGTTTCTAGGATTACAGCTGGCCCCGCCCATTCGCCTGCCCACTCGTCGACTCCGCCCTCTGCAACGTTTGAATTTCCTGCATGTTTGAGTTGCCTGCATGTTCTCAGAGCAAGCGGAGCCTTGCCTTTCCTTGCCACTGAAAAATGAGTTGCTCTGGGGTTTTAACATGATGCCAGGCCTCCTTCACATGTTCTGGGGGTGCTGTGGAATACTGTTGCAACTGTTGGGTCAGTTTAAAATCATCTGAGGCCTCAAAAAGGGCTTTTTTCATGTCCCTTCCTGCCACGACCTCACTTCCGGCTTATGATGTCACTTCCGGTGGGCGGGTCCTGACATGTGCCAATCAAAAGTGAGTACCTGTTCTTAAATCATTTAGATGACACCACTGCTTCTGACCCTTCTGACCCTTCCTAGATCCAGTGAGGCCCCAGTGGCTTTGTGAACTGCATCCATGACAATCAACTGATAAGCCAGACCTCACAGGCACCAGCTGTCTTTTAGAAAACTCGCAGTGGCACAAGAATACTTTTGGAAGGAGATGTTTGGCAACCCTACTTGTGTGTTTCTGATGCAAACATTGAAATGGGAGAAAACTCAGAGCCCACTCCTATACAACTTCCCAGCACCAATACACCTGGGGTGTAGCCTCAAGGTAAGGTAGCAATTGTTTTCTTATCTTGAAGAGGTATAGCTGACTGACTCCCCCACCACAGGGTGTATCACATGCCATCTTGACATGGCTGAATCAGCACTGGAAAGCAGTGGTGGTCCTAGAGAGGGGCAAAATGGTAAGTTTTGCAGGAGCCTGAGCTCCTGTGTAAAGTGGCTTACCTCCATGGCCATTCGTGGCTCAGAGAGCTGGCTTGGAGGCTTTGCCGTCTGAGCCGTGAATGGCTCTGGAGGCAAGGGGGAAGGGCAGTTTTACACAGGATCTCAGGCTCCTGCAAAACTAAGTGTTCCCTCCCTCTAGGAACACCACTGCTGGAAGGTATAGTAGGATAAGACCGCACCCACCACTGCATCTAACTAAAGCTGTAGATACATTTTGCCTAAAGTAAAACATAGCACATATTTGGAGACCCCTGCTCAGGCAGAACAACAGTAGGACTTTCAAGGAAAGCTGACTGATTTTGATAAGATTTTTTTGAAGGAGATTTTTGCACACTTCTCTAGTTATAATTGAATGCTCATGCAACTCACATGTGTCATGACTGGATTTGGACACTTTCATATGCTTGGCAGCTGTCTCTCAAACTAAAATGCGTCTTAAAAATGCACTACTGAAATATTCATCAGTACAGATAAGTCAAAATATTTTCAGCATAGCCTGATATACCAGGCAAAACTCTTGTCCAGCAGGTGAAAGGTTCATGCTATTTTAAATACAGATCTCAGGCTAATCTGTTTGCAAATCTGAAACTAGGAATGTTGTCAACATCTTCATATCCGCTAGCTAAATTAAAGCAAGCAAAGACAATATTTCCCATGTAGTGTACCATAGGTCTAGTGAAACTTAGATGCTTCAATCCAGGAATCACCATATGACATACACACTCCTCCTTCAGTTCAATGTATGGCCCTATTTTCTTTCCTAATAGAAATTCTGGAAGGCAATGATCCTAAACAACTAAGATCTCTAGATCTGGTCCAGGTCCTTTCACAGTGTCTGTGATGGTTGGGCCATGTGCTGCTTTCCAACGTCTTTGGAGAATACAAAGCATGTGCCTGACTGTTGGTGTAGCGTGTTGATAAGTATTGCTCTTCTTTTGTTCATTTTATTCTACGTTGACCAAATTGTCTGTAGGCAAAGTAAGCCTTCTGGTGGTTGTACATGTTATGCCAATAAAGGTTTTTATGACTATAACTATGTACCGGACTGTGTACCATTTGGGGGGGCAATCAATGGTAACCAATCTTCCCCACCCTACTTCCTCTCCTGTGGTTTCATATCATGCAGGGTGTGGAAGGAATTTCTCAGCCCCTCCCCACAACATCTCCCTTGAGCCCGCCCTACAATCTCTGTGCATTCCACCTTATTGCAGGACAACTACTACTATTCCTTTTCCCTTCTTGCTTTACAGACCAGAGCTTGGGGAGCCTGAGTGGACCTGTGGAGAGGAGACTGGTGGTGGTAGTGGCCTCAAGCATCTCCTAGGCTGCTCCTGCTAAACTCCTCACTTCCTCTTTGTAAGATGACAAGGCAGGATGATTGGTGCTAGACCAGACATGGCCACACAATAAGCAGGCAGTTGGGCGAGAACCCAATCCTATGCATGTCTACTCAGAAGTCTCATTATAGTCACTGGGGCTTACTCCCAGGAAAGTGCGGATAGAATTGTATGACCAGCAATAGAAAGGCTGCATGTGGGGCTTTGCCAAACCACTGAAAAAGCCATTTCAGCCATTCTCATCAGGATTATGTTGTGCATGGAGGAAAAGGCGGGTGCCCTCCTTGACCTGGAATGAGTGGAATCCCATGATGCACCCCACACAAAAGCAGCAAAATGGCAGCTTTTGTCAATCTGCAAATACCCAAAATGACATGGGAATATGGTGCCTGTTCTCTCAGAGGATTATCCACACCTGATCAAAGAACCAAAAGGCGATGTGCATCTCCCAAATGAGGGTCTCCCAACCTTGATTTTGGTCCTATTTGATATCTATCGATCGATCGATCGATCAATCGATCGATCGATAGATGCTATGCATTCAGGCTAAACATAGATATAAGCTGCAATTTTCTTTTCTGATAGCAGCTCTGTACTACTACTTTGTATAGTACAAAGTATATATAGCTACTTTGCTATATTTTTCAGGACTGAATCCTGAAATCCACATGATCTGAATCATTTTTTTATAACTGATTTATCCCTCTCTTGTGCAGTACCAGGAGTACAACACATATACGTAAGGATGCAACTATTTCTTAGTGTCTCACCTGCGTGTGGAATTCTGTCTCAAAAAGAATTATGGATAGTTGCATATGGCTGTTCCTTAATAATTACAAACCAAGAAATAATAAAGTATTGTGAAGAAGTTTGTTACTACACTTGCAGAACTGTGTTAGTTGGCATAGAAGAAAAATAAATAAATAATAAAAATCAGTCACAAGCTTTTGTAAAACATTGAAAGTAAAGAACACTTTACATAGGACGGATAGGACGAAGAATAGGACAGTAAATCAATACTGGAAAACTAAGGAACTTTTTTTCTGTGCAGTTCTATATTTTCTTTTATCCTCAGTTAAATCTATGCAGACTTGAAATCACAAACATTTTCTGCCCTCACACAATCCATTTATTTGTTTCTAGTTGCATGATAGAAGTGCCCAGATAAATAGAAAGATAGTTGGTTGTATGGCTTGTTTTATAATGTGTGCTGATTGGTGAATAACATAAGAAAAGTATTATTAACTGACTAACACATAGTCCACTTTCACCAAATGTATAGTCCCAATTAAAATCAATATAATTAATCTACATAGTATATTAACCTATACAGGTGGATCCATTTTAACCACAGAAATTTATATTTTTTTTTCATTTTTTATCCTGAAATTGAACACTTGTGGCTAAAAAAAATTCACCGAGTAATTAAACCTGCAGATTTAGCCCACACCCATACCCCAAACCCAACCAGAGCTAAGCTCCGTTTGGGTCTGGAAGGCTTTCTGAGGCATGTGCAGGCCATGAGGATCCTTCTGTGTCCTTGGTAGGTCTCAGAATGACTGTTTTGGCAACAAAACATTACTTCTGTTTTCCAGCGAAATGCACACAAGACAATAAGATGCCTGCATCCTGTTGCCACTCCCTTGCATCTGGCATTCTGAGATAACCTACTTCTAAAACCAGGAGGCTGCACATACCCATCATGCCTTGTAACCTGTGATGGACTTTTCTTCAAAAAATCTGTCCGATTTCCATTTAAAGGCAGCCAGGCCAGATGCCATCACCACATCCTGGAGCAAGGTAGGTTGCAATGAATTCAGTGGTGTGCATTGACAGGTAAGAGTATATAAGATGGCAAGCTTAGGGCGCAATCCTAACCAATTTTCAAGCACTGACATAGCTGTGCCAGTGGAGCATGAGCTGCATCCTGCAGTGGAGTAGTAGTCATGGAGGCCTCCTCAAAGTAAGGGTATGTTTGTTCCCTTACCTCAAAGCTGTACTGTCTTTACCCCAGTGCTGGAAATTTGGTTAGGATTACACCCTTAAGCTCTGATGCTCCTTCAGGCTAACCTAGGGACTAGGGCTCATATGATCTCTCATTTAAAAAGTAATAAGAATCCATCTGGGTATCTAAGAACATAAGAAAAGGCCTGCTGGATCAGGCCAAAAGGCCTATCTTGTCCAGTAGCCTCTTTCCCACAGGGGCCTATCACCAGCCTCTGCAAAATGCCAAAGAAAAGCATTTTTCCTGCCTTTGTTCTTCTGCGACAGGTACTCTGAGGCATACTGAGGCTGAAACAGAGGTCGTACATAGTAATCATGACTTCTAGCCATGGATTGACTTCTCCATATATTTGTCCAATCCCCTTTTAAAACTATCAAAGCTTGCGGTCATCATGACACTTTTTGGCAATGAATTCCATGCACTAATTATGCGCAGATGAAAAGTACCTCCTGGGCAGCCCAATCCTTACTATTCCAGCCTAGTATGGCCAACATAGCAAGGCTATATCCTAAAGCCCATTAGGAGGCAGCAGCAACAATGTGCAGGACAAGGGGAGTTTTTTCCCTTGCACCCGTGTAAGCCCTGGTCACTCCTATGGGCCTGTTCAGATCTGCGCTGGCAAAATAGGCGCAAAGGAACATGGACAGGAGCGGCCCAAATTGGGGCCACCCTGGCCGGGAACGGGATTTAGGTTTTGGCACTATGGCCATCCTGTGTCACAACCCCCGTCTCCACCCACTGCGCCGCCCATTTACGCCCCCGGAACGCCTCTGTAATGCCTTCGTGGAGGCCCTGCACTGACTGAGTGCTGCCAACACTTGACTGGTGCTACCGACAGTTGTGGCAGCGTCCAAGCGTTGGCGCTGCTGCGTGTGCCAGTCCAGCACCATAGCGCCGCTGTGGGTGTGATTTACGGTACGTTTGCGACAGCGTTTAGCTGGTGCAAGAGCGCAGTGCCAGTGCAAAGGGGGTATAGGATTGCGCTCTCAGGCAATCTACTCTCTCACCAGTTAAGTTCATTGAATGATTCCTGGTCTAGTATTATGATAGAGGGAGAAAGACCTTTCGCGATACACACTGTCCTGTACAATTTTCTAAGCTAGCCCCCTACCCAAATTTTTAGCCCATTTCCTAGAATGGAAGTCTTTAGCCTTCTGATCAGTTTGGTGCCCAATTTTTTTTTTTTTGGGGGGGGAGGCATATAACAGTCTTATTTTAAAACGCTTTCCTAATGACCCCAGCATGGAATTCACCTCTTTCACTGCTGCTGCACATTGAGTTGACATTTGCATTGAGCTCCCCACTATGACCTCAAGGTCTCTTTCTTTCTTTGTCACCGACATGGCAGATTCCATCCATCTACAAGAGGAATTTTCCTTTTTGCCCCAGTGTGCATCAGTTCACACTTATTTACAGTGAGCTGCATTTGTCATTGGTTGCCCATTCATTCCTTTTGCAGCCCTTCATAAACTGTTCAGGACCCTTCACAATCTGCCTTGGTTTTTTATTGCCCTGAATAATTTGGTATTACCTGCAAACCTGACCACATTATTCTTTGTCCCTAACTTTGGATCTTTTATGAACTAGACAAAAGCCTAAGTTCCAAAGCAGATCCTTGAAGACCTCATTGCTTACTCTCCTCCGTCATGACAATTGCTGAACTATTAGCTGCTTCCTGTTTCTTCAATCAGATACCAATCCACACAATCCTAAGAACATGATTCGCCAGCACAGCAGCCCCTGCGCTGGTGGAAAGTGTCACAAATGTAAGACGTGTTGATGACCCTTGTCCTAGGCCAGCTGGCATTATACTGGGGTGCTTGGATTTCTGACAGCTGGCAGAGGCTCAGTTAGCCCCATAGGGCAGGCTGGGGCATTACTCAGGGTAAGAGGAAAAATATCCCCTTACTCTGAGGACACCTCTAGCTGCCTCCTAACCTGTGCTGGTTAAAGCACAGGCCATGTGGCCTTACTGTGCCAGCGCAGGTTAGAATTGGGCCGTCATTTTTCTAGATGCTTAATAATGTTATACAGTTTTTAATTACGCTTTCCATCAGTTTACCTGAAACAGACATTGAACTGCCTGGCCACTGATTTCCCAATCCCCCTTCTTCAATATACTTATTATTTGGCCTAGATCTCAGTTCTTCAGGCTCTCTCCTAAATCAGTTCAAGATGGGTAGTCGCCCTACATATTCAGTGATAAAGTCACAATATCCATCTCCTCTTTCCGTTTCCCTTCTATTTTCTTGTTATTTAATGATTCAACTGCCTCCTTGGCAGGTTTCTTACTTCTGATGTATATAAGGATGTTTTTATTGTATACCTTGTTGCTTCTAGCCATGTGCTCTTTACATTCTTCTTTCACCTTGTTTATTTTCAGTTTGTTGTCATCAATCTTCATGAAAAATGGCTCCCCACTTATTTATTTGCTTAAAAGGTTTATATTTCACCTTTTAGAGTTTAAAAAAACCCTCAGATAGTGGCATGTTTAAATAACAATAAATACAACACAGGCTGATATCAGTGCATGCTATTAGTATTCTGTCCTGTTAGTGTATCTAAGTAATTATGTACAGTATGTTTAATGTTTTTTTCTTACTTCCTATTTGTATGGCTTATGCAAGTATTTCTTGCTTTTCTGAATTAAGAAAAAAATCCACAGCCAGAAAATATATCAGTTAACAACCTTGTGGAATAAAGAGGTCATAATGACCTGCTTGAAAGTTGGGAATGAAGGGGATTGACATCAATCAACTAACAGTATTTATATACCGCTTTTCAACACAAAGTTCACAAAGTGGTTTACAGGCAAATAATAGTAATAAAAGTTAAATTATAAAGTTAAACTCCCCAGGCAGGGAGTTCCACAGATGGGATTCCACTACAGAAAAACAACAACAACAACAACTGTTGCCCAATGAGTTTATCAGAGAGCAGAGCTTGTGCAGTGGAATGTAAATGCAGGCACATAGACATAGTGATGGCAATAGACCCAGATTGTGTGTAGCATTTTAAAAGTGAAGACTAGCACTTTGAATTCGGACCAGGAACAAACTGGCAACTAGTACAGATGTTTCAGAATTTGAATAACACTGTGGCAGCTCTAGTCTCCTGTCAGCATCGGGCAGTCTCATTCTGCACCAGCTGAAGACTATAAACCCTTTTCAAAGGCAGCCCCATTTATTTATTTATTTATTTAGTTGAATAATTTATACTCCACCTTTCCTGTGCGGAAGCAAATGCCCAAAGCGGCTTACAGAGAACAAAACAAAATACAATGTAACCATAATAAGTAAAACACATTAAAACAACAACAAATTAAACATTAACGGGAACACCAACAGAATGAAAGCTAGACCCAATTCTCCATATCAGGACATATTAGAGTGTAGGAAAAACAATTGACTAGGGGAGTGAAACAGATTGTGACAATATACCAGAGGGACAGAGGGCAGACAGCCATAAGGTCATCCAAAGGCCAGACTAAACAGGTATGATGTGAGCCCTCTCCGAAAGGCCACAAAGGAGAGCTTAGTTCATTCCATATTTGTGGAGCCACTACAGAGAAGGCTCATCCCCAAGTTGTCATCCCTTTATGTAGACTGTATTGCAGTAGTCAAGTCTAGAGGGGATCACAGCATGTGACTGACTTTATATGGCAATTATGCTTGCCACATGTCCACCATGGCAACAAATATAGTGTGAGTGGCAGACTATACTGTGATGTACACAGGGGCAGACCTAGTGAAAATGGCGCCCAGGGCACCCAATAGAAGTGCACCCCCACAGGAGCCCAGGTCTACCCATTAGAAACAGCCACGGGTAGACCAGGGCTCCACAGAGCCCAGATCTACCCAATGGAAACAGCCACGGGTAGACCAGGGCTCCGCAGAGCCCGGATCTACCCATTAGAAACGGCTGTGGATAGACCTGGGCTCCCTATAGGGAAACAACAGCAGGGCCCACATCTACCCATTAGGACCAGCCATGGATAGACCAATATTCCACAGGTCAGGAAGGCATCCATAGTGCAGACCTTCCCCCACCCATTCAAAGAATCTTTCTAGTGCCAAGGCCATCCAGTGCCAAGGCATAACTTTTAAGGTCACGGTGAGCTTAGCCTTAGTTTTTTTTTGTAGTTGGTTCTTAACGTTTGCTGACTTCAGTTTGAAATCCCTATGTCTCCACTTCCAAAAATCTGAGTCAGTGTCTGAAAAAGCCACATGTGAGCAGAGACCATCATGCGATGCTTCCAATTTGCATGGAAGATTAGCATGTGCCTGCCCCCCCCCAGTTATATAGGCAAATTGGAAGCATTGCATGATGGTCTCTGCATGATGCAATGCTTGATGGTCATGTGGCTTTTTCAGACACATCCAGTACATACACTGGATGTACATGCACCTTTGAGCTATGATTGAACAGGGGTTCCCAGACATGAGTATTTCCTGGAACCAATTTTAGGCCATCCACCTTGTTCACATTATATAATGATGCAATGGCTAATATGATTGCTGTAGTAGTAGTAATAGGTAGACTTGACATTCTCCCTTAGATTTAACCACAAACAAAGCAAATTTCTTGTCTGTTTAACTCATTGTTTCTCCCTTCATTCCCAAGGAAGTTCTTGGACCTTGTACTTCTGAATGGCTCAGGAAAAATGGATACAACTGGAAACCAGTGCTTTGGATTAAGAAAACCATAGCTGGGGGCTGATTTTGTAAACTACAGATGGTGATTCCAGAGCCAGCCTTATTTTAATAAGTCTTCACATTTGAAGGGGGTGATAAATGCTTCTAATTTTTCCCCCCTGCACTGTAATTGCTAACTGCCTGCAGAAAAGGAATGATAATGAAAGCAGCCCCTCAACATGCAAAGCATTCATGCCACTACCTCATTTCTAGAAGGGGGAAAAACTGAGATTGAAAGAACAAAATAAAAGATTAACAGAAAATCATTTTTGTAAAATTGATTTCTTTTTTTTTTTAAAGAAACCTGCAGATTAAATCAATGGAACACAGTATCACTTATACCTTCCATGTAATTGCTCATTTTCCATTATCACCACATCAGATTTTCTCAATATTTGATTTTTAAAAAATATAGGAAACAAACCACAAAATGGAAGGAAATGGCCTGTTAGAGAACCTGGTTTAAGATGAATTGCGTAGTATTTGTTCTTATAGCACTCGCTGGCTGCAATCGCATAGCAAAGGAGGGCAAAGAGTACATTGCCCAGGTAACACACCTTGAGGGGATGTCTTAGAGGCTTCTGATAGGAATTTCCAGTTTTTGCAGAAAACCAGAAGTGCCTTTTGGAGGCCTCTAACACCCTCCCTCATGCTGTGGTACCCGGGGCCTCAGAAGGTACCCAGTGCCCTTGCAAGTGCCTTTTGGAGTACTGTATGGGAGTGTTAAAATTTGGTATGTGTATTATGGGGTATGGGGGTGTTTTTTTAACACCCTGGGTTTTGGGCCCCTGGGTGTCAAATTCCTTAGTTATGTCACTGCCTGCCTCTATCTTTTCTTTGGTCCGTAGTCAATTGTTGAATATGTGTGTGATAGGGATTCCTTTGCTTGCTTATTTCCCATTTTCACCATGTTCTACACCTAGCTGAGGCATTTAGAGCACAATCCTAAACTGGAGTTAGGCCGGCACAGTTAGGCCAGCAAAGTTTGGCTGGCACAGGGGCACTGTAAAGTATGTTTGGACCACTCTCAGAGTCTGAGAGGTCAGCACACAGACATGATCCCTCCTCTCTGACTCTAACAGTGGTCCAAACATGCTGGTGGCTCTGGTGCTAGCCAAACTTTGCTGGCCTAACTGTGCCATTAGGCCTAACTCCAGGTTAGGATTGTGCTCTCACTGCAGTGTTGCAGCTTCCTCCAACTGTTAACTTTGAATCAACTAACCTTTGTATCCAAACTTATACATGGCTGGGCAATTCTACACAATTAAAATCATGTATAAAGCTAAGTAGCTCCATGTTCAGATCTGTGAGTTCAGCCTTTTAAAAAAAAGGGAAGAAACTTGGGCTGCGATTCTAATCTGGATTTAGGCCAGTATAAATCCCTTCTGCTGGCCCAGGAGTGTCACAAACGCACTATAAAATGCATTTTCAACACTCTCTGAGTCAGGGAGGCTGGTGCATGGAGGTGTACCATCCTCCCTGATTCCAAGAGTGGTCCAAACGCCCTTAACGGTGCATTTGTGACACTCCTGGGCCAGCACAAGTGACTTGTTCCAGCTTAATTCCAGGTTAGGATTGCGCCCTTAAGCAGATAATTACAAAAAAAGGCAAGTCTGCCTAAAGAAAACTTGAAATGAAAAGGCAAAGTGGGAAGCTTTAGATTGACAAGTGCTAGCTAATTTATCACATATTTCGAGCCAATTACAAATGCATACAGAGCTTAGCTACCAAGAAAGTTAGCTTTTTAAAACTTTCAAAAATAGCAGGATATAAAGCCACATTCATGAGAAAAATGCTAATTTAGAGATTTGTCTCACCCAGACCAAATTAGAGTCCCTATTGCTGAATTACACAGTCTGTTTCATTCATTTTCTGCGGTGTTAGGTTCTATCTGCTGTACACAAAGACGCAAAATATTTGCACTGAAACATAGCGTCGCATTTTTTAAAATGAGCCCTGCTTCTGTAAACAACTGAGCGTGGGGGTACAATATTCGCATTTTCCTGCTCCTTCCGCATGTTCAGCTTCATTGCAAAGAGAGGGCCCTGTTATTAGACTAACACTTTCTAAAACAATACAGAATGCACTGGCTGAAGAATGAAAGGTCAGTTTGCTCATGCTGATCCAGGTTTGGCTTCAATTCCCTTTCGCTTTTTCCTATTGTTATCTGGTCTAGAAAGGTGTGTGAGTAATCCCCTTGACTGCCCTTGATGTCAAAGGTGCGTTATCATTCATTGCCAGGAATGTGTAACCTGCAAGTGATGGGAATAAGTAGCAATTTGACCTTCCTGATATCAGCTGGACTACAGGAAGACAGAGTAAGCTACATGGAACATGGTACAAATAAACTGAAGATGGTATAAAACTGGGGGTATTGCCTTATTTGTCATCATTTAGATTTTTCTCTCGGGGCCATTAGAATCATAACAATATCCTTGAATGTCACCTTTCTCACCAGGGTGGACATTACAGTACCACAGACAAGGAGTGCGCAGCAAATTAAATGCTTGGCTCAAAAAGGCTGTTAAACAGCGAGTTAATTATCCAAATAAATAAATAAATAGCTTCTCAAAGCTTTTGTTTCTCTATCCCACCCCCCATACACAACATTTCTCTCTGCAGCAAATCTTAAAATAGCTCATGTAAGGCCGGCCTAATGCTCGCCCCAGTCATGCTGGATGCTGATCATTAATTGCATCAGAAAAAAGACAATATTTTATGCGCGTCCTTCTCGGAGCTGGAGTGTGAATAGTACAGCCGAAGAGAGTGAAACAGAGTGAAACATGAAAAGCTTGATTTGTTAGGACCCCTGCTGTCTGAGAAGAGATCAAAGCTCAGGAGGGGGCTGTAGAACAGCCGAATGCACTGCACTGAAACATGGCCTGTGGCAGCTGCTCTGGGCATCCTCACACAACACAGGTGTACCTTCAGCTCAACCCTGCCAGCTGAATCATGGGAACAGGTTACCTTTTCTCTTCTTTCATTATTTCAACGGCAGCCACTGAGGAGATGCGGGCTCCATCTATCACAATGCACAAATTCACAGCGCACAGATTCAAGCGCGGGCCTAATTAAAGCTTTTCCTTTCATTTGTGGAGATAATTAGACTTTCATCTCACCAGGACGCTTCAGAAAGATCTATTTCTTTCTTCAATAAAAGCTACATCAAACAAAAGCAGATTTTAATCGCCTTTTCTTTGGGGCATGAGTCAATAATGAAAGATGTCATGGGTAACAAAAATTGTGAGCAGAGGAAAAAAGAAGAAGAAGGGGGAACCTAAGCAATGTTCTTTAATTAACACTGTGTTTGCAAACACCATTAATTTCCCTCATTAAAATGATTTTTATCTGCAACTGATTGTTGATAAAGCAATCGATTTGAGCATCTCATCTGTTTCACCGCTAAGCAAGAACCCATCTGCTGTGCTTCAAAGCGGTAATCAGGCAGACTGTTAAGCAACATGTGAGAACAATAAAAAAATGCATATGTGTGTGTCAGGAATTTGCAATGCAGACTGCAGGGCAAGGGCCACCTTTCCACAGATCATGTATTAAAAATGATTTGATGTCAGGCCAAAAGGACAAAGTGTCACAAAGATCAGAAGTGCATAAATAACCAATGAATTAATAAGGGGAGGCAGAAAGGGCTCCATCTGTGTTTAAGGAGCAATGAAAAGCAGGTTTAAAAAAAAAAAGGATGAAGCAGGGAATTTAGAGGCATTTAATGCTATCCTACTCACTGTTGTGATGTAATACCAGATGACAAATGTGCCAGGATTGCTGCCTGCTTTTTGTCTTAATTAGTAGCAGCACCGGACCAGAAGCTTTTCCTCAGGACCACCTCCATCACAGAGGAAAGAAAAAAGCATTTCTGGACCTGTGCCCAAGTGCTTCTTTTCTGCTATTATGTACTTTTAAATCTTTGATGCATGCACATTGACATCTGCACCTAAAAGAGTGTGTTTGTGGGGAGGGGGGGGGTCAGGAAATGGAAACAGGTGGCATTTGGGAGTTTCCACTGGACTACAGCAAAAGCCCATTGCTTTCCATGCCAGACGTGCACCCCTCTGATTCATGCAACGCCGTCCAACTGGGAGCTGCTCTGCTGTTTGGATAGAATTAATGCCAAGTGTTAAAAACAAGAACAAAAATGAAACTAAAATTAATGAGATTTCACCCGGAAATTTTAATGTGAACCAACGCTCTTGTTTATATATTCAGGCCTCAAGTGAATCTAGTATGCGTTTGCTGCAGCATTACCATGCAGAAAAAATAATGCCCTGAATAAGCCTTGCTGCCCTAAATCTTGCAAAATACAACAAAGGGATTTGGGTCATATGAATAAGTGCCTACAGTTAGGATTGCCCTTAAAAAACAAACAAAAAAAAACTGGCTGTGCTTCTGTGCCTTTATCAGCAGCTTGAAATACAAATGTGTGAAATTATGGAGATGGAGCTTTTGCTGGGATAGAATAAATGGGCTCAATTATTGTGCGTCGGGCATAGCAGTAGAGGTAGTAAAAAATGTTGGCAACACAAGATACTGCTAGATGATGATTTGGAACCAATTCGAATTTGCATACATCACACATGGAATTATTCCATGACTACTGGGCTTGACCCTATGCATGGCCACTCGAAAGTATATCCCAATGAATTCTATTCAGTGGAACTTAATCTTAGGATGCATATGAAGGGATTGTGCATATGAACACAGGATTGCAACCTTAGTCATACTGCATTGGTCCTGCAGAGGTGAAGTAAATCAGGCAGAGGCATTTCTACAGGGATGGCAAAGCTCTAAGTTTTGCAAGAAGCTTTACCCTGTCGTGTAAATCCCTCCTCTCCCTTGCTGTGTAGCCAGTAAGCAACGCCACGATTGGCTAAAACGGTGCAGGAGAGGAGTAATCTCCGCTGCAAGGTAAGGCTTCTTGCAAAACTTAGAGCTTTGCCATCCCTGTAGAAACGCCACTGAAATCAGGAAATCACTTGTTCAAGAACTTACTGGAAATGGTTATCCTAGTTAACGAGATCAGCACACACTGCCTATTATTCCAATGTGATATATGCCATTTGGGCCCTTCTGCTATCTACATAGGACAAATAGGTCAGCCTTCATGCTAAGTAACAAATAGACAAATCTGAAGGATAATATCCAGAAACAAATGGTGGAAAATTTCGACAAGCCTGGACTTTTCCTTGCAGGTCTCAAGGTTTGGGTTGTTGTCTTAAACAGCAAAAAAAATTCAAAAGAGATTAGATAATGAATCAATTGAATGAGAGACTTGGAACCATCTCCACAGTCCTCCAATCAAGAAATGAATTTTGATCACCCAATCCCATTTACTTATATTCTGGTAGGGCGTGTAATTGCTTAGGGGTCTCCTTGGACTCAGGCTAGCTAGTTTGTAGGCCTAGGTCCAAGAAGAGGAAAAGGGTGCTAGAAAAGTGGGCATAGGATCTGGCATGTACCTTTGCCACTGAAATCAAACCCTTCAATCCACTCCCTGCCCCCTGTTCTTCCCTCCTCACCCAACCCTCCTTGCACCCCTTCAGGACTGGCCTTAAGCCAATGTGACCAATGTTGTAACACAACATGCTTTTGGGAAGGGAGCTGCACCAGCACAATGAGCATATTGCCTGCTGTTGCAGCCAGGTTCCCTATGGGCTGTGAGTCAGTGGGACACCTTGAGCCCTCCCACCTGACTGCCAAATGGGCCTCCTGGAAGCAATTGGCGGTTTCATCATGATGTCACCACCAACTATTTCCAGGTGCCATGCTTTTTTGCACCACAAGTACTCTTTTTGGTGAGTGGGGGGCCTCACTGGGAGAGTGGGGGGCCCTGCAGGAATGCCCCACATGCGGCCCCATTGCTCCTAGTGCCAGCCCTGCATCCCTTTACGCCACTGGTGCACACAGGAAGCCTCCGGCTTCTTCCACCACCAACTTCCTCATCCTTGGCAGCAGCACACCATTTATACTGGTACTATACTGTTTATATCAGCAGAAAATATCTTCTGCTGTCGTAACTGTAGCATAGGATTGGGCTGTTGATTTATAGCACAGCCCTATGCATGTCTACTCGGAAGCAAGTCCTACTGTATTCAATGGAGCTTACTTCCAGTGATTGAATTAGTGATTGTACGGTATGTTACTCAGCCAGGCTGACGGAGCTCACACTGCATCACCACGCACAGCCTACCCCACTGCCAAATTGCCTCCTCCCTCATGCTCAGCAGTGGCATGTCATTTACGGCAGCACTCCATCATTTACAACAGGCAGCTTCTGCTGTCAGTAGCCCATGATAGGATCAGTTTGTAAGGAAATCACATTTCCCCAACAAGATGGCTGTCATAGGGTAAACATAAGGTAAATCACTTTTATTTCAATTTCCCTTTTATTTATGAGGCTTACTTATTTTAACACTTGATATTCTTTACTTTCTAAAAAAAATGATTTTAGATACAATGTACTGTTTTATGATTTTTTGTTTTGTTTTAAGATTGTTTTTTCATTATTTTTGTACAGGTGTGCCCTGGTATCCAGTGATATGGTACCCATGCTTTCAGTTATCCACGGATACTGGTTCACCCATTAGAAAGATAAAGGGTTTCCCCATGACTAAATGGTCTAGTAGTGACTGACTGTAGGCGGTGGTTTTCATCTCCATTTCTAAGCCGAAGAGCTGGCGTTTTGTCCAAGGATAAGCTTCCATGGTCATGTGGCCAGCATGACTATACGCCTAGGCGCACGGAACACTGTTACCTTCCCAGAGGCGGAGGAAGGCTGTAGCAGGAGTGGCAAGACCAATGGGTGCCGGCAGCAGCGAGGTGCCACAGCGTGGAAAAACCCATGTGCTTTTTGGCCTGCCCACCCTCCCTTGCTCTCGTTTCGTTCCTTATTGGAGCTCTTCAGGGCACAGGGAGGCGTGGCTGGGCGCAGTGATGTTGCCCTGCCCCCGGCCCGCTTGGAGCTTCGTACGTCTCTGTACCTTCCCACTGAAGTGGTACCTATTTATCTACTCGCATTTTTACGTGCTTTTGAACTGCTAGCTTGGCAGGAGCTGGGACAAGCAACGAGAGCTCACTCCTTTGCGTGGTCTCGAACTGCCAACCTTCTGGTCAGGAAGCTCACAGCTTAGCAGTTTAACCCGCTGGGCCACCACGAAAGATAGGGGAACATTAAACAAATCTCTTTTTTTAGCCTCGTTGCAGCAAAACCACTGATGTTCCCCTTTCTTTAAAATGTTGCCCCCAGTATCTGCAGTTTCAGGCATCCACAGCAAGGTCTAGAACGGAACCCCAGTGGATACCAGGGCATGCCTATACAGTTCTGCTTTAGTTACATTGTTGGTCTCATAAGCTGGTCTCTTAGGTCCTGTGGATGTTTGGGATAGAATTCTTTTACCTAAACGTTTCATTACTGGGAAAATGCAGATTCTGGCCTAGCCATCAGATTCATTACAAATGAGGATGCTGTCAGGGTTATGATTGCCAAGATGTCATGGGCACTTTTTGGGTCATGCCCGTGACATCATTAGTGATCAGCAGCACTCCTCCTCCCTTTGTTATGTATTCTCTTGCAAAGTTTTTTTTAAATCCTTTGAAGACGAATGCTCCCCACTGTACCACCCAAGCATTAAAGCTAATCTAGTCCATTAGACAAGCGATGAACACAAGGAAAGCTACCCTTCCCTCTCTGCAGCAATGTGCCTGCCTGCCATTTCATAATCTCTTTCTTTTAAATATTTGAAGCTATACACATTTCCTCTGAATGTGCTGGGTGTGTCCATTTTACCTCTTTCCTTTGTACAGTTGCCAGTGCTGCTCCACAGCATGGCAATTTCCCCAACTATAGCCTATCCCTTGGGGTAGGACTGGATCTAATACTATGAGGGACTTGTAAGTGGATCATAAAAAAGAAATGTGCGGTTGCAGGGGTGGGGAGGATTATGCGATGTATCATGCGGGTAGGCCCTACGAACCTTCCGAGATTTGCTGATGGACTGAAGGCTTTCCATTTCTGGATTCAGCTTATCCTTCAAAGCCTGTAAACCACTCCACTCCACTGTTCATTCTTTCAAATGAGAGGGAACAACTGAGCACCTTGGGGTCTCCTGTCTCTTGAACAAAAGCTTTTATTCCAGCTACAAACAAAACAAATGCTTTTCACTGAAAATGAAGAATGGACTGTGGGTTGTCTAATTAAACACACACACACACACACACACACACACACACACACACACACACACACGTTATGCTACGTGTAGTCACCCATAGGGTACTTTAAACCAAAGCTGGGGAAAAAATTCAATTTATATGGACAATGAAGTTTACTGAAAGTCTTTGAAAATTCTTTTCAAGGCATCTGGATTTTTTTCTTCTTCATATAAGGCTCAAATTCAGTTTCCTGCCATTATTATTAGGATTCTAATAGCTGAAAACCAACTTTCCAGCATGAATGTGGCTGCAATGCAGACCCGCGATAAGGGAAAAACAATTCCCGTACCGTGAGGAGACCTCTTTGACTGCACCTCTCCCCCACAGGATGCAGCACAAGCCCCATTGGCACAGCTCCATCAACACTGGAAAGTTATTTAGGACTGGCCTGTAGTTCTCCTTAGTGGAAGTTTTTTGTTTTTGTTTTTAAATGAAACAAACTTCCTTCCATGGAGATTTTATTTTCATTAACTTCACCAGGAGTTATCCTGAGGCCCCTGTGGAGTTCTGTGGAGAAGAATAAGGGGAGCAGCAGATAACAAAGTAATATTAGCAGGCATTGGAGACTTCACTATGAAAGGAAACAGCATGGGCTATGACCCATCCTTAGTACAAAAATGCATGTCGAGATATGTGCTGGGCATATCACGGCCGGCAAGAACAGCATAAGATAATAATTTTCCACCCCATCCATTATGGGAGTCCATCATACCAGTGATGACCAAACATTCCCCTGCACATCTCAGAAACCAGTAGAGTTTTGTGAGCATCCCTTGCAATTACTCAAAAAACACTGTGGGATGTTGTAAGCACTTTTCATGGGCTCAGGTAAAATAATCCTTCATTCCAAATCAAAATAAGACCTTATTTTGTTAGGGCAAGGAGGAACCTAGAGGTGAATGAGAGTGCAGCTCACACAGGAATGCTGGCCAGCCTGACGGACTCCGAAACCTGAACTGTATATCCGGAATGAATAGAGATTGGTCCCAGTTATATTCATTTCCATTCATTCAGAAATAAATGCACTAGAAGGACTGGGATGAATAACAATGAATGAGAATTCTGAACCATTTATTGCCATTTGTTTTCATTACAACTTTTTAATGAAAAAAAAAAACAAGCAGTATTTATTGCTTTATCTATTAGCACCCAATTGCAGCTCCAACATGCAGCTGTCCACTCCCAGGGGACATTTTGATTAATAAGATGGACCATACAACATTGTCAGGGCATTTAAAAACAACTATGTCCCAAAGCAGACGCCTAAGCAGACATGGCACTGCTTTCAATGGGATTTGCCTTGGGATGAATAGCAGAATGTGCATCCACACTGACATTTTGCCTGACATGACATGGCTAGAGCTGGATCGTGATGGAAAGTCTTGTCAAGTAGCAGTGACATGTGCCTCCTAAGAAAATGTAGTAAGAAAGGGAGTGATGACTGCGAACAGGCAACAGGAATAGGTACATTCTTTCTGTTCAGAGTGATGATGATGGGAGAACTTCGTTGGTTCTAAGTGACGTCAACCCCAGCCTGATCTAATTGGTTCTATATCATCATCACTTTCACTGTGATCTCTATCTGGCTCCAATTATTCAGTGAAGAAGCCTGGTGTTCAAGCAGGAAAATGGAGAAAAGCACAGAAGAAAAAAAGAGTGGAAGGTAGTTTTATTGGGTAAACCTCTCCCTAAATTGGAGCTTGAGCAACAACAACAACAAAATGATGTTCCACTAATTTTATCCAGAAAGAGGTTGTAACAATCCTATGAAACAGAACTATTGAAAGGCACACAAAATACACGGAGATCAAGGCAACTATTTTATTATGTGACCCTTTCTATAAAAGTAAATACAAATTGTACAAATATAAAGGATTTACATGTGAAGAATGTGATTTGTGGCTGTAAATTTGATAACAGCAAGTAAACTGCTACATATGACTTTATGATTTCACCTATATTTTTTCCAGGAAAACACACACATTTTGATTCATAAAATAAGAGACATAGTGATTTATAGGCTGTAAAGTGATTTGATTGATGTTGCAGCTCTGGCACCCTGATCAGATATTCAGCCCCTCAAATTGCAGTCACAAATCTAAATAACTCTGTGTGTACCTGCTTTAAGGTGCATTTGTGCAGTCTTTTCTGATGGCCTGGATGCCCTTATAAAGGAGCATGCATGGCTATCCTAGACACTTTTCTATGTCTAAGCAGGATACACATCCCACTGCATTCATAAAAAAGAAAAACACAGACTGATTTTCAGTGTGGAGAGTTCACTTTCACCTTGCAGGAGATCACTGTATAGAAATTATGAATTATCAATAAATAAACCGGAGAAAAATAGATATTTTGGGTGGTATCCAATTTCTCTTACTCTGGAGTAGTGGTTGTGTTAAATCTGACAAATGTTTTTCCACTTGAAGACTTCAAGGGTCCATCTGCTATAGAGTTTGGATTATGATGTAGGTTTTTTTATTTTTTGTTGGTTTCTTTGTGTGCCAACAAGTTTAATTGAGGGGGGGGGATTAAAGGGGAAAAATATTGTTGCACTTTTTGTAACTATGCAGGGTGCAGGGTAGTGCAGGGCACAGGCATTATTCCTGTAACCATGATTGTGTGTAAGGTAATCAAATCAAATACATAGAGTATGTCCAAATTGTAAGTGAAGAGTGAGACAGAGTTGATTTAAGAGACGGCTAAGCTAGGTTAGGCTAGGAGCAACCTACTATGCCTACCTTGTTAATCTAGGTTGATGTTGATCCACTTACCATGAAGGTTAATGCATGTCTATTCAGAAGTAAATCCACTGAGTTCAGTGCAACTTACTGAACTTAGTAAATGTGGACAGAACTGCAGCTTCAGCCTGTGTCCTTTAATTTTTTTCATCTCAAATACATATTGGCCTCCCTTCCATAGTCTCATGCATTTTGGTCTCCCCATGCACCTATCCAGTTCTGCAGAAAACAAACTCTAGATTTCCTTTTCCACAACATACACTCCTTCCCCTTCTCTGGCCAGCCTCTTCAAAGCCATCCTGTTTCCTCTCACTCAAAAATTTTGCTATCAAAATATAATGACGGGAACAGACTAGTTTTGTGGCATGTGAAGACTTCAAAGAGGGAAACAGAGATGCTATCTTTCAAACCTCACTACTCTTGAGTAAGACTTGGTATTCTAGAATATGAGAAACTGTGGTTGTGACCCTTGAGTTCTATTAGAACTTTGCAAAAATATACAGGAAAAAAGTATTGCGCTTTTTGGTGATACTGAGAAAAACAAAAGGAGAGCAGAGATGATCCATTATTCAAATTTTCTCACTTGCTCTGTGCGGATTTTATCAATGTTTGCCTAGTT
The DNA here is from genome assembly GCA_029204185.1 of Lerista edwardsae. NCBI lineage: Eukaryota > Metazoa > Chordata > Lepidosauria > Squamata > Scincidae > Lerista > Lerista edwardsae. The sequence continues at coordinate 16,859,161 of JAJKFI010000003.1, forward strand.
CTTTGCCTTTAGATTCAGGGCGAATAGTTCCCAACATTTAAAGGTGGTTAACAACCCTGAGTCTTCAAAGTAGGAATGTGTAAGTATGTAAAGTGGTCCTTTGGTAGGCAAAAGGTAACCTGTCTAGGTCATCATAGATGATGAACCATTTTAAAGACTGTGGCTTTCTTCTTCAACAAGAATTGAAGAATAGGTTGAGGTAGGTTATGATAGTTGGGAGACATCTTGAAAATATAGTAAATCCTCTTTATATGTGACCTCGCTATCTGCGAGGCACAGAATTGCTACTTTCTGCACCTCTATCTTCGTGACAGAAGTCCTTACGGAAAGTGAATTCGTAGATGACGAATCATTGATTCTATGGGATCAATGGGGTTAGGCGCAAGGGGTACCTTATCTGATATCAGAAGAATCCAGCAGAGACCCTCAGGAAGCCAGCAGAGTGCAGCAGGAAGTACCAAAAGATCACGGAATGCTGCAGAGACCTTCCAAAACCTGCAGGGACCTTCAGCACTGATCCCTTTAAAATGGCTGGCAGAAGCATCCATCGGCCATGTTTAAGTGGTCCATGCTGATTACAGGTGCCATTCTGAAGATGCCTGCAGCCTCTGGAAGGTCTCTGAAGCATTCAGCAATATTTCAGCACTTCTTGCTGCACTCTTCTGGCTTTCTAAGGGTCTGCTGGATTCTTCTGATGGCAGATGGTACCCCTTGCACCTAATCCCATTGATCCCATAGGATCAATGTTTTCATTATCTGCAGGTTCGCTTTCCGCAAGGATTTCCAGGAACCTAACCCTAACGGATAATGAGGATTGACTGTACGGCTACAGGGTGAAGTTGCAGGGCTTTAACCACTGTGCGGGGTGTAAGGGCCTACAGCCCCTCCACCCCAAAAGTTCCAGGCCCTTTATCTGAACTTCTGTCTTTTGTTTACAAACCTTTTGGATTTTTATTTATGGAGGTAAAAGTAAAAACTTTTATGCTTGTCAAAAATGACTGGCATGGCTGGTGTGCTTTAAGCTGTATTTCTCAAAGGCATGCTATACTTCTTCTGCAGGCTTAGCATAAGCACAGAATAGCTTCAGACTGCTGTACAGGAAAGACACAGTGACAAAGTCAAAAACTGTTAAATGGATAAATGAAAGCCTGCATGGAAGAAGGGGAGAGAAGAAACATTAAGGCTAAGAAGAGAGTGGGAGAATCAGTGTGAATGTACAGACTGGGCACATTGATGAGCAAGAATGACAGTGGAGGAACAAGAATGACACTTTTAGGAGGTGGGTGAAGGATGTCAAAGTAAAGGCTGGATGTCTTGGTAAGTGTTGATTACAGAGAAGATCTGGTACCTAAATTTTCCACCCATTTTAAGACCCCATTTTCCACTTAATTTTACTACTCTCCAGCTGCACAAGAAACCAACTTAAAGGTCTGTATATTGCTTGTATTCCCCTCTACTGTACTATCCATTAAAAGTGGAAATTTCATTTCCCTACCACCACTCCTTATCACTCCACTCCTTTTTTCCACTCATCGTTTTTCACTCTTGCCCATAGGGAATGGCTTAGGGACACCCCCAGACACTTGGAGCGGAGTCACCCAGAGAGAACCTAGAAGAGATGTCATGATTTAACGTGCCGGCATAACGTCATGTTGCCACTTCTGGTAGTCCCAGGAAGAGAAGATGGTGCATTTGTAACGTGTGCTCTGAGCCGCCCGAGGAGGAGGAAGGGGATGGCAGGAACCTTGCAAAGCTGCAGTAGCAGCGCCATATATCTTCCCGATCAGGAAGAAGCCACCTAGCCCAGATCTGAGCGGCCACTTCTTCGCGCACCCCTTCTGGCATCCCCTTTTGTAGGAAGCCAAGTGGTGGCAGAAAACAGGAAGAGATGGCAGCTGCCACCTTGGCTGGCCTGCCCCATACACTCTCCCATGTGACGTTCCAGGGTGGAGCCTGGGGTGGCCTGCCCTCCACTAGCGATGCTGCTGCCCATAGGAGCTTACTTGGAGTATAGGAAGTTCCTTCCACCATCCCTATTTGATGTGCCAGCTCAGCACACTACTTGTTCAGTGGCAGGAGAACATACCAATTCAAAGGAAAACGCTAAAAGTTCCTTTTAAAAACCAGAAATGCCTACCCATAGACACATTAATACATTCTATTTTAAAGATGGGGCGAGAAAATATTTCTCTTTTGTATTAGGTGACACTTTTCACAGAAAATAGTGTCTTGCTATTTTGTCTTGGCTAATTAATGAATAATCTATGATTACTTAACACCTGGTGGATTTAAAATTCTACTCAAATGCATGCGGAATTATAGTAATTCTAGGTTATGACACATTAGGGATGTTGGACGCATTGGAATAAGAGTTTTGAAACTGTTGGCTTTTTGAGGGCAAAGAGAAGTTAATGTCTCACAATATATTTTGTGGTATAAATGGCATAAATACTCCTGAAAGGGTTCTTTCTGATCTTACTATGTTCTGTATGACTCAAGCATGCATAAATTGAGGGCACAGTCCTAACTTGGAGTTATGCTGGCACAAATCTTTTGTGCCAACCCAGGAGTGCAAGCATCTTGTTGTCTCGTGCCTCCCTGGGGCACTTGGTGGACCGCTGTGAGATACAGGAGGCTGGACTAGATGGACCTTTGGCCTGATCAGCAGGGCTCTTCTTATGAGTGTTGCAAATGCACCATAAAGCACACTTGCACAAGTCTCAGGGTGCAATCCTAATCTGGAATTAGGCCTGCACAGTTAGACCAGCAAAGTTTGGCTGGCACAAGTGTTTGGACTACTCTCAGAGTCAGAGAGGCCAGCACACAGACGTGTGACTCCAAGAGTGGTCCAAACAAACTTTACAATATTCCTTGTGCCAGCCAAACTTTGCTGGCCTACCTGTGTCGGCCTAACTCCAGGTTAGGATTGCATTTTCAGAGTAAAGGAGGCTGGTACATGGACATGTGCCGTCCTCCCTGACTCAGAGAGTGGTCCAAATATGCTTCACGGTGCGTTTGCAACACTCCTGGGCCAGCAGAAAGGACTTGTGCAGGCCCAACTCCAGGTTAGGATTTCACCCTTAGCTGAAGCTCAGCATGCTACCATATAATTTACAAGATGACATGTAAAAATTCTTGCAATCTTCCAGTTGTGCCTTTGGAGGGGCTATAGAATCACTTCTGGAAATGATTTGATAATGTGGAAAGCAGCCTCACCAAGGAGATCAGTAAAGGATATTGATTCCCATAAAAACATGAAAAGGATGCCAAAAGGATTAACAATGATAAACATTGAACAAATCAATTTGTTTGCTGATGATCAATAGCTAAGAGAGGATCGTGACAGAAAGTTGAAGGACCACATTGAGAAGGGGCTTTGAACCAGAAAAATAGTAGGGGTACAGGTAGCAATCAGAAACAAGAAAGACTTGTATATCCTGATGACAATGGCCTACACAAAGAAGCATATAGCATGATGAGATAAGATGAGAAAACAGAAAACAAACATTCTTAAATCTTGCCCAAGACAATGCCTCTCCCCATGTGGGGATGCAGCCGCACCTATGTAGTGCCTACGGTATTTCACAGGAGTTTCGGCATCTAGGGCCCTTTTGGGATAAGCTCATGTCAAGCCATGACACGATAGCTGGCGCAAGTCCACATGGACCCAGGTATGGGATCAAGACCAGGAAGGGGTTAGGATTTGGTGGATGCCACTGCTGCTGAACCTCCTCGTCCTGATCTGCCCTCCTCCCCACCCCTTTTGCCACACTTTTCCGTGCTCCAGTCACTTCTTTTAAGGCCTTCTGTAGACCAAAAATGGTCAATACCAGTTTTAGGCTGAAAACCGGAAGTGACCATTTTCAGCCTGCAGAAGTTCTTAGAAGGCATTCTAAGGGTTGGCAAGGCCATGTGCATCTTCCCTAGCCCTCAGAACACTCTTCAGATGTGACCAGTGCACAGCTATAGTCATGTTCAGAGGGCAACAGAAATAGAATGGAACCCCCGCAGATGCCAAGGCAGAACCGTATTCATATAACCATAGCAACGTAACTATATAACCTAACCAGTGATGCAATTCAAATGAATTAACAACCGGTTCTATGGCGTCATAGCCAGAGAAAAAAACCCCCGAAGCCAGCCAAGGTAAGCGAGTGGGCGGGGCCCAGCCATTTAACAACCGGTTCTATAGAACCTGGGTGAACGCCCTGAATTTCACTACTGAACCTAACTATATAAACAGGCTTACAATTGCATTGTACAATAATGACAGTAGTTTATTGAGGAAAGTTTGAAAAGCAATTTGTAATAAATCAACAGTTCTACCAATCTATCACTCAAAAGAAAGAAGTCAAGGATTCTACAGGGCATGCCCAAGCCCTTTGATGCCAATGACTTGGACCTATTATGCAGGGGGAACAAAAAATCTGATTTCAATCAATAGTATTTGTATACCACTTTTCAACACAAAGTTCACAAAGCGGTTTACGGGCAAATAGTAATAATATTTGATTTGTTAGAAAAGCTAGGTGAGAACATACGATGAAGAGGATTGCAAAGGTTCTATCCTAAGGTGGCATTGTCCACCAAGATGAAGAAAAAGCATCGGCTTAGGCAAAAATATCTGGAGTTCAAAGAAGAAAAACTAATAACATGAATTTAATTAAGTATAAAATGACTTTATGCACCTCATTTTCTGACTGCAACATGGAAATGAAGATGATTTTTCAGTATCCAGGTGTCAATGAAATTTAAGTGCCCACCAGACTCTTGGCCCACCCATTGATTATTAATGCACTATTAATCTACTTGGCCAACTTGAGACTGTCATTTAACTTCACAGCCTGTAAGTATAAAGCAGCATCACACTGTGAAAGTAATGGTAACACTTAAAAGTCCCATTGTTATTAATTCATTTTACATTCACTGTAATCACACCGGTCTTAATGAATGCATTCAGCATGTGAATATTGCATATACTTTCAAACACACATTCTGCTGCAAATCAGTGTTAATTAATGTACTGAGCTCAAATAAAGGCTGTCTTTTCAGAAACAAGGTATTGTCGGGAAAGCACACCATTGGCAATATATATTTTTAAATTCAAGATATTTAAAGTCCCCCCCTAATTATTAGCCCTAATAGTTTACAGTGCTTCACCAGTCAGTGTTGCTCCCCTTTCATTTTAGTAAAGGGATGCACCTACAGAATTTTTTAACTTTTACAACTTGAATCCTTAACTTGAATCTTTAACTGTGCAACCATTTATAACCATTTACAACAATTTTTCATTTTATAAAATGAATACACCCACAAAGCTCAGAGGCGGAGGCACATAGCCCGGGGTGGCGCGAGCCATGGGCGCTGGCAGTGGTGGGGCGCCACTGCACGGACTAACCCGTGAGCTAATCCGCGTTGTTTGGCCCACCTGCCCTCCCTGGTGTCCATTTTGCTCCAAAATGGGGCTATTCCGGGCGCAGGGAGGTGTGGCTGGGTGATGCATGGGGGCGGGGCGACGTGCTGGGGGTGCGGTTCCGTCGCCCTGCCATGGGCGCACTCGGGGCTCCGTTCGTCCCTGACAAAGCTTCTGTAACAATTCTTACAGCACAATTCTATGCATGTTTACTCAGAGGAAAGTCTCATTCTGTTCAATGGGACTGACTCCCAGGCAAATGAACACCGGACTACATCCTAAACATTTACTGAATGCCCAATCCTATGGGTTCTAGCATTGTTGCAGCAGCTGCTGCACCTCTGCTAGTTATTATTGCAAATATACATAAAACACATTTGCAACAGCTTGGGGATAGGAAGGCCTGCCCTGTTCCCGCCAGTGTTAAGTCTACATCAACAGCTGCCAGCATCGGTAAGTTCAGTGCCGAGTGGCGCAGAGGCTTGGGATGGCAGAACAGAAGGGTGTGTTTCAGGGCAGTGGAATGGCAGGGAGGGGTGGTGGCTCAAGCCTGGGAGGGGAGTAGGGACAGCAGAGGGGACCTCTACTGTATCCTAATCTCCATCCTGGACCAGAAAGCCCTACACAGGGCTTCTCAGACTTGGGCCAGTGATTTAGCTGCCTTAGGTCTCAGTAGCGCTATTGGGCAGGCTGGAGCTCAACATGCAATAAAGGAACAAAAGCTTCCTGTTCCCAAGGAGACATCTGTCCTACTCAGTTTCAGTGCTGGATATGTTGCGGCTTCACTGGCACTGAATAGGCATGAGCTGAGAGTCTACTGACTAGCAGAAGATGTGTAAGTTCTTGGCAATACTGCTGTTTGAGATCTTTAACAGTAGATGCTAGGAATTTATTTGGGACTTTATACATGTAAATCATGTATACCTGTCAGGTATACAGTTTGGGGTACAGAACTTTACCACTGGCTCTCGCATATACACTCTCTCAAGTGGAGCAGACCTACTGATGTTATGCATTCAATTATGTATTCAATTTTCAATTACTGAAATTAGGTATTCAAAAATTAGCCTTGTCTTTCCTTTCCTCCTGGAATAGTGGCTTATATCTGAGCAACAATACAAATATAACATTTTTTTTTTAAAAAAAATACCAGTAAGCAACAGTGAAACAAAACCAAACACCAAAACCAGAGCAACAATATTCAGAACCAATACACAAGAGAACTGAATTCATTTAGACAGCGTGCCTTATGTTTCTGCAGACACCTACAACATGAAGGCAGTCCTAATCTCACATGTGTGGAAGTTCCATAGAATAGGTGTCACAACTCAGAAGGCTCTATTGCGAGTTAATGCCAGCTGTATCTCCAATGGTAATGACTCATGTAACATAACGTCCTCAGGCAGGGATGGTAGAAGAGAATCTGTTGCCTACCATGTGCCCAGCCCATGCTGTTAAAGGCAGTGAGCCTGCCTCTTACTCCCTAACCTTTCTCTTTCTTCACAGTCCCTTTCGTGCACTGGGGGCATCCTGTACTTTCCCTAGGTGGCAGGCTTGCTGTCTTCTGATTGGATTGGAGTGATTTTGTCTTTGAAAAGCTCATCACATGATGCACACTACAACAGCTGCCTCACCCTAGATGACCAATCTCACAAGCATGTGGATTGTACTCAGGAACATAGGAAGCTGCCATATACCAAATCAGACCACTAGTCCATGCAATTTAGTACTGTTGACATTGATTGACAGTGACTCATCAGGGTTTCAGCAAAGTTTTTTTCTTTGCCCTATATATGCAGAGTCTGGGGATTGCATAAAACTGCATATAAATAGGGCTACCTGATACAAATGGGGACAAAGTGCCTTTAACCTTTATATTAACCATTTAAGAGAAGAGGGAATTTTGGCAGGTGCAGCTCAACATGGAATTTTAGTAGATCAAAATTTTCTCCTCTATACAATGCTTCAAGTTATAGGCACTCAGTCCTTGTTTGTATCTGGTAACCCTGCATATAGAAAGCTTGTGCTCCACCACTAAGCTATAATCCTTCTTATATGGGCAGAGGCTGCAATCCTATCCATACTTACCTGGGAACAAGCCCACTGACTCTAATGGAGCCTACTTACTCTTGAGTAAACATGCATATGCTTGGGCTCTGAGATAATTAATCATCCGAGGCTACAATGTTGAAAGCATTTTATTTCCTTTTCAGGAAGTCCCAATGAATGCATTAGGTCTGACTTCTAAAATAGGCATTAATAGGATCAGACATGCGCTCCAACTTCATACACAATTTTCTGGGAGTCAGTCAGTACACCATGGGACTTCCTCCTCAGTGGACATGAATGGACTGTGCTAGTATTTATTGAAAGTTTATTTTAAGAAGCAATTTTAAGAGCTGTTGTACTAATTACAATTGTGATCAGAAAGTGGACATAATTTGCATCACAAAGAAGTACAGATGTGTTTATAGTCTATTAATTTAAATGAACCTTGAAGTATGGAAAAAGTGTAAGACAGCTTAAAAAGCTAATGTTATGACCATATTGAAAGTGGATCAATGACCTTATCCATCAACGTAGACGGTGAAATGGCAATGTCATTTAGTAGATAAAAAGTCTGATGTGGCATTTGGATAAGAATAATGTAAGGGAAAAACTAGATACTACAAGTAAGAGCTCAACACATTAATGGGCTAATAGGCTTAAATTAATCAGCTAATTAATTAAACACAGTAAAATAACAAATTTAATCAGATTTTAATTAGAACTGTCTCCTGTCAAATTTCATCCATTGCTGATAACATGGTAGCAATCCATATACACAAGTGCATAAACATATAAAATGAACTTCCAAGCAATAAATGATTTGTCTATGATAGTTATTCACAGAGGATGTTAAAACTGTTATTTGCATTAGAATTGTCTAAAGCTACTTGCTTTTTTGGTAGTGTAGTATTTAACATTAATGTAGCATGTATTTAAATAATTTATTTAATTAAAAGCCATATGATTTACTAACTAAAAATCTTAAAATATATTATAAATTCTGATGCAAATATATAAGAACAAGAAAAATTATATTGATAATATTGGATGGGGATTGTGTGAAAGATCCTTTAATGTAGATTTAACTGTCAGAGCTATCCTACTCTGCCCGTCATGTCGACACTACATTATAGTGTTGATGCAATGGCATTAGCGCTGATACGGTGGCACCAAGCAGCACCTCCGTGTCGACTAGTGTCGACTATTCTGCCCGTCACGTCAACATTAGTGTCGATGCGACAGCATTAGCACTGATGCAGGGGTGCTGAGTGGCACCTCCGCATTGGCGCTAAAGCTTTCAAACCGATGCTACAAGTAGTGTTGGCTTGAGAGTGCTGATGGGGAGCCTCCCTTGTGTTGACCGAAGACGGTCAGCGCGAGGGATGCCCGATCCCATTCCGGGACGGGGATTGGCGGGAGGGGAAGGGGAGGGGGCTGGGGACGGGATGTGGGAGGGTCCAGTTTTCGGCAATATGTCCAAATCCTATACCCACTCGGGAGGTTGCACGGTCTCCTCAAGTCTGCGCTTGCTGTTTAGCAGGTGCAGAACCAAGGAGTGCATTGGGGAGGCTGGAGCCTCCCCTACAGTAAGGGCACGAATGTTCCTTACAGTAAGGGCTCCATCCTCCCCAAAGCAGCATTGGATTTGGCGCTGGCTGGCCAGCCTTGCCAATCCAACACTGCTTAGGATTGCGCCCTGTGTTTAATTGGACCACCAAACAGTTCCCTTAACTGGGATACTGTCTGATTCATTCAACAATCATTAAAACAGGGAACAAACATGTGAAGGTTTTGAAGGGTGTTTTTGAAGTCTAATAACAATATTCTTCCTGCATCGTCCCCAGAGAGCTAAGTGTGGAAGGCCTCTTATCTTCAGCCATTTTGCCAGTCAAGTTGCAATGCACTAGACCAGCGACTCTGAAATTGTGGGTTGTGACCCACCACAGGGAACTAAAACTGGGCCTTTCCTCTGAGGGGACACACCTAGTTATGGGTGTCCTGACATCGCAGCAGCCATTATGGTGCTGTGGGCACCCAGGTCTTCAGCGCTTACCTGGGGGTCATGCAAGCATCCACAAGGACCTGGGAGGGCCCCCTTTGCAGGCCTCACCAACAGTTGCAGACGTACCATTGGGCAGGGGAGGCCCAAAGCCCTGGATGCTAGAGCTCCTGAGGCAGGCAGAAGGCAGCGACAGGATGGTTCACATGGCCGTGAGGCACATGGTTCTGGGCCTCCTGCCCCTCCCTGCCTCTGTATGGCTCCAAAATGGAGCCCAGTTATGGCGTGGGGGGCAGAGCAGAGCGGCACACGGGTGGGGAATGAGCAGAGCGGGCAGACCTCCTTTGCCTCTGCCCCCAAGCGGGCCTTTTGCTGGGTCCACAACTGCTCGCCAATGCTGCAGAAAGCCCCAGAAATTGCGCACAGAAACCAGAGGTGCTTACTCAGTCCCAAGGTAGAACATTGGGAACCAGTGCATCAGAGCATTCACGACAACCCAAAGCCTTTCTTTTCCAGAAGTTTGCAGGATACTTGAACATAGCAGCACAATGAAGATGATAGCTGCACAAGGTATCTTCAGGAGGAGCACACTGCTGTGTGAGATGCAAAGGTACATTGGCTTGGCTTTCTGTGAGTGGGCGGGAACACGGACACATTCCAAAAAATCCCACTAGTCGAACTTTTTCATGAACAGATTTTATTTTTATTTTTACAAAATACTTGGTGGGCTTTTAAGGGTGAGTGAAAATGTAATGTACTTTTTTCATAGTTTTCCTCAGTACATTGTACATGCAGCCCTATTTTATACTGAGAATAACTCTCTGACAGATAGCTTGGATTGAGAGATAGTGAATCAATCATTTATTGAGCTTCATGGTTAAGCGAAGATTTGGACCTGGGTCCACTCTAACCACTACACCTCACTGGTTCAGAGAAGTGCAATATCCCTGTGTTAGATGAGCAGACAAAGATTAGTGAGAGGACTCCCATGCAGAAAGAATTACTGGCGTGATTGGGATTGGTTATACTTAGCATCAATAAGATTAATTTTGAATAGGAGAAAGTAATTAGCTCCCATTACTATTAAAGAGAACTTAAAAGGAGTTAAAACAACAGGGGAGTAACAGCAGAAGTGATATGAAGTTGCCAGTCAAACTAATACCATTTGGGGAGTTGTAAAATTATATTAATCACCATATTTATCTACATTTTATATTGCATTGCTGTTCAGATAAAGAAATTACTTCTATGGGATTGAAGAAGAAGAACACGAGTCTGGGACTAAAATGCATGACATGTTAAAAAAACATTCTTTTCTAGTTAACATGTTAACATTTTTTAAAAAGAAGAATTATTTGTGTAGAATGGTCTTGAGATGAAACCAACAATACTTCATTGGTGTCTAAAGATAGAAAAACAAGAAAGTAATGACCATATAATGTGTATTAATTTAAGAAAGGTTTGGAAACATTATTTTATATTTCTAACCTGTCTTTCCAAGGAACCCACATAGTTTTCCTCCTATCCCAATTTTTCATCTTATAAACTTGTAAGGTAAAATAGACTGAGAAATAACTGCTCCCAAGGAAGAATTCTACAGTATAGTGACTTGATGCAAATATATATTATTTTACAACTGGCTGCTCTGAATGTTTCTGCTATTTTTAGTAGAGATGAGTGGGCGTGTATAAAAGAGGAAACATTAATTTTTCAGCCATGATGCTTCCTCCACGTTAAGGAAGAGACTACACTGATGGTGTGGAACATGGAAGCAAATAGGCTTGTAAAAGAAAGTGATTGAGGCTGCAATCCTATCCAAACTTTCCTGGGAGTAAGTCCCATTGAACGCAATAGGACATACTCAGCGGTGTTATGCTGCCAGAACGCTGGGCGGGACATCCAGGTGATAGACAGCCCGCCCGTTGCGTTCTGCAGTGTTACGCCGTTTGCGTAACCAATTACGCCGCTTGTGTATGTTACACAAACGGCATAACGCTGAGGAACGCGACGGGCGGGCTGTCGATCACCCGGATGTCCCACCAGCGTTCCGGCAGCATAACACCGCTGGACATACTTCTGACATGTCTAGGCTTGTGCCCTTACTTCTGGTGCTGACTACAAAGACAGTTGGGTAGGTTGCATTTTTTTTTTTTTTGCTAATTGCATTTGTTATTGGGAGCGGGATGTGTTCCAGACACTTATGCTGAATTGAGTAAGGGTGAGCAAATTCCTTCTTCCAATGCAGTCTATGTCTCCTTCACTGACAGTATAGGGTGTTTTTTTTTGTTTTGGTGGTTCTAGCCCTGGCTGCTATACAAAGCAGAGTCACAACAGGGGCCAGCAGCACTACCTCATTTGGGTAGCTTCAACTTGGAATATTCCAGGGTGTTGAGCCAGGGGAGGATCTCTTCCCATGTTCAGTGTTTGTCTCTGCAGAAAAATGCTGAGCACAGGGTGGAGGGAGAGGCTGTGTGAGCGAGGCAGTAGCAGGAGCAAGACTTGCTAATGAACTCATGGTGCCCTTTCACATGTAATGCTGGGGGGGATAACTTCAGAACCGGGCTATAAAAAAAGCAAAAAAAAAAAATTAAAAAGTGAGAAAGCGATAGACTTAGGGTCCTGGAACTGCTCTACTTTTCTACTGTTGCCTCAGAGTCGGCCCAACAATACAGAACAAAAGCTCTGGCCATTTGTTGGCCAGTGTGATAGCCCTGCCACATGGGCTGTGGAGCTCCGGCCACATCCAGGGCCGGAGCACGGTGCTTGAGACCCACACTATGGGTGGGCCGTAAGCCGCTGGGCTAGTGGTATGGCTGGCCTGACTGGTCCACTGCTTGCTGCACTGCTTGGCTGAGTTTTGGCCCGGTCCAAGGCCTTGCGAAGCCATGGCTGGGCCACACAGGCATCCTGGGAGACCTGATGCCCAGCACTGGGCTGAGGGGCAGGCTGGCTCTATGTCTCACAAGACTTATTTTCTTTATTTTTGTTCTCTTCAATCTTCCCTCCCCATTTTCTGAAAGCTCAGAGTCTGAAGAAGCTGATGGAGTTATAAATTGCGCTAGTACAGAATGAGGGTGCAATCCTAACCAACTTCACAGCACTGACTTAGCTGTGCCAGTGGGGCATGTGTTGCATCCTGCAGTTGGGGGACAGGTACGGAAGCCTCCTCAAAGTAAGGAAATGTTTGTTCCCTTAGCTCAGAACTGCATTGTCCTTACCCCTGCACTGGAAAGTTGGTGAGGATTGCGCCCTGAGTCTATATGCATCAGATTTAACAGAGCCTGGTGTGATCTCCATGTATTTTGTTTGGAAACCAGGCTAGGGCTGCAATCCTATGCATGCTTTCCTGATAGTAAGCATATTGAATTCAGCAGACATGTTGAAATTTCTGAATAAATTTAACTAGGATCTCACTGCCCATATTGTCAAGCACTGTTCTTTTCATAAAACAAGTCTGCATTCCCTTTCTCCCCGCCCCCGCACACACAGGAACAAAAATATCCAAAAAATGACAATCGCTTAACTTGTAGTTTTACTGTGCTACAACTAAAAACATACTCTAACCAGTATACTGATACTCGAACCAGTAATTAAACATTAACATACTCTAACCATACTCTAACATACTCATACTCTAATCATACTCGAACATACTCATATTCTAACCAGTCAACTATATTCTGAAATATACCAAAAACATACTAAATAATTTACTTTCTAAAATGGCATATTGGTAGACAACATCTAGCAAAGTTGAGTGAATGTTTACAGTTAAGTTATATGCTTGAGAAAAGAGTGGCGTACAATAAAAAAAACTTTTATATAAGACTAACTATAGTGCTGCAATTGACAGGCCATAAATTAGTCTATTTGGGAAGGTTATAGTTATTTATGAGGGAAGGTATTTAGGTCTGGCTTAGAAGCATATAAAATTCACCATACTTAAGGTAGTTTTACTTGGACCCATCTTGCTTAGACACTAAAATAAATCATTCCTTGTATATATTTATTCAATAATATAATAAAACCTATCCAGTAATATGTATTGAAACTGCATGAATAAATATATAAATATACTATCGCACATGTAACTAATTGATGTACTTGCAATTTACTGAAATATATACATTTATATGATTGAATAAATTAAAAAATGAAGATACACTTCATTGCTTTTCATCTCAATCCATATGCCTTTCATTTTAAATATTTTGGTATTTGAAAGTAGTTTATAGTAACTCTGACTTGAATCACATTCTAAGCCATTAAAAAGTGGCATGTATCTGGCAAGGACAAAAATTAGAAGACTGAGCTATGATCTTGTACCTGCCAATTATTATGCTAGTTTTTTCTTATTGAAAATCAAAGCTGTGTGAAAACAATCTTCAGTGATGACAACAAATAATAAAAATACGAGTCAGATGTAAACAATGACACCAGTATCCCAATCAAAGACCACATCTTGAGTTCTTCATCAGGGCAAAATGTTTTCACAGGCTGTATCCCAGAATAGTTTAAACATGATTCCATTATTCAAGTTAGGGAGAGCAGGGGATTAGCTAAATATTTCTCTTTACGTCACTGTAGTTTAATGTCTTGCTGCAGTTTATAAAACACACATTAATATCTGTTACATCATGACTACATCTAAGAAATTGTTTTTATTTGCCAAATATGAAATAGTCATGGAAAATGCATAATAAGAAACAGCTTTATAATTTCAAAAAATCCTGCCACTACCTGTGATTTTTTTTTTAATTCATGATATGTTATCCATTTGCCAGTGACTTCTAGACCATGGGAGTGAGAAGAAGAACCATGAAAGGATGATAGGACATAGCTGGCTGGATTCGGTCAGACAGGATAAGGTAAGAACATTGCAGTAAAGACTGTGCTATGTTTACAAAGGCACAAATGACATAAACTGCTCTTTAATGAATGGAGATACAGCCCTGTCCTATCTGGGATTGGGCTGTCATGCGCAGTCATTTATGGCAGTGGAACAGAGTTCTGGGAGATATTGCCTGTCTGTTGGTAGACCCCCCTGGACCCCCCAGAGCAGGTAAGGCAGTGGAGAGGGTGAAACTGAGTAGGGAAGGGGAGGAATGGGGTGGGGAGGCTGCAGAAGGGGGTGGATCCAGTGGCAATGGCGGGTGCTGGATCCTATCCCCCCTTTTTCATGACTCCCTGGCACTTTCTCTTGAACTTGTACCAGCTAAAGTGCTGGTGAGGTTCGAGGGCTAGCTTACAGAGGAATAAGGGGATTAGCAGCATCACTGCTAATCAGGCAGTAATTGGGCAATTGCTGAATTGCTTAGGTTCTCAAAAGACCCACTGTGGCCCTAAAGTGCCATAGGTTGTGGGAGTGGTGGAATAATCAAGAATCACATCATGGTAATAGTCTCTTGGCAGCCCAGCTCCACATGGAATCTTCCTTCCTGAAGACTCACAGATGATGTCATGATAACTCTTGGGAGAACTGCCTATTGTGGATGGGTGCACCAGGAAGAAAGGAGGTGGTAAAAGAACTCTGCTCTGCTGCTCTGCTATTTGGTGGCAGAGCAGATCTGTTGTTGGCAGAGCAAATCTATCCCATCTACTAAAGAACACTTTCTGCCAGGAGATTCTTGGAGGAAGCAATCATTTGTGGGAAGAAGTGCCATGTGGAGAAATGATGGAACTCTGCCACCAGTACCTCTTCTCCTAATGGTAATGGAAGTTTACTCCTGAAGTGTCCTAAAACACACAGAAGAGAAAACACTTCTTGGAGCCTCTTGGAGAAAACACCCATTTGCACATGAGACACCAGAAGGAGGAAGCAGCAATGAGCACAAATCTTTCTTACTGCTTTTTGCCTTGATGGCCTAGGATGCTGCCGCCTGACAAACAAACCCTTTATTTCTTGGATTTAGAGGCATAATGTGTCGTATGTTTGCATGCACATGGACATAGTGCTAAGTACGTGCCAGGAAAACAACATCTGTGACTTTGAACCAGGATTGATGGCTAGCGGCCTCTGATCCAATGGGCCATGGTGAAGGCCACACTTTAAATTTGTCAGGACAATCATTACCCCCACTCCCCACCCCAGCAGGATGGCTTGGAAGGAGTTTTGCCAGGATTTTGTTCCTTGGAAAAATCCTATGAGCAGTCACACTTTGCTGGCCTAGCCATTTGAACCTGTAACAAAAGCCACAACCCTGGAACAACCTGTCTTGAAGTAAACAAAGTAATTAGTGAAACAGAAGAAAGATACCCAACCTAGTTACCCTCATCAACTCCATGGCTAAGGAGGCTAATGAAGCGATGGCCTTCAGAGGTGGCTACTGCACCCTTGGTAAGGTGCAAAACTGCAGTACCTATTTAGGACTGGGAATGAGCAGTTATCAGCCATCGACCCACAAAAGAAGGTTCCTTGCCCAAAAGTTCCCAATGGCTTTTACTGGAAGAAAAATGTATAAAAGTTGGGTCAAGTTGGCTAAAAAACCATTTAATTGCTTTTATTTTTGATCCCTTAGAATTGTAAAATAAAGTTCTTGTTCTTGCACAGTCACCCTCACCTCCCTCTTCTTTCCTTACCAGATACTTGAGCTGTGCCATTGGCCACTGCACAGGACCCCAGTATAGTACATGAAAGAGCATGTGCCCATGTTAATGTAGGTTCTGAAAAACATACCCAGTATGTGCCTAGGAGCAGTCGGCTAAGGCAGAGTGCACCAAACTATGGCCTGTGGGCCGGATCCAGCGCAACGCTGAAGCCCTTCCCATTGGGAACAGTGCTTAACGTTCCGCCACGCTCCTTACAAGCAGCTCACCTGATTTCCACAGCACAACTCTCTGCGCAGTTTATGTATGTCTGGATATCCAGGCACAAAGCCTGCTGGGACAGTGGTCTACAGACGTGACCGCCCAGAGCATTGCTCTGTAGAGGTCGGTGGGCTGCTTCAGAGCAGCGCGGTGCAATGGTAAGCGCTGGTCTGAACGGGAACCTCTTTTTCACTACACAGCAGTAGCAAATTTGGTGACCACTGGGCTAATAGACTGGAGAATAATAGGTAGAAAGTAACAGTTTTGCTGTGACTTGCACTGCCTATGGTAAAATAACAAAACCCATCCTTCTGCAACATGCCAAGTAATAAGCTCCCCCAAAATCTGAGGAAGCACACTGAATAGGCATGGAACCATAGAGGGTAACTTGCTTATGTTCCATCACACCATCTTGAGGTACATGCCATGATTAACTTTTATGTGCATACAACTTTATTCTTAACAAACATATAAATGAAATTTATTTATAATTTCTCTAATGTCCCTGTCTTATGAAACATTCTTTGCTTGGAGCGCTACAGTTTGAAAATAATTACGTTATGCTTGTGTTACTGAGCAGCCTTAAAAAGAACACCCTACATCTTAAAATGTAATACCAAATGAGATGTAGTTTAGGTAGTTATTTTCTGGAATTGGAGCCTGCCATGTTTTGTAAGTGGGGAGTATTAAATTGTAATTAGAAATGGTTCAAAGTATGTACAAAAAACAGATGTTTATATTTGTCTTCATAACAGCTAACAATATTAGATGCCTATCTGGGTTTTTTTTTTCCAGACACACAGAGAAAACAATGAAAGCTATAACAATTTTCCAGTACATTAACGCATATTGTATAGGCAGAATGGTTTGCTTCAGTGGTTTTTGCATAGAAAAGCCATATGTAGAAACATCACTGGCTCTAGTTTCCAAAACATAAATAATGCCTGTCCATATTTTTTAAAAAAGGGATTGATAAGTAAATAGACGACCTAGTTTAAAATAAAAGCATATGGACAAGGATTCCAATAAGAAGCAAACAAAATAGTAAACTACAATACTGAATGTTTAAAAAAATACAATTGAGATTTAATTATTTTTATTATTATTTAATTATTGTTAAACCCTCAATACTTAAACCGCCTAGTAAATGTGAAGAACAACCTTCGGTTCCTGAGGAGGAGCCTCTTTATCCTTTAAGTCTGGCAATTAGGAGAGCCCATAATCAAGAATTTGAAGGCTAATCTTTCTCAGTGGTAGACCAGACAAAGACATTTCTGCTCACATTGACTACAAGCCAGAGTCCGACTTGAATTGAGTTGAACATTGGCCCTGTTGGCCAGTTCAGTAATGCAACCTATAATGAGGAAAATCTCCTTAATGCTGTCAGGTGAAGAGTGTGCAAATTTGGGGGAAGTAAGCTGCCCTTCTGTGAAAAAAAGGCTAAGTCCCAGTCCTGTGGGCCAGCTGTGCCACTAGAACTTGCATTCTGACTGTGCAACATGTTTGCAGCACCTTTGTCACAGAAGGTGATACACCATAGAGTGCAGCCAGGCCACCTCACAAATGGTGAACAGCAGTTCATCTAAGAAACCCTTCCCCCAGCGCTGGTAAGGCAGTGAATGGGGGGGGCTGAATGAGGCGAGGAGGAGGAACAGACCGGAAACTAGGGCTGGGAGGGGTGATGTCGGGGCTGGGAATCACTAGCACAGAGTAGACCTATTTGGGCAGCAGAAGGATGCTTCTTCCTTCCGGGCAAGGGAACAAGTGCTTCCTTACCTGGAGGAGCTCTGGGATTCTTTGACTGGACATGTTGGCCAGCTTGCTTAGAAGTATTTACCTGATATGGGTGCTTAGTTATCTTACCACCTGTCAGTGGCGGCCCCGCACCGCGGCCCACCTGCCCACCCGCCCGCTGAGCATGCTTACCAGGGGTGGCAGGGGGCTGGTGGGGACGTTGGGGGGCTGCAGCAGGGCTTGCTCCTGGTCCTGCCGCTCCCGGGCTCACTTGCCAGGGAGCTGCACCGCGGCCACGCTCGAGCCGCCCAGAAGGGGCGGCGAGCCAGCCAGCAGCCACCCCAACAACGGGGGACCCATGGCAGAAGCAGCTGACCCTGCAACAATGGGCGAAGGGACTGGGCTGCACTGGCGCAGCCTCACCCTCGCCCAGCTTGAAATCCCGCGAGATCTCGCATATAAGATCTCGCTGGAAGAGGAGGGGCCTCGGCTCTCCCGGCCGGAGCTCACAAGGAGCTCGGCCGGAGAGGCAAGCGGTCACTCCTCGGCGCCGGGCGTAGGTCCAGCACTCAAGGGCTCCATGGGGGCTGGCCACCCTCCTCCCTGGTCAACCTCCCAGTGGGGCAATGGGCCAGGGCAGGCAGCCCTGGCACAGCGACAGGGGCAGGCAGCCCCGAGCACCCGACTCCCCATCCTTCCCTCTCTCGGCTGGGGGTGGCGAAGGCCAGTGCCACCCTACCTGGAGATCACCCCCAGCCCCCAAACAACGGGGCAAGAGGATGAGGGGGAACCTAGACCTACAGGGACCCCCACAACAGCAGGACCAGGGGGGGCGAAGGCTCAACACCCCCCCATCCCAACAGATTGACAGGCCGCCTGGCCCGGGCCCCCGAGCTGATGCCACCCAGGCGAGACCGGCCCCGTCAGCACCTCGCATCAGGCCCCAACGCCATTCCCAGTGACCAAGAGAACAGGGGCCGACAGACCCTCTTTACCTTGTAAGGGGCCCGTGACAGAACGTGGCCCACCCCAGGACTGATGAGTGTAAAGAGCCTGTGCCAAATAAATAGCCTGAGACGAGCCCAAGTCCAAGCCTCCCGCCTCTCTCTGCGCAGTGGCCGTCAGCAGCACCTGCGCATACACGAACTCCATCCGCCCCCCGATGTCTCACATGGCAGGCGACTCCCACATGAAGTTCACACCACCATAAGTTTAACTTTTTGATGGCCCAGATCCTTCTTTTGAAAGGCCATGATGACGGCCCATGAGAGAGGAGTGCAAGGAGTAAAATGTACTCAGGCCCGGGACAAAAAGGGAGTCTAGGAGCCAAAGGAAGGGGCCTGAACAATTCCTAGGATCTTATATTTTCCTATTGCAACAGGACTCATGAGAGGGGGTGCAGAAGGTACATATTACCTGGGCCCAGGGCCAAAAAAAAGGCCTGAGAGCCAAAGCAGGGGAGCCAGAAACTTTCTGGGGGCTGCTGTCTCTTGCAGTAACACTCCCAACATGGCCACTGATGGAGCGCTCTGCAAGCTGTCGGTGGCCATTTTGTGACAGCTGAAGTATGCTCCACTGCTGCAATGTGCTCCAGCCGATCCTGCATAGGATTGGGCTGCTAGTATATGTGATGTGTGCCCTACTACCATGACAGCATTATCAACAGATAGATTAATTGTTTTCAGAGCAAAGAAGAATGCTTCATACTTCAGCAGGATAATGTGGAACTTCTGTTTCTATAACTGCAATCCTAACCAGCCTTGTGCCAGCCTCCAACTGTTGCAAACACACCATTAAGTGCATTTGTGCCAGTTTTTGCAGACCTAGGCCAGTGCATGGACATGTGCTGGCCTTGTGGAGCTGACTCCTGGGCCCAGAGGTCCAAAGGTCCTGCTGGCCTTGCAAGGCTGGCACAGGGGGAGAGCGGTGGAATGGGGTGGGGAGGCAGGGAATGGGTAGGCCTGGGGAGGGCGTGGAAACAGCCTTTGGGCCAGAACCTACCCTTCGTCCCTGGCCCGAGCAACTCCGATTCGGTCACTTGGAGTTGCACAGCTCCAAGTAGCCCTGTTTGGGCCACAGCATGTTGATGGGAGAAGGGAAACATTTTCTCCTTTCTCCAGGTAGTGTGGCAGTACATCCAAGTCCCAGGATATGGGGAAAGCGTGCTGGACACCCTATTCCAGCCCGGGGTTTGAATTAATCTCTAAATCACAAAGACTGCCATCTGTGAGCATGCTTTGGTAGGATCTCTCTTAAACAAAGGTACCAAAGTGGCTGCTATGGAGGAATGGCATGCTTCTGAATATGTTGGCAGGAATGACGCACTTGCTGATGATAGCAAGGACTGGCTTGAGGAACATAATCTATGAAGCCTGAGAATATATTTGACATAATTGCATAAAAACATTTATGCCTCCTAGTTTACAGTTGAGAAAAAGTGCAAAATCTATTCAGTAGTAAGGCTGCATGTTAATAGTAAGTCCGATTTTTATGTGATGGTGTAATTTAAATTAGCACCTGATTCTCTAAAGTCCATAATTTGGGACAGCACAGAGTCTGCTGAAGTAACTAATTAAGCACTTACTGTAAGGTTACGTTTTTCATTAAATCAATAGGCCCCCAGTGTCAGTAACAGAGTTCTAATTGCTACGAAGTAAATTTAGATTGGAATTTGAATTAAGGAGTGATTTCCAATCTAACCGCAGCATGTAAATATTGTAAATTACCAGAATTACAGTTCAATAAAATTGAATGGATTTCACTTTAGATAAACCAAATGCAAATAGTATATAAAAACGGCCTGCTGAAATGTCACAAAGAGCATGGCAGGATTTGTACATGCACAGCATCTAATCCATTGTTTTTTGCGAAACAAAAATGCTAAGGCACGAGAATACAGCCCCTCCCACCCCCACCCCCATTTATTTTTCAGTGTTCTAAATATTTCATTATCTGTTCTGAAAATGAATAAATTTAATCTCTCCCAAGTGATCAAGCAAAATGATGGCTAATGTGGCCACTTACTGTGTTGCTTTAGTTTGATGACTATATTGTTGTGCTAAAGCACAGTATGAAACCAGGTTATCAGGTTATAACTGGCAGGGATAAAAAAAGCCAAGTGCTGGGAAACACAACGCAACACATTTTCTAGGCATGAATATGCACTTTGAAGATCCGGAAAGAAAAAACGAAAAAATATATATGTTATAAAATTACAGACAAAAGCATTCTAATGAAACAAGTATAAAATTGAAAATAATTGGATGTTTGTGAGAATTTCATTCTGCTTCAAACATGTACTGAATCCACAGGATATTAATTTAAAAGCAGGGGAGACTTAGGCTAGGTTATGTGAAGCAACACAATCTGAAAAATGCCTTTATTAAGAGGTCACATGTGCTGTGATTACATGCTTTCTGTTGAACTGAGTGCTCCACTGTATGATGGTAAAAAAATTATGAATAGCCTTTAAAGTATCTTTGTAAATTACTGTCACAATCACAGCTTAATAGTTTATATAAGATTGCTGAGAATGCAATGCTATACAACTATAAGAAAAAAAGTGTCATATCTACATCTAGAATCATATAAAATGCTTGCCTGATTTTCACCCCCTGGTTACATATTTGTAAATGGGTCCAATGAAGGGAAAGCTATCTGGGGCTTTTTTAAGCAGGCCCACATATTTAAAGTGGGTCCACAGGAAAATTGCACCCCCCTTGGTGTAGCACCATGGGGCAGGTGCCCCTCAGACTCCACCCTTGTTACATTTCTGGCGAGCATTCCCTGTAAGGATGCCCACCTCTGCATGGAGACTTTCCATGGCTGCGCGGCATCATGTAGGCAAGTTCCTCGGATCCATAGATAAGTGAAACCACAGATACTGGCTCCACGCATACAAGGAGATGTCTGTATGTATATTTTGCCATTTGATTAGTGAATAGTAAGCACAATTTCCAAATGCCTGCAATTACTAATTGGTTTAAGCAAATACATTTGCCTTGAATTGACATCACTTTACTATTATATGGAAAGAGAAACAATCACTTTAATTAGCAGGCTGCATAGTTCTTAATCTTTTCTTGTTGTCAATTGCCATGAAAATTAAATCAAACCACTATTGAGGACATTATTTTTGTTCTTTTCTGCTCATGACACCTTGATAACAGGTTTTTTCTTTCTGGAATGAAGATTTGAACCGGAGGACATTTAAGACTTCCCTCTCTTGCAAACCCAGAACATCCTTTGGTTGGAAACTGGTGCACAGGAGTGCATACCAAGTATAGAAACATAAAACTTTTTCTAACACTTGTTCACAGAGTCTATATACTGCATTTTAAATTTCAGATCATGGAACATCAGAGATCTAAGACATTGTGGTTTACCTAGAAAAAGAGCACTTAAGGAAGTGGTGGGCATATCATCTGTTTGACTAGTGCTGAAATTATCAAATTAATAGTATCTCAGCCTTGCATTTCCTACTGTGTGTATCAGTAGCACCAACCCCGTCAGCACCCACAATAATTTGCAATGGGTGCTCAACATCCACAATGTTGGGCACCCCCATGGAGTGGGGCACCCCCATGTTCGGCACTGGGCTGGGAGTGTGCCCGGCCCAGCGGTGAACAGGCCCAGTCGAGGGCAGCACTAGAGCCAATGAGATCCTTCCTGGTGCCTCAGGAAGAAGCTCATTGGCTCACCTGCCCCGTCCTCAGAAGGGGGTGGGGCTGCCTTGCAATACCTAGCCACTATGCAAAGCAGCTGCTTTCGAGGCCAGGCCATGGCGATCACCCGCCCCGGTCTCAGAAGGGGGTGCCGGGAGCAGCCACTTCCGAGGCCGGGCCATGGCAATTTCCTGCCCCGGCGTCAGAAGCGGGTGCCATGAGCAGCTGCTTCCAAGGCCGGGGCAATGACAGAGGCCGGAGCCACGTCAGAGGGTGTGATCACGTCAATGTCAAGGGTGTGGCTATATCAACGTCAGGGGCGTGGCTATGGGCACCCCCAATGCTGATGCTAAGTCGGCGCCCCTGGTGTGGATACATGTTACATTCACAGCCTGATCATAACCCATGCTGGAACAGGGAGGCCTGCCGGCCTGACCTGTATCCTGCACAGGGTTGGGGCTGGCTGAATTAATTCCCCTCACCACATGCCATGTGGCAGCCACCCCCACAGAGCTCTCACATCTGGGTCAGTGAAATGCTTGAAGCAAATCCGAGGGGTCCAAGAAAAACTCACCAGGCTGGGGCTGGGGGGTTGCATCTGGCTATGTTGGCCGGTCCCCTCCCCGTACTGGTCCACCCACAATGATTTCAGAATAATTTATGCTAGAATACTTCCATTTACAACAGAACTGGATAGACGCAATGGGGCTAAATCTACTATTATAATTCAGTCTACTTCTTTGTAGCGTGTTTAGAATTGGACTATAAGAGAGAAAGAAAACTTGGGCTCCAGTAGCAGTTGTATCAGTTACTTGAAATGTGAATGACAGCATAACTTTTATAGGCGTATTGGTGACAGATGCATTAACATGTCCCTTTTTTGAATGCTGGTTATCTGTGCATTTGAGCATTTAGTTTTTCTTCGTGAAAAATTTGGAAAAGAAAAATATGCATAAAAATATACAGGACATTACTTATTTATATGTAAAACCTTTATTCTGTTTTGTTATTTTAGATTAAATCCTGTTTCAATTTTATTCTCTCAGGGATGCACTAACAGTTTGAGCTCAGCATGAAAGCCATCAAACACTTGAGTTGAAATTTAGATTGGGCAATTTTGCCTGGTGAAGTAGAAAAGGACATGTGGAATGGCAGAGAACAGAACAGCTTATGGAAAGGCAGATGTCTTTATAACTTGTTGTCTAGTGGGAGACTCCAATCGCTAAATTTAAACACTGTGGTACATTTAAGGAAATATATTGTTGGAAAAAGTGACTTCCCTGGGCAGACATGAGCACATGCAATCTATGGGCAGATCTGAATATTGGATTCAGATAAGGGATGCTAAAACCAGAAGTATAATTATATGTGATGCTGTTGGATTATAGAATGGAGGAATTGGAATATTAATTTGCATAGTTCAGCTCACTTGAGCCCAATTATGAATTGGATCTAATTTTGCCAAAGTTCAATTTTTTCTTTACGGCTCTTCCCATCAGAGCTTCCTTTCTTTTCTCACACAAACGTGTTTCAGAAGCATCAATCGTGAAAGTTATAAAAGGGCCTCCATAGTGCTGTAAAAAGCTGCCACAGTTGCATCCCCTATATCCTGATGTTTCTATATATGTCAAACCAGGTGCTGTGAATCCTGGGTAATGCAGTTCCCAGAATTGCTGAGGTCTTTAGTAGGGATTCTGGAATCCTCTCATTGCTATAGCAGCATTCTATGGACTAACTAGATCTACATCACAAGGTCTCTCTGTCATGGCCACTATGGTAAATTTGGGATAAAGGAAAGAGAACAGTTTCCTTTGGGACTCATGAAAGAATGATATTATTGGGAGCATGCTTGTGAATGAGCACTTTTTCATGAGTGATTCCTTTATAGCTGGATTAACATTTAAATGGCTCAACCATATAAGGTGGGAGCAGATCATTTTGGTCTGGAGAACTGGTACCACCATCTTGGCACTGTACTAATTTAATTAGACCACATAATCACCCCTCTCCCACATGTGGTTGGGTCATTTAAATGGTATTCCAATAATGACGAAACAACTATTGAAAAGCAGGTTGCCATATAACGAGTGTAATATGTAAAGCATTGGTATTCAAACCTTTTTGGACCCACGTTTTAGAATGGCACTCATGTCGGGACCCACCAGATGTGATGTCATTAACCAGGAAGTGATGTTGTGGCAGGAAGTGCCATCACCAAGCAGGAAGTACTGTCATTGTAATATAATAAAATGACGCTCCTGAAATGTAAATTGGCATTCTTGGACTGCAGCAATTGTACAACCATGAAACATCCCCGACAGAAAGCAAGATTAGAACAAAATATGATGTAAAGGCACTGAACTAAAAACTATTTTATTTTATTTTTTAAAAAAGGAAAATTCAAGCTTTTTAACACAAAAGGAATATAACAAGAGTAAGGTCTGCAGATTCCAAGATGGCTGCTCCCAGCTTTCCGTGACCCACCTGACATCAGGTCCCGACCCACAGTTTGAATGTTATAAAGGCTCCGATGTCTGTTGCTCATCTAACCAATAAAGACACTTTCCTCACAGCACAATTCTACCAATCAACAATCGTGGAAATCCACCAGTTAATGGTGGGTACCACTCACTATTTCTCTTCCTCTGGGGCAAGGAGTCCAGAAGATGGGAAATTGGATGTTACTGATAGCCCAATCATATCCAATGTTGGCACAGCAGGGCCACCAGGCCCACACTGTATCCAGCACTGGATTTGTGCAGATGAGAGGTTTCTGCACATTTGTTCGCTTACTGTGTGTTGAGCCCCAGCCTGCTCAGTGGGGCTACTTGGATCAGAGTAGAACTGAGCAGCCTCATGCCATGCTACTAAGCCTGGGATGGGGAATAGGATGTGGCAGGGGCCTGCTCCACCATCCCCAGCCCCTCCTGTGCCTGAAACCCCCCTCCATGCTCTCCCCATAGTGCAGCACATACCTGCCCTGGCAGCTTTCAGGTGGGATGCAACACCTACAGGAAGGTGCAGTCCTTCCTACCAGCGCTGCTTACTTCAGAGTACTGAAAAGCACTTTACGGCACTTTTACAACACCCAGTGCTGGTGCTGCAGCCACAATGCTGGTATTTGGCAACTTTAGAAACGGGCTGTGAATGAACAATCACAAAAAGTGCTTCAGTGTGCTTTTTAATACCAGAAGATGTTATAAAGTGCAGGCTATATTAATGAGTGCAGAATCAGAAACAAGTATCATATTCATTTAATTCAGCGATTCCAACCTTTACAACACTGGGACCCCCATACCACTTTTTAGGTACGACAACCTGTTGGGACCCTCAAATATCAAAAGTCTTGTCATTAAGCAGGAAGTGTCATCAATGTGCCTGTAAAAAAACAAGTATGTAGACTACCTTAGGTTACCATCGTTCTTTTTACGAATACGGAAATACCTTGAAATTTTTTCAAAAACGTATTTCTTTATAGATTTCCTGAAAATGTTGCAAAATTGCAACTATTAAAATGTTGTACAAATGCATCTATATGGGGACTTCGTGACCCCCTGAAAATCAGCTCACGACCCTTAGGTGGTTGTGACCCCAGATTGGGAACCACTGATTTAATTAAAGCAATTTTTCCTATATATCTCTAAATTACAATTGTTTCCATAGTAGCCGCAACAACAATCACATTTCCATAATCTGTCTTTTGGTTGAGTAACTATATAAGATTTACAGCTTGGCCGATGCTTGGAATGATGATGGAGGAAAATGTGTGAGGAATCTGATCATGCACAAGCTATTGCCCATTTCAGATCCTATTCAATGGCAACAATGTGCAGCGAAGAAGGCATCTTTCTCTGCCACCATTGCATCTGCAACTAGCTGTCCAGCAGAACTCGTCTGAGTTGTTGCATTCAAATCCTTCTGCAAATGAGCCGGAGTGCTCGACTGACCATTGCAACGAGTTTGCAAGGCACTTTGCAGACAAAATTGTTCGCATTCGCTGTGACTTGGACTCTGACCCAGCACCTCACACAGTCTTCCCTACTCGTTCTATAAACCCTATTATCATGGATTCCTTTTGGCTCATAAAGCCTGATGAGGTAGACAGGATCCTCAGAAGCTTGAGACCATTCTCTTGCCAGCTTGACCCCTGCCAGCTAGGCTGGTACAAACTTCTCAGGCTGGACTAGCTGACTGGATGGAACACATTGTAAATGCATCCTTGCAGGAGGGGGTAATGCCAAACATCCTGAAGACTGCAATTGTGCACCCCTTCCTGAAAAAAAAAATCTCTGGATCCCACTAACTTCAATAATTATTGACCAGTTTCCAACTTGCCTTTCTTAGGGAAGATGATTGAACAGGTGGTAACATCCTAGCTCCAAGGGTTCCTAGAGGAGACCCTTGACCCCTTTCAATCTGACTTCAGACCAGGTTTTGAGACAGAGACAGCCTTGGTCACCCTCATGGATGACCTTCTCTGTGGATTAGATAAGGGAAAAGCATCCCTACTGGTCCTACTAGACCTCTCAGCAGCCTTTGATACAATTGACCATAGTACTCTTCTGGGTCGGCTAGCCAAGGTGGGGGTAAAGGGCACCGCTCTGAAATGGTTCCACTCCTTCCTGGCTAACAGGTCCCAAATGGTGTTGCTGGGGGATACCTGCTGGGCACTTTGGCCTTTACAATATGGAGTTTCTCAGGGCTCTATTTGATCTCCCATGCTCTTCAATATATACATGAAACCACTGGGGGAGATCATCAAGGGGGTTGGAGTGGGGAGTCACCAATATGCTGATGACTCTCAACTCTATCTCTCTTTACCATCCCAAACTGAAGAGGCTGTGAAGCTCCTGGGATGTTGCCTGCAGGCAGTTGGGGTATGGATGAAAGCTAATAGCCTAAGACTAAATCCAGAAAAGGCGGAAGTCCTCCTGGTCAGGAAATCCTCAATGTAGGCACTAAATCTTTCACCCACTTTGAATGGAGTGACACTTCCCCTGCAAGAACAGGTGCGCAGTTTGGGAGGGCTTCTGGACTCTCAGCTGTCTCTGGAGAACCAGGTAGCAGCTGTGGCTAGGAGTGCATTTGCCCAGCTTTGACTGGTGCGCCAACTACGACCATACCTGAGCCGTTCTGACCTGGCCACAGTGGTCCATGTGTTAGTAATTTCAAGGCTGGACTACTATAATTCACTGTATGTAGGGGTTCCTTCGAGAACAGTTTAGAGGCTGCAGTTAGTACAAAGTGCAGCAGCCTGGGTTGTTACAGGAGCTAGACAGTTTAACTCACTAGGACCACTCCTTCAGCAGCTGCAGTGGCTACCTATTCACTTCCGATCTCAACGTAAGATGATGGTACTGACCTTTAAGGCCCTTCATGACTTAGGCCCAGCCTACCTAAAGGACTGCCTTCTCCCATACATACCAGTTCGCCCTCTTAGATAATCTAAAGGGGCACTCCTTTAAGTGCCCCCTCTGTCCCAAGCTAAAGAGATGGCAGCTTGGGGACAAGCCTTCACTGTAACATATTCCACAAATATGGAACCCTTCCAGAAGAATTAAGAACTACACACTCCTTCATGGCCTTGTGGATAGGGCTCAAATCATATCGATCTCATCTGGCCTTTCCTTCTGGAATAGTTTGTTTTCCCACCCTTTCAAGGGCCTGATGAGGAGAATTGGGTCTGTGTTCCTGTTGAATGTTAATTTTTTTTCTGTTTTACTTATTGTGGTTACATTGTACTTTGTTATCTATAAGCTGCATTTGCTTCTGCATGAGAAAGGTGGGGTATACATTCTTCAAATAAATAAATAAATAAATTTTTAGCTCACCAATTACATCTTTGGTTCCACACAAAGACTGTTAACTAACACAGGATTAGAAAAAAAATACTAATTTACCAGAACACGTTGACAGAATTGGAGAGCATTTGCTTTGTAAAATGTCAAGAGAGATGCAAAGAACATCTTAAGCAAATCTTTATGAAATAAAACCCACACTTGCAAAATGGAGAGCAGTTAAATATAATATATTAAAATAACTGCATAATGTTGATGAACATTTTGTAAGGAAGAATAACCACATTAATAATCTACCCTACCCCTCAACCTCCCATATGTTCACTAACAATTCGGTCTCATTACAGGGCAATGACATCCTTGTTATTTTACTTTAGGACCCCTGGCCTGAGTTTTATAGATTTCTTGATGATACTATCAACAATAAATGGACAGCTCTTTGTACATTTGTCATTGGGTATATTGGTTGTTTTTGATTTTTATCATACACAATTAAAGTTCCAAAATTTATTTCTATTTAACTAAATTTTTCCTTAGATTTGGAGACCTGGACTACCAGTGATTTCCAAAATGGCACTGATGCATTAAGAATCCACCACAGGGGGCGGGGTCATTACTGAATTGTGCATAATTCACTGCTAATTTGTAGTTGTTGCAGCTTTCAGTCCCTACAGGTACTTGGGTTTATTTTCCCTACTCTACATTATCTATGAGAATGTATTTAGAAGTTGAAAAGCAAGAATATGTGTAAGAAGTGGAAGGAAGGATAGACAACAAAGGCACAGAACAGAAGTGTAGTCCACTCTTGTAGGGATGGTGTCAGAAAGGTTAAGGGTACAATCCTCTGTGCAACATTGGGCCAACGCTAACCACTTGCATCTGCCCAACAACACTAGTGCTGACATGGCAGCGCCAACCACCTCCTGCGTCGGCACAAGTGCCGTTGGGCTGACACTAGCCACAGTGTTGGCCCAACAGCACCAGCCCACGGCCGCTCCATGCCACTCGTGTGCCAGCCGAACTCAGCTGGTGCAAGAGCATTTCAATCAATAGATCAATCAATTGTATTTATATACTGCTTTTCATCACAAAGTTCTGGGCAGTTCTGGGCAGGTGGGAGGCAGAAACTGGGCGACGGTTGGGCAGGCCAGGAGGTGGGCAGGCCCAGGGAGGGGGTGGGGCTGGGATGTGGCTGTTAGGCACTGTACAGCAGGCGCAGACTCCCCCCTGGGACAAGGGTGTGAATGTACCCTTGTCCCGGGAAGGTTCCTGAGCACTCCAAAGCTGCACTGGATACAGTGCAGGCCCACTGGGAGCTCAGTTCCAGCACAGTTTAGGATTGTGCTCTCAAGCCCAGAACAAGACTTTCAAGATGTTGCAAAACCAACAAAAAGGTTTTTTTTGGGGGGGGGAAGCTGAATTCAGAACAAGACAAATATCAAAGAGGCAGTTGCATGGGGAAGATGGTGACATGGTAACGGATGATAGGGAGAAGGCAGAGCTGTTCAATGCTTATTTTGAATCTGTTGTCTCCCAGATGGGAAAGGTGGTCCAACCTAGCCAATGAGAAAGACGGGATCATGATAGGTAAAGAAATACGGCATAAGATTTTTAGCTCACCAAAAATCCTATGCCAGAAGCGCTGTAACTGTGGCTAACGTCCACTCTTCTCAGATGACTGACATTTAGCCTTTGGACAAATAAGCTATATTTACACTTGTAAAGCAGCTAATGGTAATCTATTTGAGAAGAATAGTTGTTGGCTACAGATGCAGATTGGCAGCTGGTAGGCAGATAAATATGGACATGGGACTCAGGGCGCAATCCTAACCTAGAGTTAGGCCAGCACAGTTAGGCCAACAGTTTGTCTGGCACAAGAACCTCCATAAAGTGCATTTGGACCACTCTCGGAGTCAGGGAGGATGGTGCACATCTGTGGGCTGGCCTCTTTGACTCTGAGGGTGTCTCTTGTGCCAGCCAAACTTCGCTGGCCTAACTGTGCTGGCATAACTCCAGGTTAGGATTGTTCCCTGGTAGTATAGCTGGAGGGCTGTTACCCGGGCGCAGGAAACTCTGTGCCAACCTCCATGGCTATGCTGTCAACCCCTCCTCTGTGTATGTGAAGCCCTGGCCCCAGAAACATTTCCATTTGGAGGCATACGGGAACAAGGGCAGGTAGGAGAGCCAATTTCACAGTCTTCCCAAGCTGCCAAGGTCACTGCAATCACACTCCTGCGGAGATGATGGAATACCACCACCCTGCCACAGACAGCAATGTATCATCCTGGCACCGGTTTAGTTTTGCCACTGGATGGACCCAAGTCCCATACAGAAATCAACAACCTGATCCCAACATGTCATGCAGTTTTTCACAAGTGTCTGCTTGGGAATCAACTTGGAGCAGAACATTTTTTTTTCTGCTATTGCTTCACAACTGACGCCTAGCATCAGAATTGGAAGCATTTTTCCAAAGAGAATGAAGATGACAGATATATTTCATGTCTTTGTAATATTCTTTCCCTATTTACAATGGGTACATTCTTGCCAAGACACCTTGAAACCATACTGACTGATCAGCAGAAAGAAAGAAACGAAGCCTGGTTTGCCCATTTTTCATACAGATCAGACATTTTTATCATCCATTCTTCATCGACACCATCCAGTGATATATGTGAATCCATATATAAGAATAGATACATGCACATCAAGTGCTATGAAGAAATACAGAGTTGATCATCTAACATTATGTTGTGTGTTGGTACTTCAGATAGGATAAGAAACACCCCCAGCTGAATAAAGAAGTTGTGTCTTCAGATGGTTGGTTTTGCTCAGTAATGCTAAGGGGGAAAATATTATGGAGAGCCTGCACAACTTATTTTGCAAGCTCCCCTTTGAATATTCCTAACAAGAACCAGTAACTAACTGGAAATCAGAAGCAGGTTCTGCAGGCAGAGCAATGTTAGAATGCAATGTTATGTGTTTTTCTTCCAATGACTCATTTTTATAAATTATATTTGCTTTTATAAAGTGTTTGCAATTGTATTTCTAGGGATGGAACTATGGCTGGAGAGAAACCATACAGCATGGAAACTTCAAAACTGAGGGAGGATGAGGTTGTTGTTGGAGATATAAAGAAGTAGTCAATAAGGCCACAGTCCTAACAAAATCCACCCCCATCCAATGTACACATGCCAAGTAGATAGACACAACATCCCATAGTGAGGGGCACTCAGAGGTCTCCTCAAGAGGCAAGGGAACATTCATATCCTTGATTTAGGGAAAGACTTTGTTTCCCCTATGGGTCTCCTTGGTCTGCACCAGCTATTTTGCTGGCACAGAACTGAGAGTAATGGAGTAGGAAGAGGAATAAGACACAGCTACCCATGAGTACCGCCAATCTCAACCCCTGTTCCACTTCCCTCTAATCCTAGAAACACTCCTGTTCCTCTGCCCATCCCCATTCCTCCCTCCACCTGCCCCCACTTCTGACTTAGCTGGTGCTAGTGAATGGTGGCCTCATTGCCAGTCCACATGTTTTGTCACTGCACTCTCTGACAGTGTTAGCAAGTGTGACATCTCACAATGCATGCTAGATCCAGCAACCTCTGTCTGAATCCTGACTCTTTCACTGGCTGTATATGGATTCGGCCAGAAAGGTTTGGGCTGTAAATTACATTCTTATCAGGCAAACAGAGCAATAAACAATAAGCCATTTCAGAAACATGATATTTTTGGCTAAAAAACTAAAAAGCAAAGATTACAGACTGAAAGAACAGGTAAACCTATTGCCACAAAATATACAACCCTATTAGCATGTGATTTTTTTTAAATTCAGAAACATTCAGAAGAACCACCAACAGCAAGAAGGTAAAGGTGATCCAATTCAAATTACAAATGAAGCACACTTTTTGAGAAGCCAGGGTGATTAATGAATGGAACAAACTGCTAATGAAGATGGTGGGTTTTCTGCAAAGATTAGACACTACTTTAGAAGCCATGCTTCAGCCAAATACAATATACTGGGATTGAGAAAGTAATAGCTGGAAGAGATTAAGTTGGCCTCTGCAATATAGGTCACACCACTTAATCTCACTGGACCCTTTTGACCTTAAAATCTATGAATCCTCTGATTCCCAAGCATTTTAGAGCACAATTTCCAATGAAAACTAAGTTTACTTAACTGTCCATGAAACTCAGAATGTAGAGGCCTATGAAAGATGTTTTCCTGCAGAAGTACAAACAAAAGGTTTCACTAGTTAGCATCTAGTAAAGCTTGCACTGGAGAGGGAAGTTTGCTATGGATGCCACACTGTATCTAAATTAGGGCACAAACCTAACCTTGGCACAGTTAGGCCAGCAAAGTTTGGCTGGCACAAGGGACACCGTAAAGCGCGCTTGGACCACTCTCGGAGTCAGGAAGGATGGCGCACATCTCTGATTCCAAGAGTTGTCCCTACACATACTTTATGGTGTCTCTTGTGCCAGCTAATCTTTGCTGGCCTAACTGTGCCGTCTTAACTCTAGATTAGCCCTTAGTTGGATTCCCCAATCTTATAATTCCCTGCTCCCACTGGTGCTGCTGCACTAAAAGTGAACATGCTAAAGGGACCCGCTCCGCAATGGGTCTCCTGAGACCTGGCTGGTGCAAGTCAGAGAAGAAAAACAGGGTGGGGGGGGCTGCAAAAAAGAGGGGATAGGATCCAGTGCATGCCACTGCCGCTAGATCCACCTGCAGCCTCCCTGCCCCCATTCCCCCATTGAAAAGCAGTATATAAATACTAGCGATTGATTGATAGTGATTGATTCCCGTCTCTTCCCCATCCAGTTTTGTTCCCTCCTTGATCCCGCTGCTGCCTTAACCGCTCTGGTGGGTGTAGGCAGTTGTGGCGATGGACCGGAAGCACCTTTCACAGCAGTGCAACCCAAAATAGCCACCGATGGTGAGCTCTGCACTCCATCAGCGGCCATTTTGTGACAATGGAAGTGTCTTCTGCTGTCACAAAGTGCTGAGTAGAATTGCCCAATTCTGCATAGGTCTGGGCTGTTAGAGGATTTATTGGGCTACAGAATGGCGACAATTTACAGTGGAGTCTGTACCTGCAATTGGAGATTTATCTGCCCGCACTGTGGCTACCTCATAGAGAAATGTGTAGGGATACTGTTGATCTCTCAGACACACGGATAAGAGTTCTGAGGGACTGTGACTTGTATCCATGTTTTCATGGTCCCGACCATTTTATTTTATTTTATCGAGCTCTAGTCTTATGCCTGTAAAATTTCATGAGTGCATCAATCTCGCTCTCCAAAGATTGATGATTGTATTTTGAGCCAGCATGAACAACATCTGCCCCACTTATCTTCCATTTCAATTTAATATTCCTAGTGCTGGAGTTGCCTATATTATCAATGTCAAAAAAAGTAAAAAGTCTTATCTTCAACTTTCATTCCAGTGCTTCAAAAGGGCTTTGAATTTGCATCTTACTCTAGGGAAGATGTAGTTTAAAAACAGAGGGTTTTTTTGCCCAGCTTGCTCCATTAATTTCTGAGGAAAATGCACCTACTGCTGTGAATATGACAGTTCTCAACCTTGGTGTTTTTACAGGATGTCCCTCTCCAGGGAATAGGCAACACCATTCTGACTTCCCCTGCTGGAGTTGCACCTCCTGCTGGGTAATCAGCTACTACAGTACTAAGGGAGAGGCTTCAGTATGATTAACTGAATGCCCCTTGTGAATGCTAAGGAAAAGGAGACACAGCCAGATTTGGGGGGGGGACATGGGGGAGAAAGAGAAGAAGCTGTTTTAAGTCATCCTCTCCTTTTCCATCAAGACAGATAATTTACAGAGGCACAGAGAAGTTAATTATTAACAGCACTTACTGTTTCATACAACCAAGTAAGCTTTAACTTAAAATAATATTCACCACCCTTATCAAACATTTTCCCCCCAATTACTTCTTTGAGCAAGTGAAGAACAAAATTCATTTTGTAATGATTATCTGACTCAGGTAAAGCTGATTTTCCATTACTTCAGGCCCAAGCCTCTGACAAGGGCACAAAAAGGATTATTTTTCAGCCGTTTCCAGCCCAGCTAAATCAGCAGATAATGCCATCTACGATGCAGAGTGATCTTCACCTAAAGCCCTCCTCATTGTTAATGTTTCTCACATCTCAAATGTGCCACAGAGGCAAAATTATTCCGGCGCCATCTCAACAGTGTCACAAGAGAAAGAGCACCATTTTTATTTTTCCGCTTTTGTACCTTTTTCTCCCCTCCGTCAATTAATACTTTCTCTGGCAACAAAATACCCAGCGCTCAGTCCGCATTTTAAATTGCATTATCACATGAAGGAAGTGTATCGCCTGATAATCCATCTGTAACTGCTTTATCATACACAGTGCATCAAATGAATACTCCAAGCACTCCGAGATAAATGAAGAGACACAAAGGAAGACCACTGTGTGCACTGACAAGGCACAATGAAGTGAAATGGAACTCAGTGCTATTGGTGGCTATTCAGATAAGAACAGGTTGCAGAGAGAAGCAGGCTAAGCTTCTTACTGAAAACGTTATTGTTCGGGACATATGTATTATTCATTACAGAATAAAAATATTTCATTTGCTCCCACAAATTTTTGGAATCAGTTTCAGGCCTAAAATGGGAAGAATATTTTGGGTAAAAGACACAGCCCTTCCTTCCTTCCTTCCTTCCTTCCTTCCTTCCTTCCTTCCTTCCT
>JAJKFI010000003.1:16896596-16906861 GCA_029204185.1 Lerista edwardsae
GTGTGTGTGTGTGTGTGTGTGTGTGTGTGTGTGTGTGTGTGTGTGTGGGCAGCCCGGGGAAGGTGGTGAGACTTGGATGTCGCCAGTAGACCACATCCAAACACCCATCCCCAGCCCACGCAGCCTCAGTTTGGACAGTGCAGTGTGCTCAGACCTGTGCTTGATATCTAGCGGGCGCAGATCGGAGTGTCCCATAGGTGTGGCTGGCACCTACCCCGTGGCAAGGGGACAAATGTGCCCTTGCCCCATGGGGGCTCCAGCCTGCTCCTAAGCCGCACTGAATACAGCGCAGGCACACTGGCCTGCCTGTTCCAGAGCAGGTTAGGATTGCTGTCTGGTTTGAATCTAGCTCCTGCCATGAATTATCACTAGGTAGGCTTAATAATACCTTACAGGATTGATGCAATGACAACATCAAGATTAACACATGTGAATTACTTTGCAAGCTCAGAAAGTGCTATACACGTTATAAATATTAAGGTGACAACATAAAAATCTAGCTGAATCAGAAATCAAAAGGAGGAACATGTGGCACAAAATCTGGGTATTTCCCCATAGCCAATGTGACCCTCCAAAAGCTGCATAATGTGTTTTGTTTTATAATATAATTATAATGTCAGGTGATGTCAGGATATGGCTTAATAGGCACAAGGCAAACGCATAAAGAGACAAGAGCAAAGGCAGGATTTACCTTGCAGTCTCTTTTAACATTAGGATTCTAACTTTCTCTAGTTAAAGAGACCAAAAGAAAGACCTGTCAGAAGGCAGAAAAAAAGCTCAGTGCTCCAGTGTCATATATTTCACAGATTTATTATGCATTTTCAGAGCCGATAAACTCAGTGGGAGAAGTTAGTATCAATTGATAGATACGGTGGAGGTGGTGCCCACACCGAGCAGGAGCGGCTGCAGTTTAAGTAGATTTTAATGCCCAGTTGGAAATATACTTTGATGTAAGAGAAAAGTTCATGGATTGACTGAGAAATTGTAGGGAAATGACTGCCACCAAAGACTCTGCAAACATTTTCTTGTCAAACCAACCTTAATATACAGACGGTTTTTGACAATTTCTGTTATGGATATAGAATCCAGATACTTTATTTCATTGTTTCGTAACAGCATTTTGATTGGCTCTTTCATTTTCACTGCATCTATGCTCTTTCATAAACTTTTCAGGTAGCTAAAATAACCTAAGGCAGTGGTTCCCAGAAGTTTTAACAATGGAATCTTATTTTTAAAGAAATGACACTGTATTGGGACCCACCTAGCTTTATGAGACCCCCCTCCCAAAGTTTCACTTTATTTATTTATTTATAAAATTTATAGCCCGCCTTTCTGCCCCATGGGCACCCAAGGCGGCTTACAACATAAATAAAAACAATACCAAAGAAACAATTAAAAACCATATTAAAACAATATTAAAAAAACAATTTAAAATTTAAAATGGGCAGGCCCAGTGGATCCCATAGTTGTTGTTTAAAATGCCAGCCAGCATGTCAGCAGTTAAACGCTTGTTTAAATAAAAAGGTCTTCAGGCCCCACCGAAAGACTGTCAAAGAGGGAGCTGTTCTTAATTCTAAGGGGAGGGTATTCCACAATCGTGGGGCCACCACCAAGAAGGCCCTGTTTTTATCATTTTTATTATGATGGGGAGCATTCTTGGGGCATTTGTTGAGCTCCACAGTAATCAGACCAGGTCCATTCTGGTGGTCTTGCGTTTCCTTTTTCCTGGCTGAAGTTGATCAGGGCCCATTTGCCTACCCGCAAGTAAACACACACACAGTGCTCCATTTTGGTTTCCGTAGGACGGTGTCAGCTATCAGCTTGTCTGTTTTGTGACCCACCAAAAACCTGGTCCTGGCCCAGTGGATCCCAACTGAGGAATTGGGAACTGTTGGGGAACTGCTGACCTAAGGTATTAGCAGTGCTCACTAAAAAAAATTTCCATCTACTTTTGAATTAAATTTAAGTGACAATAGGATTGTCTATACCTGTACAAAACTGGACTTTGATTACTTGACTGAACTGTACAATATATTGTGTGAATAGTGCAGATGCCTTGAACATATGAGACGGAATTCAGAAATAGATTGCAACCTTACCCTCATGTGTGCCAAGACAGTGCTGCTACCAGTGTTGTGAACCAACCCACCCACCCACCCACAAAATTTGAGTCCTATCAATTCAGGAGTCTCTTTCCATAACAGGAAAGAAGATAAGACAAAAATTGATGAGGAGAAATACCCACTTGCACTCCCCCTTTTACCCACTGACAGTTTTGCCATTTACTTGCACTCCCCTTTCACCCACTGGTTGACTGACTGGTCAACCAATCTGTATGCCCACGTAGTATCATTTCAGATGCAGCGTGAGTTGCTTGCTGCCGTTGTAGAAGCGCACAAGCTTCCTGTTCTCATCAGGCCTGCAATATTGTTCTTAGATGCCTGCTGCTTAGTAGGTAAGAGGATAGGAGGCTTAGCAAGAGGAGTTGGCAAGTAATCATATGAAGGAGAAAGGGACAGTGGTGGACATAGGCTCTTGAAGGTGGGTCCCTCGCTGCACGTTGGGGTTTGAGGTGGCTCCTAACTCTTTAAAAGTTGAGGACCATTGTGTAGTGAATTGAGTTTGAGAATTACTGCACCATGGTAGTTCTTTTTGGAGTTCCCTGTTTTTGTGTCTTCCCAGATAAAAATACCGTAGCTTTGCATGCCTGGGAGCCTCTTTGGAGATGACACACAAAAAGACCCCATTGTACCTGCCAAACCATTGTTCCTTAGACTTGGGGCTCTAGTCAGGGAGACTGGAGCAGGCCGTTTCAGAATAAGAACTCCTCCATGCTTTTTATAGCTGCTTGCTCTACTTCAATCTGCCTTTTGCTCTTTGATACCTTAAGTGCAAACTAAGAACTTCTTTTCCAGATTGTGAAGCATAGAAAAACAAACATTCTAACAGAAAGGGCATGCTCTAGTAAACAGTAAACCACATGCTGAGGTATCTTGTAGGCTGTTTTTCATCCATATAGACAGCACAGAGGTCAATGTGCATATCACCCTGCCCTACTTCACTGATCAGTACTTATTACCCTGAATAGCCTCTTGTACATGCATGCTGGTAAGGGACAGAGGAAACAGAAGAGGGGTGAAGCCGGTGACAGCTTTGCCCCCATTTACCCTGCACTCTGAAGCTAGCCAGGCAGAGGCGGGAAAATGGGGGCAGCTGATTGTCTGCCTGCACTGTGGGGGCAGGATGGACTGAGTCCTGGGGATTTGCTGTTAACCTGGGCTCAGTCCATCGAGTTTTGGTGCCCCACTCACCCACCCGCTCACTTTTTTCAGTCTGACTTTAGTTGGTCGCTTTGTTGACCAAAGGAATTTTCTGTTATCAGGCAGATTGGCTTAGTCTGGTAATTTTTTTGCCTACCCCAAACTGATCAGGAGGGTTACTGGGTTTTGAGTTTATTTGTTTGCCTTTGGTCACTTGGGCAGGTGACATGCGGGTTTGGGTAGATGGGGTGTTAGGGTATCTGGCATACAGTTCCGAGGTCAGCAAAGCCTTGGGGGTGGAGCCATTCAGATCAGACAACTCCAGTTTGGGTTGGTGAGGCGGTTTGGCGAGCTCCCAGGGTTGGCTGAGCAGCGAGCTCCCGCTGGCGTGGCTCGGGGTATCTGCTTGGCTAGCTGCATCGACCCATCAGGGTTGGCAGTGAAAAACCTACTTGGGCTTAAGACTGAGAAGGTTTTGAGCCAGGCTGTCATGCCCAATTAGCATGGGGGAGGTAGAAGTCACACCGTCTCTAGTCCGTCCGCTCAGGGTCCTCGCCAGCTGGCTGCTCGATCGAAGGCAGTCTCCTTCACACTCTCCCCGGAGGAGGCTTTGTGTGCGCAGAAGAAGCCAGCCCAGCCAACCATCTCGCTCTCCCTCACAGAGTGAGAGAGAGAGAGAGAGAGAGAGAGAGAGAGAGAGAGAGAGAGAGAGAAACCACTTGAAAGGATAGGGCTCCCTTCAGTGGAAGGGGTGATGGAGATTTCTGTGGACCGGAGAGACACATGGAGTTGTGTGGCTGGTGATTTTGGGACAGGTACGGCAGGGGGAAATATTTTCTTGTCCCAGGCACAGTTTTCATTCGTTACGGCTCTGGTTACATTTGTCAAGGACTCTGGCATGACTCGAGTATGAATCTGAAAACTCGAATCTGGAGATCCATGAGCCTGGGTGTGCTTGCTTACTTTTTTTGCTTACATTTTTTGGATGACATCAAGGGGCCATCCAAACGCTGACGTTCCAGGAGGTGGGGAAGGGTTAATATTTTGCATCAAGCTGGAGGGGGAAGGGAGGCAGGAGTGGGCTGTCTTGTCCATCCATCCATCCATCCATCCATCCATCCATCCATCCATCCATCCAGCTCTTACTTAGGATTGGCTGGAGAAACCCAGGAGGGAGGCTCTTGCCTTAAGATTGACTGGAGAAGCCCAAGGAGGGAGTTCTTGCCTTAGGATTGGCTGGAAGCCAGGAGGCAGTTCCTTCCTATAGATCATGTGGGCTCCATCTTTGGAGGAAGCTGCAATGGGACAACTTCTGAGTACAGCTGTAAAGGATTGGGTCACACTTGTAATGTAAGCCTCCCAGCAGCTGCATGCGACCCTGCTCCCGCTTAAAACAAGGGGACATTGTAACCCCTCACAATGTAATGTCCATCCCACTCCCTCCCACCTTGTCCAGTCTGTGTCCTGGCATGCCTGCTTCAAGTCAAAAGACTTGAGTCAAAATGATTTGATATGGGAATTTTAGGGGGCAGGGCAGGTTGCACGGGCACATGCTAGGATTCAGGCCTAAATTCAGAATCAAAAGTGTGGCTCAAGAAATAGTATCCAAATTCATTTAGGTCCCAATCTCATCCAACTTTCCAGCATTGATGCAGCCACCAGGTGAGGGACAAATATTCCTTACCTAGAGGAGGTGCCTGTGGCTGCCCCTCCAATGTGAGATGCAGTGCATGCCCTGTTGGCACAAGTATATCCGCGCTGGAAAGTTGGATAGGACTGGGCCCTCAGAGAGACGCAAATGTAAGATTTTATGGAGTCAGTGGTGTGGATCAAAAAGAACAATTCAAATGCACCCAAGCAGTTTTGAACTTGTGTTTTCTGAAGAGGAGTCACCCATGCCATATGGTAAACACTGTTTGAAACTGACAAAAGTCTTAAGACCCAGTTTGTATTATAACCTGATCACTATTTGGAAATGACAAGTGAACTCAAAAGGCCTGTTCAGTGCAAACAAATTATATACATGGGTGTAAATGAGTGTACTGTATATGTTTTAGGAAGCAGGGCTTGCTGGTGCTGAGGATCCCCCATTGTATTGATTATGTCCGTGTGATCATTATTTCTCAACAAGGCTATGGAGACCTGCCACTCAGTGGGGGAAACAGGCCCAATATTCCCCAGGCTGCCTCTTTGGATCCTGGGCAGTGTATCTACATATCAATCTGTCACAAAGTAATGGGTGTGTTCTGTAAAGTAGAAGTACTTCAAGGGGAAGACATGCTATGAAGCTGAGAATGTGACTGTATTCATGGAACAAAATGTGGAGACAGATAAATGAAATGCCAAAGCAGCTTAGGGAAAGGCAGTGACAAGCTAGAAGCATGAAAAGATGTGACAGGGAAGAGTTCTGGGAATGAAGAACAACAGAAGTCGGGGAGACAAACAGGTAAGCTGACAGTGAGTAACATTTATGACTGTGAATGAGTTAAGCTTTTTTTTTTTTTGGTTGGTTGGTTCCTGAAAGAGAACACTCATTAGGCTAGAACCAATGAATGTCAATAACATAAAAAGTGGTGGAGGAGGAAATGCTAATGCGTGAGAGCTGCAGCCTTAAGAAATTCTACCACTGAAATTATATCAATTCTGTTTGGACTGGGATTTATACTGGATCAAAAACGGAGATGGAAAAATAGAGAGAAAAGCTGACTAAGCCAGCAGAAATAGAACAGAGAAAAGCACACAAAAACAAAAGAAACCTCACAGTCAGTACATACGCATGCTGCCAGAGACCAAGTGAGCACAACCTTTCTGTTTTGTGTAGTGATGCCTTTAACATTTGGGTAATGTAGAGAAGAACAAACAACAGAAGAAGAAGAAGAAGAAGAAAG
The DNA here is from genome assembly GCA_029204185.1 of Lerista edwardsae. NCBI lineage: Eukaryota > Metazoa > Chordata > Lepidosauria > Squamata > Scincidae > Lerista > Lerista edwardsae. Next base: position 16,902,745 of record JAJKFI010000003.1, read on the forward strand.
TTCATCTTGTTTCAAAACAAATTATGCTCTCATCAAAGTCTCAAAGAAATGTTCAGACTTAACTCCTGGAAAAGACTTCATATCTCAAATAACAAGGAGACTGAGCAGGTCAGGAAGTTGGCTGTAATTTTAATCAGCATTAGAGAAGAGTGGTATGATAAGGTTATGAAAGGGGAAAAGACATGAGAGGGGATTCAAATACTATTATCTGAACTAACCCACACATTTGGTGCAGCAACTCACTGATAATGTGATTATCAGTGTTATCATAATTATGAAATAATCATTAAATAAAACTCTGAAAAGATGGCAAAACATTCCATCTTATTTCATTTGCCCTGTGAAAGGATGCTATTTCCTCCCTTCCTATTGGCCTGTCTACAGTAAGTGCCCAATCCTATCCAACTTTCCAGCACTGATGCAGCCGTGCCAATGGGGCATGCCCTGCACTCTAAGATGGGGGAGCAGTCACAGGGCCCTCCTCAAGGTAAGGGAATGTTTGTTTCTTACCTCAGGGCAGGGATTGCAGTTGCATTGGTGCTGGACAGTAGGATAGGATTGCGCCCTGTGTCAGGCTCAGAGTCTGAAAGCAGAATTTGAATGGGGAAGATAAAAAAAACAACAACCCAGGTTGTTGGGTTGTTATACAACAATAAAGTAACCACTTGTCCCAGTAAACAGGCTTTGTGATGCCTCAAAAATGTGCAAAGCCTACTTGACCATGGACCAACATATCCTACTGCTACTACTGAGTGTGTCAACCATGGACAACAGCCACTCAATTATGTCAAATAATTTGAAAAATTATTGTAATCATATTTCCTGATCCCCATCCTTCCCCACTCCACTACTTAGTTGCTAGAAAACTACTAATACTCACGGCACCACTCTTGAATTAGTTATCATTATCCCATTATCATTATCCCTAACATTATCCCAATCTGCACAACACCAGTTGCACGTCGATCAATCCTGCCCAACCTTGGTATCTCACAACACTTGTGCCCCTACTGGAAGTAGATGCACAATTAAGTAGGGTATGGAGCCTGGCCAGCTGAGAGCTGGTGCATTAGGGACTGTAAAGCAGTCCAGCTACTGTTCGCAACACCCACCCGTAACCTTAAATTTACAATCTGGGATTAGCTGGCTGCCGATGGAGCCTGTAGGAATTTTTGCTATCTGCTTGATTTTTCCCCCACCAATTCAGGCTTTAAGCGGGTGGGGTGGTTTCCTGTTTCACCATAGTCACTTTGATTTGCAGATTCAGTGCAGGCAAGGGAGGCAGATGGTGACCTGAGATCACCAAAGGCAGTAGGAGAATGAGTACCACATGACCTTTGCACCAGCAGCTATATTCTCCAGTCCATTGGAGAGACAATTGCAAAGGTAGACAGTGGGATATGCTGGTTGACCATGAGACCCCCCCAGCATATCCATTCTACCACTGGCCCCAATCCAGTGCTCCCTTGTGGAAGCAGGGCTCCCAATCAACACATGTAAGTATATGTTGGAGTGCATAAGAGTCTTGGAACTTACTTTATGCACTCTTTTGAATTAGAGCAGACATTTCCTTGTAAGAAAGGTTTGCCCAACAGAGATATACAAGGTAAAAATCAAATTCCTCCCCAACTGTTTTTACACTTACACAGTAATTTCTGAGCAATTATTTTCATAAGCGTCTATCTTCAAATGCGTAATAAGGTGTCTAATCTCAGCTACAATGAAGCCAGAATGCCAAATAAAATGTATAAAATAAGTAATTTAATAGCACTTGTTTTTCTAATATAGAACAAGCTGAGTGAGTTTAAATAGTCTAAATAGTCATTACAGTCTGACTGTGATGTGTTCTTCCCTCCATATTTGCTGAGACATTTCTTGTGTTATTATAATGGTTTCTAGAGCAATAAATTACAGACACAGAACCAACTGCTGAAAAATGTAGGTGGTTCATACAGCATAATGCAAATCACACTGTCAGGTACCATTTCTTTATAACAAGAGTTCCATAATATTCCACCCACCACAATACACTTCTAATCTACTATCTAGTGGCTATTGCATTAAACTGTAGTATTGGGAAGTTCGTCATGGCAAGGAACTCTTTCAGCAACAAGGTTAATGGAAAAATCTTGTGCACATTCACTTTGACATGTTCCAGCCAGTTCAGCAGGATTTGCTCTCACTGGATGTAGCCTGATTGTAGCCAATCTACTAAAAAAATGTTCCACTGTGTTAAATGGGGCTATCCCCAGATAACTGTGCATAGAACCTCATCTTTACGCCTATAAGTTCTGTAAAGACAGAGTAGCATCAAAATGTTTTTTCTGGAATAAGGAATTTTCCACTGGGGGCAAGGAAACTGTGGATGTTACCCCAATTTTAGTTGATTAGTAACATAAAACATTTTTTTCTTAATCAAGAACAAAATTGATTAAAGGCTACATTTGGATAAAAAAGGGACAATGACTTGATTTTTCTTAGAAAATTGGAAACAAATGACTTGGCCATCATGGATTTATATTTGCTGCACTGTGTGATGTAAGTTATGTAAAGTTTTTCCCATCCTAGCGATGACGTTATCAAGCTATATCCTTTCTCATTAACTGAGCAAGAACATACTTTCTATGCCTTCTAGTTGGCTTCTATGCCTTCTAGTTGAAGCATTAAGACATGTGCCATCCTCCCAGACTCCGAGAGTTGTCCAAATGCTCTTTACAGTGTCACTTGTGCTGGCCAAACTTTGCTGGCCTAACTGTGCCGGCCTAACTCTAGGTTAGGATTTGCACCCTAAAGCTAGTACTTTTTGCTACTAGTCATACTGATTCCAGTATCGGGGTGTTTTGAGTTGAATCAGTCTCTGGGAGTTTCACTAATATTGTCATCTCTTTAGGCTTCTCTTCCACAATCAGCATTCATCTTGTTAACTCTAGATTTGTCTTTGTAATAGCACACATAATGCACACTGCGACTTCTACAAGGAAAGAAAAAAATCAATGAAAACAGCATGAGTATCCTTTTTAAGTGTGCTTTTGAGAAATCATGTTTGTTACATTTTAGGCCACATAAAATGTGTGTGCGTATCTGTATTGATTACCTGCAACTGTTTCATGTTATGCTGATAATGTAATGCTTTGTGGATTTCTCCTGGAGTCCCCAGGTTTAATAAAGGTGACCAAAGAGAACATGACTAAAACCATTAACTGCAGCTAAGAAAAATACTGCTCAAGATGTCATATGTCGGTACAATCTATCCCAGAAATGGGTTTCTTTGAAGGTAAGCTTGGGGGCTATCATTGAATAAATTTTAGAGGCAATTATCAACACAAAATACCTAACAAGCTAGAAATTGCTTGTGAACACGAAAAGATATTTAGATATAAACAAGGCAAGTCAGAAAACATTGAGCTGTGTATATGAAACTGTGTTGGGGAAAAAGTTCCTCTCTTTGCAGTCGATGGAAATCTCTAGTTCTTTGTGGTGTAACTTCCTCCAATGCTGGGAACAAGTCCAAGCTCAGCAGGGATTTGAGTGCCATGACCCAAAACTGTTTATTTATTTAAAAGCATTTGCATCCCTGCAGTTCCCTCTCCTTTTAGGGTGCACAAGAATGCTAACGAACATTGAAACAATACAGTCAATAAAATTTTCATACAATTATCAATATAGGCAATATTAAAAACAGTAACAGTGCAAAAGGCAGAATAAGTAAAAAGCTAAGGGCACAATCCTAACCTGGAGTTGGGCCAGCAAGGTTTGGCTGGAATCTGGGACACTGTAAAGTATGCCAACATGCGACAACCTCTCTGACTCCAAGAGTGGTCCAACCGCACTTGTGCTGGCCTAACTGTGCCAAACATTGCTGGCCTAACTGTGCCAACCTAACTCCAGGTTAGGATTGCCTTAAGAGAGGCAAAAATTAAATAGTCCTATTCTTTCCATGTTCTGCATTGTGGGATGGGAACAGTCTTGCATGTGGCTATAACAGAAGAGTCACAGAGCCAGGGTAACCAGATGTCAAAACCACGGATCCCAAAGGATCCCAGCACCCCAAAATGTAGGACATTCAAGAAACACACACACACACACACACACACACACACACACACACACACACACA
>JAJKFI010000003.1:16910065-16946629 GCA_029204185.1 Lerista edwardsae
TAATAATAATAATAATAATAATAATAATAATAATAATAATAATAATAATAATAATATGTGCATTATTATTATTTGCATAATAATATGGCCAACCTGCAGGGGTGGCCAACTTGCAGCACGCCATGCACTGCTTTTACTGAGCAGAATCATTGAATATGCCACTCTGCCTGCCTTCAGTGACATTCCAGCTCCATGCAGCTTGAGTGGGATGTCTTGTGCTATTGGGGATGGGGTAGGAACTGACACTGCTTACTTCTAGTAGCAGCCAGAACTGCTGCACTTCATGCTGCCCTGCCGCACCAAAGGCCCCATCAGTGACCTGGATGAAACTTCTGCACCCAACTGCATGGATTAGCTCGGCATGAAGGCCGCCACTGAGCCGGGGGTTGATTGGTTGGCCTGGATGAGCTCACTGACCATCACCTGTGTCAAGTGCAAATGGGGCCTTTGGCACAAATGGTGTTTGGCGGAGAGGGACAAAGCAAGATTGAATGAAGTGCAGCAGGCCTGGCCACCACTTCAGGCAAGCAGCATCGATTCCTACCCCCTCTCAGCAGCACGGGGAGTCCTGGCAAAGCTGTATGCAACTAGGACACTGCCAGAGGCTTCGCCAAGGTGGCCAATGGGGGGATCAGCTCTGCTGCATGTGCCACTTGGAAAGTGACTGTGTGCCACTAGTGGCATGATTGCAGATTGGCTGCCCCTGACATAGCACTTTCCAAGTGTGCTGCATTATCACATTATTCGTACAACAACCCTCTTATCCTCATAGTGCAGCTGGGGAGCTAAAGCTGAGAGGCAGAAATGTGCCTTATAGCCCAATCCTATCGAATGCTGGCATACCAGGGCCACCGAGCCCACAGTGTATCCAGCATTGGATTCAAGCAGGCAAGCGGTCTCCTCAGGGTAAAGAAATGTTGGTTCCCTTACCCCTTGTAGTGCCCCAGCCTGCTCAATGAGGCTACTTGGATCTGAGAAGAACTGGGTAGCCTCATGTCGGCAGGCCTGGGATAGGAGATAGGATGAGGCAGAGGCCTGTTCCGCCCTTTCTGCCCCTTCCCAGGCCTGAACCATTCTGCCCTGCCTCCAGAATGCCCTCCCAGCACCCTCTACTACCCCTAAGCTGCTACATGTACCTTACCTGCCCTGGTAGCCATCAGGCAGAAGATGTTTGGAACAGGCCTTCCCACTGGCACAGCTTACTCACAGGAGGTCAGAAAGTGGATTACAGCACTTTTCCAGTGCAGATTTGATAGGATTGTGAGGGAGTTCATGCAGGGGCAAACAAGAAAATTCCTACTTTGCAGCTCAGTGCTAAGCTTGCCTAATCAGAAATAAGCCCCATTAAGTTCAATGGGTGAACCCCCAGGTAAGTGCATATAGGACTGCAGCTTTAGCCGCTATGATACACTATCTTACTACAGATATAACTGGCACGCGAGGAAAATGTTCCCACACTGTTCTAATTATGTATTAGTCCTTAATGTATGATCAAACTAACTGTATTAGTGGGTGGGTGTCTGTGTGTACAAGAGATAAAGAGATTACTCACTTGTATGTACATTTTTCTATTCTGATTGGCTAATAGTTAAAATTTCTTTTTTGTTGGGACAAAAAACAAGTAAGACAACATATTGTTTTCTGGGAAACTGACAATGTTAATGAGGTTTGGCATGGAGAGAAATAGCTCTAGTTATAGTGCACATGGTTCCCACTGTTATTTATAACAGCTAACAATATGCTGTTTATTTGTTTTACATAATTCTCTGTGATACTTATGGAAAAGGGCAGATCATTTAATTTTTTTAAGTATTTGAAATGGAAGATGGGCGTTAATAATCTTTGGTGGAACTTACTGAGGGTGGAGGGGAGGAAATAGTTTATGAAACACTATCAAAATATGCAAGCTGTCTTGGCAAGCTAATTAAATCTATCTAAATGAATTGCCTTATATTACTGCTTATAAATCATTGCAGAAGTCCTTTCCTTAAGAATTTAGAATGGGAGCACTGGAGCAAGAATAAAATTCAGATGAATCTAGTTAATTTGCATTAATGATGAGAGACCTTGTTTGAATTTTCAGAATTATACCATCCATATACAAACAATAAAAAAGCTTAAAAGGATAGTGCACTTTGCAATGTATTGTGACAATTAGAGTGCATTCATTATTTATGATAAACCCTTGTAAGTCCTAGCAAAGATTCCCCAATATTTCTTCTGAAAATATGACACCGCGCTACAGTTTCTGTTACTAAATCTTTCCTAAGACAGTTTTTAGAAACATCATGAAATGTGTGGTTTATTGAGGCTTAGAATCATAGATAATGTGTTCTTTATTAACATGCTCTGATGGAGAAAAGGGCTGGTAGTGATGGGGCAGCCTAAAAGTGTGACATTTCTTGTTCCAGTTGAGCAAAGTGGAAGAGTGCATTTTCCCCATGACTGCATGGCCTGGTTGTTGACGGGGAGCACTCTTGGATAGTGAGCTCTACCATATGTTCAGCACATCGCTCACACTGACTCCCAGAGCCAGTGTGAGTAATGCTTTCCTACATTTTTCTGTAGGTCTGTGCCTGACGTACACCTCAGGCCTGCACTTCAGATAGGCCAGTGTATTTCCATGTATGCTGGCACAACAACAGCCCCGCCACTGTAACAGTTCACCTGCTAACTATTACGAATGCAACATCAGGAAAACACCACTGGGACTCCAATGCAATTCTGCTTGCAAAGAGGCCAAAATGGGGAGCAGATTTGGGGCATATAATGTAGTAGGGATGTGGGAGGGATAAAGAGGAGCAAATGCATACCGTATCCAACCCCCTTTAAACAATATACAAGTCCTTAACACTGGAAAAATGCTATGCCAACAACAGAGCTGGCATAGGAAGGAGGAAACTATATGGAAGGGAAAAACACCCAAAAAAACCCCTCATCTCTTTCTACATCCCCTAAATACTTTCCTATGATGGAGCAGAGGATACAGATAACATTTGGCAGCCAATCACAACACACCAGCCCTAGTAAATAAATCTCAGGGAGACCACAGCTCACATTATAGGATACACAGGGCTACTATACTCCTCTGGTATCACACATGGGAGTCTGGTGAAAGGGAACTTGGTACACTAACAGCCCAATCCTATCTGTATAGGATAGCAAGCAACTGAGCCAAAATGAGCTGTGCTGCATGCTGTAATAGGGGCGGGACAGATTGGGAGTCTTGGAAGAGCTCTTTAGCTGGTGTAAATCCAAGGAGAGGTGTGTCTGCTGCTATTGGAAGGGGGAAAGCATCTGATGCAAGTCACCTATGCCAGGTGCCACCCTCTCACACCTCCGTCACACTGACAGCCCTCTCCCTGTTCCACCCCATTCCACTCTGCCTGCTGACTCACCTTTGTTGGCGGGCGTTCTGTTTCCTACCACCATGCACAGGGCTCCTTTGGGCTCTCTGGTGAAGTTCTGGAGGAGTGCGGCTCCCCATGCTTTTAAAAGGCCATTTACGATGACCGTAAAGCATGCCCTGCTACCTGGATTCTAGTTCCATTGGCAAGGAGGGGGAAATAGGATTGGGCTGAAAGGGAGCACTTTGTACAATGTTTTGTCCCTCGCAACATGTATGGGAAAATATTGTGTTAACCCTTGTCTTCTCAGAATTCACATTGCAGGTATCCTGCCCCAGGAAGACTCCACCCACAAACATCCAACTGGAACCAATACCATACCACTTTAACAGGGGGAGCAAACACAATGCCCCACACACAGTTAAATAAAAGGGGGGAATTCTATACCACCATACACTGATGCTGATCATTGATGTGAACAGTGACTGTCCCCAAAGTTCCAGTGAGCTTATTGCAAAGGTAATGTTCTAAACTGCTAGGCTCTCACTTCAGGCAAGGCACAACTCCATGCTTTGGCGGCACCACTGGGTCTCAACAACACTGAGTATGTGTCTCAATCCAGAGAACTGGTGCGATTGATGCTGCTGTCAAGTCCTGCTTACCTTCTCTGTGTTTCCCCTTGCTCCCAACAAGCAGGCAAGGGGATGGGGAGAGCAGCATGACCACTCCCTCAACTGGTACAAGCAAAATATGTATATATCTAGTGGCTGATTTCTGGACTGGTCAGTGTAGGTCCTTTTTTCCTGCCATTGGTATTTCCGGGCAGTCATGCAAATAGGGGCAACCCAATCCTAAGTAAGGCCTACATAGTAAGGCTGACATAAGAGGGCTGTATCCTAAAGCCCATTCGGAGGAAGCAGCAGTGAAGTGCAGGCCAAGGGGAGGTTTTCTCCTTGCACCCTCATAAGCACCAGTCATCCCTATGGGCCTGCTTGAATCTGCACCTGCTGTTGTCCAGGTGCAGGTGCACATGCGCAGGAGCGGCCCGAATTGGGGTTGCCGAGGCCGGGGAAGGGGTTTAGTATTTGATACTACAGCCATCCTGCATCACAACCCCATCTCTGCCCACTGCACTGCCCAGTTATGCCCCTGGCACGCCTCTGGAACACCCTCGGCAAGGCCCAGCACCAGCCATGCCCTGCCGACATTCAAACAGCACAAGCCCGGCGCTGCTGGCAGTCGCGGCAGCGCCAGATCATTGGCACTGCTGCTTGTGCCGGTCCAGCACCATACTGCCAACGCTGATGCGCTTGATGGCACATTTGCAACAGCGTTTGGCTGGCGCAAGAGCTTAGCACCTGTGCAACGGGGTTGCGCTCTGTGTGTGTTGCTTTTAGGGCAAATTCCATGGCTGGGTTCAAACCCATCTCGTCTGGCTCCTAGCCTGTGTTTTCATGCAGTGAGCACTCTCGTGGTTAGTAGTGGTGACTGTGGCAGCATGGCTCAATTCTGGGGGTAGCGGGGAAGCATCCCACTAGTGGAGGCTGCTCATTATTCTGGCACCTGCTCAAAGACTTCAAATAATTCAGTTCACATTAGCAGTGATTCTCTGACCACTAGTGCTGGAGCTGGTTGGATGCAGTGATTAGCTCCATGGACTGATGCCACACTGACATTAGGACACTATTCCCTAGATGATGGGCTGTCCTGGGGTTTCCATGGACACTGAGGGCATTTCTGGGAAGGACAGTGTCAGCAGTACTGGGAGGAGCTATGGATAAAGCATAGGATAAATGGGCTTAGGATAAAGCAGTTATTGCCCCAGTGTTAGTGCATCATTGCCATGACATCTGAATAGGATTTGACCATACTATACTTTTTGTATTGATCTGGAATCATTTTTAATGCCATATTTTCAAAAATTATACCTTTGTTTTCAATTCCTGCAACTCATTCCAAAAGTTTCAAAATACAAATGAACAGGCCAATTCTATCCCTCACCATCTGCTATCATGCAGCCAGTGGAGGGGCAATCAGATGGTCAGTGGAAGGTAAGTAGAATCTTCCAGTAGGTCTTCTGAGACTCATGCTAGATATTTTGCAGGTATAAGTCTGAGGAGAAGAAGGGAGTGGGTCCAGGCTGAGAAAGGGGATAGGATCCAGCATGTGGGACAGCTACAGGGTTCCTCCCAATCCCACCCCTTAACTACCCATGCCTTTCCCCTCCCTTCCCCGAATCTTCCCTGAACTGTCCACAGCCTGTTCCTTCTGCCATCTGGGCTGCATCCATTGGTGGCAGGAACATGGAGTGGCCGGCCCTTTTGTCCAGTGGCTCCAATGTGTTCGGCAGTGTTGCACCACTTGCTGTGCCACTGCAGCCTTTACAAAAGCGGATCACGAGATCTGCTGTCATAAAGGCCCCATGATGAACTCCTGCATTTCACAGTGTCCTCAGGACAAATTAACAGTGAAGGAGGATGAAATGAAACCTTTTGTTTCCTAGGACATTAATACATTCTACAGTGTGCAATTAATAAGATTAGGCATAAAATGTTTAAAGCCTGCAATTCGTTTCTGGCCAAAGAGGTAGAACCATGTCTTCAATCTACAGTAATTTAATTTGCAGCTGAACTGATTGGATATAGTATTATACAATTTCGGCGATTTAAGAACTGCAAGTACAATAAATCACTGGGGAGTTCGATCACTAGCATACACTGTGTTCAAGAGGAACCTTTATCCGGAATGCAAAGCTGGCGTTGAATTATAATCATTCGCAAAAAAGTAGCAAGCCTGTGGGTATTAAGCTTTTGCAGTTACCCAGTCAAGCTTCCTCCCTCCCCCCCTAAAAAAGCCTGACTGGGTGACTGCAAAAGCTTAATACCCACAGGTAAGATTTATGCAACCTACTTGAGACCTGAGCCTTATTCATAGCAGTTGATCTGATAAGAGCACTCTGAGACCTTGAAGTTTATTTTCAACAGAAGTTTTGCATTCAAGGACTCAACCATTAGACCTTTTTTGTGAGGATCAAAAGTGTTTCATTGCAAGTTCAAGCACAGACACTGTACAAGCACGTAATATTCCTGAAATATAAAAGGAACAGAAGAAGGGAAATGATGCCTTTTACTTCTCAAAATAAAAGGCTACTTGAAGACCTAAAAACAATCTCTGATGTTTCTTAGATAGAATTCACGATTGTATTTGCATTTTCCTGTCTGCAATTGATTTGTCAGGGATGTCTACTTTTTTCACTCAACATTATTTAAATGACAGGTAACATCAATATTAAAAGCCAAAAAGAGTTATTGGTAACCAGTGAGTGAGGATTGCTATTTCCTCAGCTCACGCAGCTATCCCAATAGATTTCCAAACCTAGACATAAGGGTGAAACTAAAGGAGAAATATAGGTCATGAAAGACACTGCCCTCAAATAAACAATGAATTATGAAAATCACGTGTGCAAAATTTTTTAATGGATAAACTATTGCAAAACTGCAGCAGTGTTATCACAATGTCCTATTCATGCGTGTTTGGGGACGCAAAGAAATGAATCAAGGTCATGACTGAGCATCTGCTTATTCAGCGAACATACAGTCAGATCTTATGGGCTATTTACAACAGTGGATCTCGCAATACACTGTCATAAATGCCACAGGGGCATCATAAAAGGCGAGGAGCTGTTGTACACCTTGAGGCTGCTGGCACAGAAGTCAGAGGCCCCACAAGCATGGCAGCAGGTGCAGGACACCACACCAAAGTAGATAAGGTGGTACAAGGGGAGGATGAGGGCAGGGAGTGGGCTGAACTGAGGAATTCAAGGACTGGAGGGGTTGGATTTTGGCAGCAATCACACATGCCTGATCTGATGCCTCTTTCCCAATCCATTCCTGTCCCATTACTCTTCCTTGGATTTACATCAGCAAAATAGCTGGTGAAGAGGAGACCCATTGGTGACATTAGTATGTTTTTTTTAAATGAATGAATGAATGAATGAATAGCAGCCCAGTCCTAAGGGCTCTGAGGAGAAGCAGTGTCAAAATGCTAACTGTTGTATCCTGAAACCACCCAGGCTACTGCCAGGGTCTCCTTAGGGGAAGGAGGCATTTGCTCACTTCCCCTGGTGAGACTGCAGTTGGCGGGAATGGGTCTCCATAGCTCTACACCTGTAATTAAACAGGCGCTGAACCAAGGAGTCCCATGTCAGACTGCTTGGTTCCAGAGTGGGTTCAGGATACGGTGGCAGAAGCTGCCACCATCCTCACCTCTTTGTGAGCTGATCCTCCACTCCCCTTGCCCAGTTCTGCCCCATCCTTGCCTTTCCTCCCAACCTGAATCGTCTTACCAGCTGGAGCACCAGCAGCCCTTGCACTTGGTGCTGAGGTCGGGCACTAACTAGCGCTGGCCCAATGCCAGCACGCCGTATTCTCATGTCTTGCGAATGTGCTTTATAACATGTTTGTGACACTTTCAGCTGGCGACATGGACGTATTGCTGGCATTATAGTCCTCAGGATTGGGCCTGAATGAATGAATACATACATATTTTACTTAACTGATAATGATGAGTCTGCCTATAGGGATGAAGTTCATCAGTTGTCCCTCTGGTGCAAAGTAAATAACCTTATCTTCAATATAAATAAGACGAAGGAATTTATAGTGGACTACAGGAAGAATAGTTCGGACATCCAGCCATTGTATATCGATGGTATTATGGTAGAACAGGTGGCAGAATGTAAGTTTCTAGGTATTACCTTGAAACAAGATTTAACATGGGGAGCAAATACTACTGCCCTAGAAAAAAAAGGCCCAACAATGATTGTACTTTCTGAGACTCTTAAGATCACAACAACTGTCAGAGAGTCTGTTGGTTGCCTTCTATTGAAGCTCTATAGAGAGCATTTTATCTTATTGCCTCTGTGTGTGGTTCATGAGCTGTACAGGGGTGGAGAAGAAGGCACTCCAAAGAGTGATAAAGAGGGCACAAAAGATCATTGGTTGCCCTCTTCCCTCATTGGAGGATTCGTATAACATGGGATGTAGTAGGAAGATACTGGGCAATCCTGGGCAATATAATGGGCAATCCTTTAGATTGTGAGCCCTTTTGGGACAGGGAGCCATTTAACTTTAATGTTATTATTTCCCTGTAAACCGCTTTGTGAACTTTATGTTGAAAAGTGGTATATAAATACTAGTGATTGATTGATTGATTGAAGATACAAAAGATCTTGAGAGATTCTTCACATCCAGGACACTCGATGTTTGAAATCTTACCATTGGGAAGAAGATATAGAGTGTTGAAAGCTAGGACAAGCAGATTTAAATATAGTTTTTACCCAAGTGCTGTGATCAGGCTAAATGCAGAGCTCTGAATCTGGTGGTCTTAACAAATGTATACCTCATGGTTTTTAGTGTTGTTTTAATTGTTATTTGTATATGTTTTTTTTGGTGTTGTCCAGCTGTATGATGTGAAGAGCACCTCATTTCGTTGTTCTCATACCTTGAGGACAATGACAATAAATTTCTATCTATCTATCTAACTCTTGCAGACCATCTGATCACACACACCCCTAGCATTGCGTGCAGTGCACGCTCTGTTGGCATGGCTGCATAGCGAAGATGGTGGGGGGTAAGATTGAGTTGTGAGACACATCTCAAAGCCATCATAGGCCTCCATCTTTGATGCTTGAAGTCATCCAGGGCACCGAGTGGGTAGCAATATAATGGGCAATTTACCACGATTTAGGGTGTGGATCTTGGACAGAGATGACCAGACATATTTGTCTGAATTGCCGAATACATAAGCAATGCAACTTTAGGTACTCCTGGAGTTGTGAAACTTAGCAAAACATTTAGAGACTTTATGCAGGTTATTCTGTGAGTAACACAAATAAAGGCTACCCCTACTAATCTTTTAAATTGTGATAAATTCTTGTAGCAGGGGAGACAAATACCATATGGGCTGCAACCCGTACAGAGGCCTTTTGTCCTGCAGACACTAAAGAAACTCCTTCATATTTTGTTCATAGGTAGCCCAGTTGATAACCCTGTTGTGCCCACTGCTTCAGCCATGCCAAAATGGCGATGGTTGTATCTTGAGGCTGCCGGGTTACTACTGGGGTCTCCTCAGGGGAATGACCTAGGGGGGAATGCAGCTGGCAGTAATGGGTCTCCTCAGTTTGGTGCCCATGTTTGAACAGGCGCAGAGTCAAGGAGGCCCACGTCAAGCCGGCCACCTCAGGAGGGGGTTCAGGATTCAGCGGAAGAGGTTGCCAACATCTTCACCCACCTTGTGGGCCCGACCCTCTCTTTCCTCTGCCCCATTCTGCCCACTCCCTGCCTCTCCCCTGTCCGCGAAAACCTTACTGCTGGCTGGTACTGGCTGAGCACCCGATAGCTGGCCGCGCAATGCTGAGAGCCAGCCGACTGGCGCTGGCCCAGTGCTGGCACTCCCTTCTTCTACAATGCCGCGATCATGCTTTACAGCACTTCCATGACACCAGTGGAATGAGTGCACTGCCTGCAATCCAGCCTTCAGGATTGGGCTCTGGCACACGCAAGCCACAGAAGGCAGAATAATCTGGAATAATACTGTGCTACAGGCTTCACGTGCTTCTGAAACCAAAGTTTGACGTTGTGTGACATTTGAAATTCATTAGGTTTGATGCAGCCAAACTCAACCAATAAACACATAACACAAGTTTACAAGTAAACTAATGTGTTTGGAACAAGAAATTGGAACATGCTAATTCCTCACTTAATTTGTGATGCCCTTAAGGGTTAATGCAAATGTTTCCAGATGTCTCTATTGAACATTCTTCAGTTAAGATTTCGACAGCCCAAATCTTATTCTCACCCCTATCACCATTGCATCGACGCCAAACTGCTGATTGCTACATTCTTTGGTGGGAGGAGGTGGGTGAGGAGGCTTCAGTGGAAGAAGGGATTTTAAAGCCCCTTACCCCTGCATAAGCCTCCCGACCCACAGTGGGTCTCTTCAAGCCTGCACCAGCACGTTTGCCAGCACAAGTCAGAGCATAGAAAGAGGGCGGAGAGGTTGCTGCTGGAAGGGTTAAGATCCACTACAGGCCTTCTGTGACTGATCCTACCCCTCCTGTAGCATCCCTGCCCCTTGTTACACCCGTCTCCCCCCTGGTTTCGCTCCCTCCCCAGCACTGTTCTCCCTTCCCACTACCCCCATTGCTCCCATCATCTTATCGACTCCAGTACTTTAACAATGGCAGGGCTGACAGGAAAAAATGCCTACCTGGCTCCCATAAAGGGCAGCCAGCTAATCTCAAAGGGCGGGAGGGCAGGGGTTACCTAGTATTACTGAATTGAGGGCAGCCAGCAAGCTAGCCCACAGCAGGTAGCCTGGCCCACCCTCAATAGACAGTCAGGCTTTTCCCGCCCCTGCAAAGCTTGAATGAATAAATAGCTGTGATGTGTAATCACATGGCACAGCAATTCTTTTCCTTTTTTGGCACTTGGCACAATTCTAAGTGTGAGAAATGCTGGCTCAATAACTGCAGTGTCAGCCTAGGGTGTTGCAAGTGTACCATAAATTGCTCCGCGAGACCATGTGAGTAAGCAACAATGGTGGGATGGCCTGAACTGAATCCAAAAGGACTGCCTGATGGACCAGATAAGCACCTGCTGGGCAGTGCAGGGGTTGGGGAAGGGGTGGGATGGGGTAGGGCTGTAATGGGGCAGGGAAGATGGAGATAGGGGTGGATTGGGCCCAAGATGGGCCGGGATCACTGGCGCACACAGAATCCTATTCCTCCTCCTGGGCTTGAAAGCCTGATACAGGGTTTCTTTGACTTGTGCCATCCATTTGGCAGACACAGACCCAATTAGGGGCCTTACATGGGGTAAGGGAAAAATGTCTCCTTACCTTTAGGAGACCTCCAGCCTGCTCTTTCCCAGGTCTGGATACCTCAATGGCCGAGTGGCCCTGCTGCACCAGTGTGGATTGGGCTTTCCCATCACATAAATAATCCCAGCCAAACAGGAAGCAAATACTGGTGCTAGCCATCAGATTTGGCCAAAATATGACAACGGCAAATTAATATCAACTGGTACAGAGGGTAGCATTTTCTGGATTACTTAAATGGGTTGTTCTGGCTAATTGGAGATTGTGAAGTGGATAAATACACAATTTTTGTATTTTATTTCTGATAAGAAGGATGCAAGTTGGCAAGACTTGGATATTAGCAAGTTGATAATTCTCAGACTGTACTCCAGCTCTTCTTATCTTTCTTCCTTCTCTCCATTTTTCCCATTCTCTCAAAAACCTTCCCTCTCCCTTTCTATCAGGGTCTTCCAGCAAACAACTTCCCAGAAACACTACACATTGGAAACGCATTACAGTAAGGATACACCCACATGCTACTGTATGTAGACTGTCAAATGTGGATATGTGATGGTTATATGCTTAACTATGTATGAGAGAGAGTGAGAGATGTTAATGCAAACAAATTAGCTACTTTTTTACCCCAAGCAAGGGGGAAAAGGGGGGGGGGATTGAAGTTTGTTTGTCACTGCAGAAAAATGCTCCAAAAATGATAGTTTCAGTTCAGTCCTAAGAATATGTAATTTAAACACATATCCACTGCTTAATATTCTTAATATATCCGTGATAAAAGGGATTTTTTTAGGTTTTTTTTTTTGTAATAGCCAGAACATTTCAACAAACTCAGTCAATTAACCACTGCTTAAAATACTAACAAAATGATTCATTAACTAATTAAACTAATTATAGTATCTCAGCACATGGAACATGTTTAATATTTTTAATGAACCATCTTCCTTGGCTAAACACAGACAACCATTTATTGTGTAGAAGGGTTTCCTTACCAAAACTGAGAGACAGTCATAGACTTATTTGGAGACATGCACCAATCCCTCTCATGAGCACATCTTAATAAAAAATTCACACTTTAATATGCACTTAATTAATTTATTTATTAATCACATGCCTCAATTAATGTTTTCCTCCTGCCTTAATTTTCATAGAAATAATGAAATATGCCTCTTGCTTCAAGTATTTGGCTTTCAGTAACAGCAGAATGCATCTTAATTAGCAGCATATGCTGAGAGTGAGGAATACTCAAGTCAAATAAATCCTGCCTCCCTCCCTAATCCACACCTGTTTAATTACTGCCATAAGTAAGGCTGAACATGGTTATATCTAAGCATCTGCTTGATCCTAACCTATGAAGATGATGTATGTTAGTTCTGCTTTAAAAAAAAAAAAAGAGGTGAATGTAGCTATGGCTGTAAATATGGCCTCCAGGCTGTATTTGGGTCTTTCGTATATTTCTGTATTTGGAAATTCAGACACCCAAACATGAATGCAGAGACCCAGGGCGCAGTCCTAAACTCAGTTAGGCCGGCATAAGCTAAGCCAGCAATGTTTGGCCAGCACAAGGGATACCGTAAGGTATGGTTGGACCACTCTCGGAGTCAGCGAGGCCAGCACACAGACATGAGCCATCCTCCCTGACTCTGGGAATGATGCTACACTGGACTGCACCAACCACTTCAGAGTACAGGTGATGGATTCTGAATGGCCTGTCACATCAAAGAATTATGAAGAAATAGGGAATTGTCACAGCAGAAAAAAATATGCTATTGTATATCTTTGCCTGATGTGCCGGTTTTCTATTTGCACGATGTTTTTAATGCAGGGAAGAATGAAAAGGGTGAGCACGCACCTGCAGTCTGAAATGATACATTTCATTATGTACAGCTGAACTGCTTAATCACTCCTAACTGCCTTTGCTGTTGCAGGCGGATACTACATCATAGCTGTAAGAAGTTCATAGTCGTGATCAGAAGCACCTTGCAGAACCTCAGACCAACAGTTCTGCTGTCTTCGCACTGAAATCCTTCTGTGAAAAATCCCCTTCTGGCAGGCATTACCCCTTAAGAAATACGTGGGGGAAGGACACCACTGGCAGACGTGCTTAAACATACTGAGCACCAGCTTGTCTAAGAGGTTTACAAGGCATCTTCAGATCTTTATGAAAAACAAACAAGACATTAGTATTCGAATAGGCATGAGTTTAACTAAAGTAAAACTTATTACCATGCAAATATCCAAGATGTGTCATTCTCTTTTTCTTGTCTGATGAAAGGGAAGAACATAAAGTCAAACATAAAGAAGTCTCTGGACAGAGATGAATTTGCAGGTTACAAGAAAGGGTGAAGGACTCTCCTATGCCTGTGCAATCACCTGCCCAGCGAGATGACTGTGATCTCAAAGGAGACTTTGATCAAAAGGAAACAGAACTGTGCCACTGCAAAGCAACCTTTCTGTTGGGTTTCTGATTGATGTTTACTGCATAAACATATATGGAAGTTATTTGTTTTTGTTTTTAAATTACTCGTATGATTTTTCAGATACTTGATTTTAAGCAATAAAGGGTAAACCCTAACGAAGGGCCCACACCTAAGGAGCCCAACATGGGCAGTATGCCCCAGCACCAGCAGTAGGCCCTTACTGCTGGCGCTAGGGTGGTGCCCTGGCAATGCTGGCTGCACGCACCCCAGAGGGACCACCGGTCTCAGGTGAGTGGTGGGATATGGCTGTTTGGGGTGGAGCAGGTGGGTGTTCTGGGGCAGGAGCGAGGGGTGGAGGGGGTGGGATTGATGGTGACTCTCACCGCTGATTCCTAACCTCCGAGTAAGGCCACATGGTCTTCTTCAGAGACCCTCACCTCTGCGTCGGCTAAATAGACCCATTGCCCACCATGCGCCCTTTCCCTGCCTGGCTGCCACTGCGCTCCCAGGTGGTCAGGCAGTATAGGATTGGGCTCTTAGTGGAGCACTGGTGCAGCATGTGTTCTGCCAGCCCACCAGACTTTCTCATTGTCAAAAGTGTTGTGAAGCACTTTGTGATCCTGCTACAACCAGAAGTGCCTGGAGGGAAGGCTGGAGCCTGGATATGAGCTGGATATGGGACAGGCGATATTGTGCTATCAATCAGCATCACATCCCAGAGCCTAGTTGTGCAAGTCTGAATATCAAAAGCAGATTTTTCTACTCACAGAATGTGCCACAACTCTGGAACCTTTCCTTTGATAAATAGGATAAATATTTCCTATATGATAGGATTATAGCCAGGCAGCCCAATCCTAAACCGCCTAGCTCCTGCAGGAGCAGCACTGCCAAAATGGCTATCACTGCATCCAACAGGAACGGCGGCACCAATCAAAGGCTCCTTGGGGGATGGGGACATTTGTCCCCTTCCCCTAGGTAAGGTTGCTGGGCCCACAATGGCCTCCTCAAGTCTGCTATTTTTTCAGGGCAGATTTGAGAACTTCCAGACCACACAGCCCAACTCAGAGAATAGGACATAGCCATGGAGGCCACTGCTGGTCCCACTCCCTGCCAGGCCCGAACCTCCCCTCCCCTGCCCAGTTATGTCCTCCCCATGCCCTCTTCCACCCATTCCCAGCATGCGCTTCCTTACCGTAGGGGAGGCTCCAGCCTCCCCTATGGGCTCCTTGGATCTGCGCCTATTCAACAGCGCCTGCTAAACAGGCCCGAATCATATGGCCGCCTTCCAAGCCCACCCATGTCCCACCCTCCCCCATCCACAATCTCCTTCCTGCCACCAAGTCCACTTCTGCCTCCGCGCGAAGCCTCCCTTGTGCCGGTTGGCTTCAGTCAATGCAAAAGAGGCTCAGCGTGGGACAACTAAACAAGACTGGTGCGGCCTGCAGCACTGGTGCCGTTGCTCGAGCGACAACACAGGGGTGCTGGGTCAGCGTTCCGCCCCTTGTGTTGATGCTATTATATAGCGTCGATGCAAGGGGCACAATAGGATTGTGCTGTCAGAGTAAAATAACACCATTTTCAAACACCTCTACTGATAATTTGCCAAAACGTATTTTAGGAACAGTGCAAGATAATTCTATTTGTTCTAGGTTTTGATGGCTAGGATTTCATTTTAACTTTTAACAATTGGTTGCTTTTTCAGTCAGTGTTTAACTGATGGCTTATTTCATGCCTGGATCTAAATTGCGACCTGTCTTGAGTGGTAGAAAGAAAGTGGGCTAGATTTGATTAAATACAAAGTCATTCTACAGGTTAAATGAAATATAGCTCCTATGTGAACAAAGAAATAGCTGTTTCAAAAAAATAGCATGAGACCCAGGCTTCACAACACTGAAGTGGGGATGAATAGAAATGGTTTAAAGCACTATTGTACATTGGAAATCCTAAGCACTATATGTAGGACTCATGAGCCAAAAGTTCAACAATTCAAGTTTCAATTTGAAATTTGGGTGACAAAAAAAAAAAAAAAGGTGTGATTTCTGGAAACTTTATTTGTAGTTTGTACATTTCATATTTTATAGGATCTCTTTATTTAAAATGATTGCCAAAAAATGAGTGCTGGATTGATCCAGATGCGGAGTGCAATCCTAAACAGCACTGGAATGGCGAGGCTCATGGGCCAATGCGATATCCAGCGATGCTTAGGAGAGGCTGGAGCCTCCCTGTGGCAAGGGACCATTTGCTCCCTTACCGTAGGGGAGGCTCTAGCCTCCCCTATGCGCTCCTTGGATCTGCGCCTGCTAAACAGCAGGCGCAGAGCCAAGGAGACCGCGCGGCCCGAATCAGGGCCACGCGGCCTCCTGGGCAGGCTTAGGATGCAGCCTTATGGCCGCCTCCCAAACCCGCCCATGTCCCGCCCCCAACCTCCCCACTCCCTCCAATCCCGTGTCCGAATGGACACGAAGCCGACGCAAGGGAGGCTCAGCGGGAGCACAACCATTGCTCTGATGCTGACGTGGGGGTGCCAATCGGTTATCCCATGTCAGCAGTGAGACCATAGTGTCAATGCTATGATGTAGAGTCAAGGCGATGGGCAGCGTTGGATTGCGCTGACAATAGCATTAATTGAATAAGGTCTATTTCAGTATTTATGAAATACTGTTAGTGTTCACAATGTCTGGCAACACATGAACAACCTATCAATACGTGTCCGTTCTGTTAGGATAAATTATGTGAATACACCCAATAATTTAATGCAAGGTCAGAATTAAAGTAGTTTGTTTTGTTTTCGGTGGGATAGGAGCTGGGGTGTGAACTGTCCTGAGGTAAGAAACTCAGGAAGAGCCAAACCAATGGGAAAGGAGAAACATCTTGAGCTGTCCGGTTGAATCATTAATTTCTTTGCTAGGAAATTGAGGAGGCATTGGGATTCCTTGTCAAGTGTGTACAAGATGTCAAAGGTACCCATTCGTATCTACTTTTTTTCCCCAAGAGTAGCCTAAACAATTCTAGGCAAGATTTATCCTAAACAATTAATTAAAAGCTTGCCACAGAAATGCACAAGACACCTCAATATTTCACGCGTTACTCATAGCAAATTATTCTGCTTTGAGAATAACTCGAAATACATTATGCATAAGGCAGAAACACATATCTAAATACAACCCATATTGTGCTTAAGAAAGCAGAAAAAAATGGTATATAATACCATGTTGGCGGTAACATTAAGGAATATTTTCACAGAAAGGCACTGAGTTTTAGCCTCTTCATTCTAGACACATGAAACCAAACAACTGCATGGAGCTTATTCTATGCTTGGCTGGGGTGGGGATATTCATATCGCAGTATATGTGTGTGTGTGTGTGTGTGTGTGTGTGTGTGTGTGTGTGTCTGTCTGTCTGTCTGTCTGTCTGTCTGTCTGTCTGTCTGTCTGTCTGCAGCGTATGCATGCATGTGAGTGTGTTAGCATGTGATCTGGACTGGGAGCACAACATGTGGAAAGGAGGTCTTCAACGTTTTGCCCCCAATGTGATTCTGATCCAAAAAAACAGACTCTGGGGCTATTATTTGAACAGGGACAAAAGTTCAGGGGTTGGTTCATTTCAGGCAGGGACTCATGCGGAAGCTGACAAAATGGTTCCCAGTTTCATCTATACCAAGGAAAAATGGGTGGTTGTGAATCGGAGAAGCTTTGCCCATTACATTAGGCATGGGAAAGGAAGTATGCCCCTGCATTGCCTAGGTCACATGGGGATACCTCCTCTCTTTCCATGCAGCATAGCATGGAGAAACAGTGAGAGTCCCCACATTGCCTAATGCCCAATGCTATCCTCCACACTGGCACCAATGCTGCCATGCTGGGGGAGCACTTGTTGCTTCCAAGGGCAGAGAGGCAATCAGGAGGCACGCTAGAGTTATTTTTTATTTACCTCTTTGTAGGCCTCCTGGTGGCCCTATGAGTCTCCTCAGACCCATGCCAGCTAAATACCTGGCATAAACCCGAGGAAAGAAAGGGGGCACGGCAGGCTGAAAAAAGAGAGATGGGGTCAGGAATGCACGTTTGCCACCAAGTTCCTCCTGCTCAAGCCCACTCTCTGCCCTGGAAGGCTCCCAAACCTCCCCTCCCTACCATCAACTTATCAACCCCTGCAGGGCCTCCTGGAGCTGCTGCCAGGTGCATTGTGCTTCACACCATTTGCGGCAGTGGGCTGGCAGCACGTTGCCAGGAAGTGCCCTGCGCTGTGGAATGTGAGTTTCGGCAGTGCAGGATAATAATTGGATTTGGCCCCAAAGCTACTAAGTTTTATTGCTCTCACTCGAAGGAAGTGAGCATGTCTCAACATAGTTTCTGCAGTGTCCAACGTGGTCGAACACTATATATCAGGGGTTCTCAAACGTTTTAGTACCAGGACCCACGTTTTAGAATGACAATCTGTCTGTGACCCACAGGAAGTGATATCATGGCTGGAAGTGCTACCATTATGATGCCAGAACCTGCTGCTTTCCTGAGAATGCAGCAATAAGTTGGGTTATTTCTCAGCCATTTTCCAATAGCAAAGTGAATCAGAAAGGGGAAAAAAGCCGATGTACAAACCTTGTCACAAGCAGAACAACCACACAGCTCTCCCACTTTCTAGCAAACCATTTTCCTGTATTTTCAACATGGCTGCTTTAGGTGCTTTGTGACCCACCTGAAATTGGCTCATGACCCACTGGTAGGTCCCAGCCCACAGTTTGGGAACCACTGCTATATATGTTGTGGCTGCTCACCTGATGCTTGGTGAGAAAAGCCCCAAGAGAAAAGTCCTCTTGTTGTTTTTTCCCCCTTTGCTTCTCTTCTCCCTTCTTTTCTCCAATCGCAGAGGAGCAACTGACATCCTGGCCAGTTCCCGACAGAGGTGGACCAAGCGTGTGTCATACAACAGAACAGCGTGGCCTTGATAGTTGACCGACTTTCAACAGGTCTGCTGTTCTGTTTTCCGCATTACTTGTAATGGGGTTTTCCTTGTCTCAAGTGGATACGTGACTGGAATATTTCCGCAGAAATATCCTTTTGAAATTACCCTTCCTAGCCTGCACTGCCCTTTCCAAGACTTTCGGATATTGCAATATAATCACTGGATTCGTATTCTTGCCGTTTCAGCCACAGACATACCATTCCCCCTGTAAGATTTATTCTTTACATTTGAAAAATGTAAATGTGATCATTAGCTTGGCACATAAAATAAACTGGGGGTGGGGAGCCACGACTGTCCTGCTGTTTGCCAGACTGTTTAAAAGCTGCTATGGCTCCCTTTCTTCTCATGCTTCCATGTAATGAGATAAGACAAGAGATCAGAATGTCTCAAAGGATTGCATATTTTTTCTTATTTGGAAAGAGAAACTGCATTTTTAGTATCCAAATCTAACAAGTTTGGAATGCCTGTAAAAATGGACCTCAGTATGTTTTAAACAAAGTGACCAATCTAAAATCCACAGGGAAGCTACAGAGTAAACTTGTGATTTATCTCACTCATACTGGGGGAGAGGTCTCTTGCTGCTTTCAGCACACTGCTGAAAATGCATAAACATTACTTTCCTAACTACTCATGCAGTTCCATTGCAGCAGGATTGTGAAGGCTTTGAAATTTTAGTGAGAGTCCATATGAATTACTATGCTTGTTGTCCTGTAAGATATAAATAATATTATTGTGCAATTTGCCCTTGAAAGGGCAAGTGAAATCTAGCACAACTAAAAAAAAAAATCACTAAAACCTCTCGCAAAGCATTGAACATAATGCAAATAAAACAGGTTTTTGAAAAGCAGGTCGGAAGATGCACATGTTTGTGTTCTTCAAAGCGGTGCAATATCTGGTGGCTGCCAAGAAATCTTGAACACGTCCAAGGATAACGACACATTTGCACTGAGATGCTCCCAGGTTTTTTCCACCACCACTGCTAAAGAGCCAAGACTTTACTGAAAACTATAAAGTTGTTTGTCTCTCTTCAGCAGCACATGAACACTACTAGGAACTCTCCAGCCAGGTCCATAAAGCCTGTTCTCCCCAGTGTTTTTTTTTTAAATTCCACCAACATTCCATCAAATATTTTGGAACCAATATTCCATCAAATTCTCAAAAAAGGAAACATTACCCAAGAGCATATTACAAAAATTTGCAAAATGCCAAATAACCTTTCGTGCAAATTACTTGTATATATTAGTCAGAGATGGGATTCAGGGTGCAATCCTAACCTGAAGGTTAGGCCGTGTGCCAGCGTCCCTGACTCTGAGAGTGGTGTAAACACACTTTACGGCATGTTTGTGACACTCCTGGGCCAACCCAAGTCCCTTGTGCTGGCCTAACTCCGGGCTTGTGCTGGCCTGTTTTGCAAGCAGCTGCTCCCTCCAATTTGGAGCCATTTTCAGCAGATAGAGCAGTGGTTCCCAAACTGTGGGTTGGGACCAGTGGTGTCATTCTATAATGAAGTGCCGGAACGCAGGCGGGACTTACCCCTTGATTGACAGGGGCCCCGCGACGCGTCGCCGCCTGCTGTTCCGCTGCGGAGGGCTTCTTCCAGGTGGTGCACCCCTCCGCGGCTCTCCGCAGCACCCAGCGCGCCACCCAGGCAAGCGGGCACCCCCTCCGAAGCCAGGGGTGCCCGCGCGGGGCTCGGAACGGTGGCGACGCGTCAGAACTGCGCAGCCAATCACGCGGTAAGTCCCGCCCACCGTTCCGGCACTTCATTATAGAATGACACCACTGGTTGGGACTCACCAGTGGGTTGCAAGCCAATTTCAGGTGGGTAGTGAAGCACCTAGAGCAGCCATATGCTCTAGGGAAAATATGGGAAGATGGAATGCTGGAAAGGGGAGATTTTTTCTTTCTGATGCATGTTGCTATTGGAAAATGGCTGAGAAATAATCCAACGTATTGCTGCAGTATCAGGACAGCAGGAGGCTTTGTCATTGGCATCGCAATGACAGCACTTCCAGCCATGCCATCACTTCTGGTGGGTCCTAGGAGGATTGTTATTCTAACAAGTGGGTCCTGGTGCAAAAAAGGTTGGGGACCACTGGGCTAGAGCAAAATGGAGGCTACGTTGGCTCCGAATGGCTCCGATGACGAGGGGAAATGGGCGCTTGCAAAACTAAATGCTGTGATCCCCCTCTAAGTATGCCACTAAATCTAATTGCATGTTTAGATTGGATTTAGCCAGCAGTTCCCAAACATACCCTGGTTACCGTGCCCTTAGTATCACGTAAAGACACGTTGGCTGCCAGCACTCTCCTGAGATCACATGAAATCTCATCAGATCTCATGATATCTCAGCCAGGCCAAGATGGCAGCGCTCCTGTGAGTTTACCGCGTTGCTCTGGACCACTGTGGTGCACAGTTTGGGACCCACTGGCTTGAAGCAATCACCTAAACCAACTGTAGTTTCCTATATAAAGAGTTATTTTAAAATGTAATTGAAACTTTTTGAATAAATGATACAGACTCCATTATTTCAAAAGCCATTCCAAGATCATATTTTTAGTATGACATGATGCATGATATTTCTGAAGCTACTTAAAAAAAAGAAGAAGAAGAAAAGGACATTGCCTGAGGAAGTAAAACTGAGTCACTTTTCACATAGGTATGCTATTTCATGACTGTCAGGTGAAAACTTTTTAGGATTAATGCTTTATAATTCTCATATGGCTGATGCTTAGAACTTCAAAGTGCAGTAGAACATTTCAGATTTTCTGTGGCCCATGAGGAAAAAAAAAACCTTTTTTATTGAAAGTGGCTGTCATTTTGGAACCTTGCATTTCATACTATATAATGATTACAGATTTTATAAAAATTAAATTTATGCATAAGGCAGACAGAGCTGCCATAGCAAAGCAGGGCTACTATTCCATAATGCAATATCTAGATCCATGGAATGTTTAGTAATATGACCTTCCGCCTCCTAATATCTTTCACCTCCTCGGCCCTTTTTAAAATTGATAGGCTTGCTGAAGACATTTGTCAGAACAATAAACATACTCCAGATTGCTTGTCTTTTCAAGTCACTAGTTATTATGTACAAAAATGACATAAAATCAATATATATTTTCAGGGCAAGGATCTTACTACATTTTTAATTTGAAATCTAACAGTGGTAAGCCATGAATACAGAATTTACTTCTATAAAATAATCTGTTTGCTCTTTCTGAAAAATGGAGCCTTTCTCTAGTTATCTAATACTTCAAGAAAAGTGTATTAGCACCCTCTCTGAATTTGTGTGAAGCTGGCTCCCTTTGGCAACTACAACAACTCTTTGAACCATAGAGCAGATGTAATGAAAATTGGTTCCATTAAATGCAGCTGGCAAATTACAAACTGAGAAATTAATGCACCATACCGTGACTCTGGAGGCTAGACTGAATCAAGGTGTGGTTGCCAGATGCTAACACTCTTGCCCCTTCACTTTAAGACAGTTGTGTATTCTACATATATGCTAAACCCCAAAAAAACACATACTTAATCATGCATTCAAATTCCAAAGCATGTGACCACACCAATTCAGAGAAATATCAATCAATTTGGGAGCAATAAAAGTAGTGAAGCGCCATATCCAGGAGAAAGGCACTTTTTTTTTTTTTTGCATTTTTTTTAATATATATTTTATGATCCTAGGGATTAATTTGTTGTATGTTGTATTTTTAATATTGTTTTTATTGTCTTTTAATACTGTTTTTAATTGTTTTTTACTGTGTTTTTAACCTTGTAAATGCCGCCTTGAGGGCCTTGTGGCGGAAAGGCGGGATACAAATCAAATAAATAATAATAATAATAATATTTATTGTCAATTATCCTGATCCAGATAGGGTCACGATGTACTAAGAAGCATCTTTCTGCATTCATATGCATGTACAACCAACAATGAAAACCTGCATGCATTTACTCAGAATTAAATCCCATTATATCCAGAATAAAATCCCAATATATTCAGTGGAGCTTACTCTTAGGTAAGTGTGCATAGAATAGCAGCCCATGTGGTGCATGTAAGGTTCCCTTATTTCTGTGGTTCTCAAAGTTGTGGGTCGCGACCCACCAGGGGAACCAGAAAAGGGCCATTACCTTTACACTCCCCATAAATAAGATGCGAGACAAATGCTTTTGGAGTTAACTTGGGCCATTTTTTTTTTACTAGTAACACACAGGAAAAACTGCAGCAGGGCCTTGCACTACCTTTTCATCATGCAGGTGGGGGTAAGGAGAAAACGGCAAAACGGGCATGCCACCTGACTCCAGTCTGGCGCTATCCAGAACAGGATCCAATTATCATTCCTGATCCTT
Organism: Lerista edwardsae; assembly: GCA_029204185.1. NCBI lineage: Eukaryota > Metazoa > Chordata > Lepidosauria > Squamata > Scincidae > Lerista > Lerista edwardsae. Next base: position 16,933,007 of record JAJKFI010000003.1, read on the forward strand.
ACAGGATCGAGGCAGCCGGCCAGTGCAGAATGGCAGCAGGACTCTTCCCACTGCCCTCTTCACTTTGCCAGCCAACGGGGTTATTAACCAGTCTCACCAAGCCAGGAAAGTAGCATGTGAGCTGTCCCAACTCACCCTGACCTTGCTGCCTAAGTCGGACACCAAAGATCTAAAACTGCCTACAACCTGCATGACACCTGCCACATGGGAGGGGAGGGTCAGACTAGAGCTTAGCCCCCACCGTCCACACCCCAGAGCAACATGCTCTGAAGACCCTGCTGCAGGTCAGCTAAAAACAAATCGGTGCTGAGATACACCTGAGATAAGTATACTTTGTAGGCCCTAAACAACTCTGGTTGGGCAAATCTGATGGGTGGTGCAGAATGATCATCCAGCCTGGCTTTAAGAACACTCTCCCCAGGCAAGTGTTAAGCTTTACTCTGGCTGGATCTACCCTACGAGGATCCCTAGCCCCTTTCCACACCGTCCTGGGGAGAAGACAAGACCAGAGGATCAGGGATGATCCGGGGTGTGTGTGTCAGCACCGGGGGAGACACCTCCATGGGTGTCTCCTCCTGCAGGAGCCCTCCCCACATGGGTTGCTTCTCCAAGCGACCTGAAGTAGCATGCAACGCCAACTCGCCCCTAGGAGGAGGGACGAGCTGGCGTTGCGGTCTCCAGTGTCTGGTTGCTCTCAGAGGTTTTTGTTCCAAAGCAGTTGGCAGAGACGTCACCACCACCTACTTCTGGGTGCCATGCTTTGCGCGGGGCGCCATCAGCCTTGGGGTTCACCACGGCTGCTAATTTTGGTGAGTGGGGGACCCCGCAAAAATGTTTTGCATTGGGCCCTGCAGATCCTAAAGCAAGCCCTGTGAATACGGTCCAGGAAATTTCACTTGTTGAATAGTGGGCATGTTTTGTTTTTCAAAGCAGTCTGTTTTATTTTCACAACGAGCACATATTCCATCAATGTAATACTTTAAAAAGCATATTAAGCAAAATTGAACAAATTTTCAAATCAGACAGGTAGGTACTGATCTATATGAACTTCCTGCTTGTTTCACATTCTGTTAATACGCTTTCAACTAGTGTTGGCAGAGTCTAGAGGGAAGGTTTTTTGAGAACTACATCACCGTAACAGATATCCATAACACATAGACACTGCAGCTCAGCCAGAAACAATACATAAGTTCCAGTCATCAACTCAGGCCTTCTTCAGAGGTGCAATGGACATCCACCAGGAGCAGGGCCTTTTCCTTCTTTAGGCTGTGGCTTCAGCTTCCTCACAAGAAATTTGTCTGAACTATTCACTAACAAGACTATGCCATATCTCCAAAATTATACACGATAGGGCAAAAGCGATGACATTTTGGGAATCAGCATCCCAAATTCAAATGCACCCCAAATTCAGATGCAAGATTTCTTGCATCTCATTTTGTTGTGATCTTATTCATACCAGCACTGCGCGGGGCGTGGAGGGGTATGTACGTGCTGGCAGGCGTGCCGGCCCAGGAGGGAGGCGGGCCTTGGATTCGGCCAAGGCCAAATCCAAGGTCTCATCCCAGGGCTGCAGGGCCAATTTGGGCTGCACGGTCTCCTTGGCTCTGCACAGACGCAGAGCTAAGTTGTTTAGCAGACACAGAGCCAAGGAGCACATAGGAGACTCTGGACTCCCCCCTATGGTAAGGGCGCAAATGTGCCCTTGTTGCAGGGAGGCTCTAGTCTCCCCGACTCAGTGTTGGATATGGCGCTGGCGGCCAGCCTCAGGATTCCGGTGCTGGGCAGGATTGCAATCTTAGTTAAGGTTGGGCTGTTAATAGCATTGACAAAATTATTTAGTAATAAAAAAAGTCTAGGTACTACACAGGTCAATTAATATTGCCTACATGGTCATGCAAAACATAAACTTGAGAGACAATTAAATGTTGAATCAAATACTTTCACAATGCAATATTGGCCAGATCAAAAATTTGAACTGAATTATATACAATGGAATTAAAGCCTGTTTTGAAAGAGTAATGGTACTCTTCATTGATCAAATTGCCAACATTCGCTGGATCATGGAGAAAGCAAGAGAGTTCCAGAAAAACATCTACCTCTGCTTCATTGACTATGCTAAAGCCTTTGATTGTGTGGATCACAACAAACTGTGGCAAGTTCTTGAAGAGATGGGAGTACCAGACCACCTTATCTGTCTTCTGAGAAACCTGTATGCGGGCCAGGAAGCAACAGTTAGAACTGGACGTGGAACAACCGACTGGTTTCAAATTGGGAAAGGAGTACGACAAAGCTGTATCCTGTCACCCTGCTTATTTAACTTATATGCAGAGTACATCATGAGGAAGGCTGGGCTGGATGATTCACAAGCTGGAATCAAGATTGCTGGGAGAAATATCAACAACCTCAGATATGCAGACGACACCACTCTAATGGCAGAAAGTGAGGAAGACTTAAAGAACCTGCTGATGAAGGTGAAAGAGGAAAGTGCCAAAATTGGCTTGAAGTTCAACATTAAAAAAAACTAAGATCATGGCCACCACTCCCATCACTTCCTGGCAAATAGAAGGGGAAGAAATGGAAGCAGTGACAGAGTTTATTTTCCTGGGCTCCAAGATCAATGCAGATGGTGACTGCAGCCATGAAATTAAAAGACGTTTACTTCTTGGGAGGAAAGCTATGGCGAACTTAGACAACTTAATAAAAAGCCGAGCCATCACCCTGCCAACAAAGGTTCGCATAGTCAAAGCGATGGTTTTCCCAGTAGCTATGTATGGCTGTGAGAGCTGGACCATAAGAAAGGCAGAGCGCCAAAGAATAGATGCTTTCGAATTATGGTGCTGGAGAAGACTCTTGAGAGTCCCCTGGACTGCAAGGAGGTCCAATCGGTCCATCCTACAGGAAGTCAAGCCTGATTGCTCCCTGGAAGGACAAATCCTGAAGCTGAAGCTCCAATACTTTGGCCACCTCATGAGAAGAGAGGACTCTTTAGAAAAGACCCTCATGCTGGGAAAGATCAAAGGCAAAAGGAGAAGGGGGCGGCAGAGGATGAGATGGTTAGACAGTGTCACCGAAGCGATGAACATGAAATTGGGCGAACTCCGGAAGCTAGTGGAGGACAGGGAGGCCTGGCGTGCTGTAGTCCATGGGGTCGCGAAGAGTCGGACACGACTTAGCGACTGAACAACAACAACAACTCTTCTTTGAACCAGAAACATAAGCTTTTGTCAATTGAACAAAACTATACACATGTATGTGTTCTAGAATGCAGAAATAAAATGGAAGCCAGCCAAATGATGGCCATTAATAATGGATTTGGCTGAGTGCTAAAGAACTCAGATTCAAATGAGATTTGCCATGACGTATGGGGCTGCTGGTGGCTGCCTTTGAAGAAAAAAACATGCTCAAAGTTCCTTTGGATGCATAGAGATAGTTGGCATTGTTCTTTAGATCTAGCCCTATTTTGTAATGTAGGTAGGGAACTGCCTGCATTGCTATTGTTGCTGTCCTCCTTTCTCCCACAGTTTTAAGAAAAATGTTCTTCACTTTGTAAAATCCAGGGCTTTATATTCAGGCATCAGTCACCTCTCTGAATTGAGAGTTCCCAAGGTCCAGTAAGGAAAGGAGATAGCAGTGTAATTGCTTCCATATTACTGCTTTCCTAAAGCTCTAGGCAGCTTGTGCAAAGCAAATTGAATAAATGTATTTATTTGAATTGTTAAACTGCCTCTCTCTAAAGCCTTGGAGCATATAACGTTCAGGAATCATATTGGTAACTGAGACCTGTCAAACGAGTGTCTTTCCCCCTTCCCTGGATAATGAGTGGCACAACTGTCATGTTTTGTATCAGGGAGCGAGGAGAGGGCATTGTCGGGCATCCAAGGCTCATCAATGCATGGATTACTGTGTTGAGTACAACCTTGAATCAGGCTTAACTGTAATGTATACATTTAAATATCATCTAAAAAGCACGCAAAACCGCTAAGGGCACAATCCTATGGTAGGTTTGTGCTGGTGGAGCACATGCTCTGCTAGCACAGACTGTTGCAAATGTGCTAGAAGGCAGGTTGTGGCAGCACTCCTTGAGGGCCTGTGAAAGGAAGGTCAAATACCTCCCACGTGTGCTGGCAAAAGGAGCGGCACCCTTAGGAAAAGTAACATTTGCGCTAAAGAGTGTGGAGGCGAAACAAGGCAGGGAGGGGGCAGAACATAATGGGGGAAAGATGGCAACAAGGTGGGGCAGGAGGATCAGGGCTGGGAGGGGGTGGGATTGGCAGCACTGGCAAGGGCCATATGGCTATCAGCCTTCCTGTTCCGGATCCACTGATATGGATCAATGCTAACTGGAACCAGAGATATTGCTGGTGCAGGTCCATGTTGACCCATAGCAGTGGCTGGGCCTTCCCTGGGGCAAGGGGATGAATGTCCTTTATCCCAAGGAGACTTTCCATCTGCTGAATTCCCCTGCAGGATGCAGCAGAAGCCAGGCTTGTGCTGATACATTGGCGTGGGGGAAATTAGGTAGAATTAGGCTACCCCATTGCCCCTTCCCCTTTCTGTCGGTTCAGAAATAAGCCCCATTAAATTTAATGGGACTTACTTCCCAATGAGTGCATATAGGACTGCAGCCTAAACCATCTCCACTATCTTCACTTGCAGCAAACTTACAGGCAGTCCAATCCTATTCTGCCTGGCCACCTGAAGCAGCAGCAGTAGCCAAAAGGCTACCCCTGTACCCTACTGGTGCCAGGCAGGCAACAAGAGACTCCTCGGGGGAAGGGGATATTTGCCCCCATTCCCCGAGTAAAGGCATAGGCCGCCTACGGGGCTCCTTGTTTCTGTACCGGTGAAATAGCGGCCCGAAAGAGAGGTCTGGATCCAGCAAAGAAATTCACTGCCCGTCTCACTCCCTTCCCCCATCCAGGAAGCCCTACTGCCCCACCCGGAACAGGCGCAATGCCGCGACAGTAGCACTTGCCACTTGTCGGCTTGCATTACTCCCTCCAGGCAGAGGGCCTGGCGCTGGCCTGGCACTAGTGGTAAGGCCTTTCCAGGGCGGTAAAGGCACTTTACAGGGCCTTCATAATACAAGCACAGGTGGTATGCTTGTACCACCTGTGCTAAGTCTGAGCATCAGGACTTAAATAGAATTAAGGGCCTGAAATTCAGCAACCCAGGGGCGGGCCTAGTGGGGGTCGTCACTCTTGCAGGAGTCATCGCCACCTCCTGCCCTCTGAGAGCCTCCTGAAGGCCAGGCAGCCTGTGTGCAGCATCCGTGGACCCTCCAGAGGTAACTGCAGCCTTTGGAAAGGCTTTTAGCATCACTTTTAGCATTACTGGTTTTCATCAAAAACCGGAAGAAACATTAAAAACGTTTCTGGAGGCTGCACTAAGCCTCCAGAGAGTCTGTGGAGTTGCCAGGAGTCGCACAATGATCCACATTAGTCTGGGGGAGGGTGATGGCGGCGACCAGGGTGTGGCAGTCAACGGTCCTGGCCCGGAGCAGCACATGGGCCAGGGCCGCAACTAAGGCAACCTGTTTCTAAATTCAATGAAAGAGCACAAGATGCAACTCTCAAGTTAATCATTATGTTTCTGCCCTAGTGACAGCAATCAGAATGTTTACGTTCAGTCTATGTTCATTTCAGTGGGACTTACGAAGTAGTCGTATCTGGGAGATTCCACCAACAGTATTCTTTTTTGCTTTCTGTTTTTGTTTTGTTAGTTTTAGCATTATCTAAAATGAAGGTGAGGGGACGTGGTGGCGCAGCGCTTTAAACCACTGCTGCTGGGCTTTCTGACCAGAAGGTTGGGAGTTCAAGACTGCACGACGGAGTGAGCTCCCGTTGCTTGTCCCAGCTCCTGACAACCTAGCAGTTCGAAAGCACCTAAAAATGCAAGTAGATAAATAGGGAACACTTCAGTGGGAAGGTAACGGCGTTCCGTGCGCTATGCCGTATAGTCATGCCGGCCACATGACCACGGAAGCTTGTCGTCGGACAAATGCTGGCTCTACTGGCTTAGAAACGGAGATGAGCACCGCCCCCTACAGTCGGTCACGACTAGACCATTTGGTCATGGGGAAACCTTTACATTTAAAATGAAGGTGAGCACTTGACAGGGGAAAGAACTCTGTAATAAAGATTTAACAGAGGACAAACCGAACAAAAACAACATATTAGAATGCTGGATCACCTTAGCAATCCTTCTTCTGAACTCCTGGAGAGGTTTATGTGCTAAATCTGTTACCAAACTTAAGAGGTGACTTTTTGAACATAATGCTGGCCCAGCACTTCCAGTTGTTATCCTGCTACTAGCAATGACCTATAACCAGTACTTTTTGGGAGATAAAAAAAAACATCATATATCCGGACTGTTTTGCAGAACTGAAGCCACATGCAAGAGGAGGAATTCCTTCTTCACTTCAGACAGCAATTACTTCATGGCCTGAAGCAAGAAAGCTGATACCCTTGTACCTAGCCTGTGAAAGAGCAAAACTGCCCTAAATTGATGCATGTTTGAACTTTTCTGAAATACTTCATGAAGCATTTTCTTCTTAAAACAGATTCAACAGGATCAATACACTGTGTGTTCCGCTACACAAAAACATACTACAATTGCTTTTTCTCACAAAGCAATCCTAACCTACGCTGTCAACCAGGCATCAAGGCCTTCACTATCTCCAATGCAGGTGAGGAATGGGCTGAAGGTCTCCTTGGGGTAAAGGGATTTTTTCCCTTTACCCTGTGTCAAGCCCCAGTCTACCCTATGGGGCTACTCGGATCTGTGCCTGCTACTGAGCTGATGCAAGTCCGAGTAGCCCTGTGTAAGGTGTTCAGACCTGGGAGCGGGGTTCAGGATATAGCATGCACTGCCACCATTGGTCCCCCCTCCCCCTGCTCTGCCTTCTACCCACCCAGAAACGCCCCCTCTCCTTCAGACTGCCCTTCTGCCACCCCCGTGCCAGCTGGCACACACTTACCTATGTTAGCCGGCATGGGTCTGGATCCAGCATTGGCAGACCTGTGCACATCTTTGTTCTGGTGCTGCTGGCTCTCGAGTCAGCGCAAACATCCCTTACGGTGCGTTTGCAACACTTGAGGCTGGCACGGGGAGGCCTTTACCAGCTCAAACTGGAGTTAGGATTGGGCTGCTCATTATTTTATAAGTTGCTATAAGTATGGAGGGACTGGATAGGTTGAAGAGTTAGGTTTTCCTAATCCATTCATTATTTCCCTTCCACTGAGACAGGCTTTATAAGCCCCTTTAATGATGGGCGGAAATTATTTAGATGCATCATAAACATCCCAACTGTATCAGTGGTCCAATTATTCATTAATCGTTATTCGAAATGTGAAGGCAAACATGAAATATGATTTGAAAATCAGGCCTTCTCAGCTACACCCTGTGATAGGCAGGAAAGTTTTGCTTGCATCAAAACAAACCAACAACTCAGAATGCAAAACCCAAACGCGGTGACAGGGAGCATCTGCAGACCATTGCCAGTGTCATTTCTCTGTTCCCCTAAGACAGGAAATGTTTACTTGGTTGGTGTAATAGACAGAATCACTAACTATGCGCACGTGCACAAAGGGAGAGAGAGAAAGTCAGTCACTCAGAACACCACCATCTACTGGGACTGAAAGGTCACATCTAATAGTGTGAAAAAAAATACCCCTCAAAACCCCACATTCCAACCAGGCTGTTATGAAGGAGCTAATGCCCTCGTGAATGCCACTCAACTGCATTACATGACAATGACCAGACCATTAATTGAGCATAAAGAAAAATGTGTATTTTGATCAATTATTTTCATCTTTCTGCAGACCTTGATACTTTCCTTTATGCTGCTATCATAATACCATACCATTAGTATAAGTGGGTAAAAGCTATTAATACTGAGTTAAATGTACTGGAAACCAGGCTCTTGATTTTTAACAGCACAATCCTATATATGCCTACTCAGAAGTAAGTTCTGTTGTGTTGAATGGGTCTTACTTCCAGGAAAGTGCCTATAGAATTGTAGCCAAAGTGTTACATATAATGTGACTCTCATATGATTCATATACAATTTTATATAATAGTTTTTCCTGCCATTACTAATTGTGTCATCTCCAAATAAGGCAACTCTAAGCCCAATATATAATTATCTAATATAACAGTGAACTAAGGTAGGGGTCTCCAAACTTTTCAGTATGAGGGTCACATTGTATATTTTATACATTTTCATGGGCTGACGAAAAATCAGTTTTATAAACGAATGAATACGTTTTACTTGGATTTTTTTTAAATAATCAGCATATATGATTCAAAACAAAAGAGAAATGTGACAATTACAAAGAAATAATGCCATGCTTAAACTGAAAAATGATATATAATAAGTTGCTGTGGGCTGGAAAAAATCTTGTGGTGGGCCAGATGCAGCCCCTCCAGGCCATAGCTGAAGACTCCTGACCTAAGAAATAGCAAATCAACCTCTGTTGCTGTCAGGTAGGTGATCTACTAAAGGAGCAAATTGTTTTTACTGCATTATTAAGTGCCAAAACAGCTTCAGACAACATATACTCTACCGCAGTGGTTCTCAAACTTTGGGTTGGGACCCACTGGTGGGTCGCAACCTAATTGTTGGTGGGTTGCCAAAGGGTGATGGAAAGATCAGATAACTAATTGCCTCAAGTCCTGAGGCAGTTTGCCAACATGGGTAAATATAGGGAGAAATATACTCGAGGGTTTTTTTTCTGGTTGTTACTTATAAATACAATTATTTCTTTCCTAGGTGGGTCCCAACAGAGCGTCATTTTAAAAAGTGGGTCCTAGTGCTAAAAGGTTTGGGAACCACTGATTAGGCAATATTTTAAATTTTGACATGCAAAATGTTTGATTTGTCACACTGAAGTCAGCATATCAAAGTGTATTATACACTACATGCACATGAAAGTTTGAAAGTAAATTAGTTTCTGTACATGAACGAAAGTAAAAAAAAGACTGATGTATACTAAAAGCTAAGCTGAAAAATAGAAGAAGCCGGCAGACTATAATCCAAAGTGTCCCCCAGGACTCAAAGACCCAGGGGAACCCTCTCTGGTGCCTAAATGCCTAAGAAGGAGAAAAGGAGAATGGTTCAGGAGGCAGAAAGGGACAGAGATCCATTACTGTAAATAAACATTACCTAGAAATGTAGTGCAACTATTCTGGACCCAGCGTTTTAAGAAAGCCATCTCTTTGAAGGTTGTAGGCACTTCTATTCCCCCTTTACAATTATATGCCAAATCCTATCCAATTTTCCAGCCCTGGTGTAGCCATCCCAATGGGGTGTGTGCTGCATTCTGTGGTGGTTGGAAGTCATGGTGGCCTCTTCAAGGTAAGGAAACACTTGTTCACTTACCTTGGGGCTGCATTGCAGCTTAATTGGCACCAGAAAGTTGTATAGGATTGGGCCCTCAGTCTATGCCCAAATGCAAGTAGCGTTGCTCAGGTTTAAAAGAGAAAAACACAACGTACTGGCTCTCAGCACAGATGTAAACAACGGTACTCTTTGTCAATGTACAATGGATGGGAAGACCCAGAAGTGTCACTAGGGTTTATGTCACCGATCCGAGAGCTCATTGCTCCTCCCACATGATGTACCTCCTTCTGTACAGACCATACAGAATAAATTACAGTATCATAGGCAGTTGCATCACTGGGGCTGGCGATGCATGCCCATTAATCAATTTATTTTAATGAACAAATCACCCAACGAATCAGTAACTTACAAAAAACTATTGGCCAATTTGATGACACTCACACAACTAAATAAGAATTCTAGTATTAGCTCTGATACATGGAAATGAGATCCAGCTTATACTAATACCTTATTGGCTCCCACCTGTGTCATAACAACACCTATTTGGCTCTCAGTTGGAGTTAAGAAAATCCACTTTTTGTTATGCTGTCCTTTCTGGTTATTTGGCTATAACCTTTGATACAGATATTTCAATGTGGTTTGTTTCAGTGCATTCATCATTAAATTATTCATCAAATGATACGTAATAAAATGGTATTATTCAAAAATATCAAGATTTTAACCATTTTGACCAGTAGCGAACATAAGAAAAGCCTTGCTGGATCAGGCCAAGGGCCCATCTAGTCCAGCTTCCTGTATCTCACAGTGGCCCACTAGATGCATCTCAGGGATGCCTTAGTGATGTCATCCACACCCTGAGTGTGTCCCTCGGTGCCGCTTGCACCACCCACACTAGAGATGGGCAGATCAAGTCAGTGTTAAATTTAAGATCCAGAACCTCCTCCTCAGTGAGGATAGGGATGGGCTTGAACATTGCCATTCACAAGCAAGTCTCCATCATTCAATCAATCAATCAATCACTAGTATTTATATACCGCTTTTCAACACAAAGTTCACAAAGCGGTTTACAGGCAAATAATAACATTAAAGTTAAATGGCTCCCTGTCCCAAAAGGGATCACAATCTAGAAGAATGGAGAACACCACCAGCAACAGCCACGAGAAAGACACTGTGCTGGGGTCAAGAGGGACAATTGCTCTCCCTCTGCTAAATATAAGAGGACACCACTTGAAAAAGTGCCTCTTGCCCAGTTAGCAGGGGTTCTTTCAATTCCCTTTCCTGATACCATTATATGAGACTGACGTCCAGTAGGCAATGTAAAAATCAGATATGGGAGACATATGGGAAACATACGGCCTTCACATGCTCTAATAAAATCTGATACACGCAGGTTTTAAGTGGGTCACATTTTTATTAAATATACTCATAAGACATGCAACAATCCTAACTACCACTTTGGGTGCAGGTTCCCTTCCTTGAGGAAATAGCTCATAGTTCCCCATGAGCTTTCCCAACCCTGGCTCTAGGCTAATGATCACAGCTTATCAATGCCAGTTCCCACCAGGAGATTTGAATGTTGCCCCGAACACTTTGAGGGTTAACTTTACATTCTGTGGACAGCACCCCCGATCTGAGAAGACTTTGGAGACCATTGCCCTCTCCAGTTCACCTGGATACACACTGAACTCTAAGCCTAATCCCTATCTGCACTGTACCATTCTTACCACCTGGCTAAGGGAAAACTATTTAGGCAGTCCGAAGAAGGTGAGAAAAAAATTGCATGGCCGTGCCAATCAGGCAAGGGAGCAAAAAATGCCTCCTATGGCTGACAGCTGATCCAGGACTGTTCTCCTGGGTGAGTGGGGGCATTTGCCAAGAGCTGCAGACTAAAGGAAAAGCTACCCAGACGCTACCCAGGTTTTGCCTTCATTGTTCATTGCCTTGGTTTATGGGAGGGTGAGGCAAAATGTCAACCCACTATGATTTCTTGTGGCTGACCCCATTAAACAAAATAATATGCCACTCTCCTTTCATCGCCCCCTTTCCCCCCCACCAGCATCACAGCACACTGGCCATAATGGTAGGAATTGCAGATAAGTGTCTGTCCCATTTGGAGACAGCTTCTGTGGGATTATAAAGTGGTACCTCTGCTGGTTATATCTGCCGGCAACAGGAAGGAAAAGGTGCTAAGCTTTGTAGATTTCTTCAGACAAGCCAGAAGAGGCAGAGTTAATTTTCCAACAAAATCAAAATAATGATAGGTGGCAGTACAGACATCTCTTGGGGAAACAAGAGTATTAATGACAAGCTCTTAGTAAACCAAACAATTACCATGAGAAGGTATGGAAGTAGAAGTCTTGGATATTAAGTAGAAGCACTTAAGGGAAAAGGAAGCTCTCAGTTCTGTCATTATCACCACTGCTGGAGAGGGGCCGCAGAGTATGCTTTGTACGCAGACCAAAGCTTGGAGTCTCCAGCTTCTTCAGGCAAAAAACTCTCCAATAGCTGGACAGGAAAGGCCCTCTCTCTGAGACTCTGGACAGCTCCTGTCGGAGCAGATAACGTTAGATAAAAAAAGACCAATGGTCTGATTCGTATAAGACAGTGTCATACAGTCATGCATTACTGCCAGGCACGTATTAAGTGCTATGCGCAGAATGGCCAAGGTCACCACTTGAATGTTGTGCCTTCTCCCGCACAACAACCCTCTTGCTTATTGTGGACCACACTGAAATTGTAAAGAAAAATTCTTTTCTTCAAAGACAACACTTGATGACATTATTTTTCATACAGGTTATTTTGGGTGTTAATCTTAAGGCTCTCTGAGGATTAAAAACTCCTGCCCCAAGAATGGGGCAGGAAAGAATGTCAAGAAATGCAGAAAATTGCTCAGAAGGCTAGTAAAACTGTCTTGCAGCATAAAGGGTAGGGGCCACTCTGGTTCAGGCAAGTGTTTGAATCAATCCTTATGGTTTTTTTCTCTCTCCTGGAGGCTTGTACTAATTAGAAAGAAAAGAAATTGCCACTGTGTCAGAAAGACAGGGAGTTGGGTTCACTGCACCTCAAGTTTAATTCTGGGTCAAAAACAGAGTGACTTGGATCGAGGAGTTTCAAGCATCTATCAAAATAATTGCCAAATCCGCAGTGTATCATCAGAAAAATTATGTCAAAACTTTAAAGAAGCCAGAAATCACAGGGTACTGTATACATCTACATAATAAGTATTAATATGCGGGATTTTTTTTTCTTTACCAGTTTCAAGATATGAGAGGGTTATTTGAAAATAAGTAATTTTTAAATGTCTTAAGGCCAGTATCAAGCAGTATACAATCTTTTATAGTTTCCTAATCTTTGTGACATGATGCCTTCCAGCAAGCACAGAGTGGTTCCTCTTTTGGTGCTTTTAAAAGACCAGAATGAATCAGAATAAAGTTGGTCTCAGCATGTTAAAACAGCATGAAACACATTCCCTTACAAATTGTTTACAGAAAAATGTGTTTATGGAAATGTATCCCTGATTAAAACTACTAAAGGTAAAATATCCTCTTGGAGTCACTTGAATTGTGTCTTTCCTGAGTGTACCTAGTTTGTATGACATTCAAGCCATCACGGAATCCGATATGTAGACCAGCATTTTACATGGAAGTAAATCACACTGAGTTCAATAGGATTTCCTTTCTTTTCAGGAAATAGGTTGTGGTTGTAAAATTCAGGGCACAATCCAAAATGCTGATGCATGTTTAGGGGGGATCTATGCCAGATTTCTTAAAGAAAATTTCCTCTTATGGGGGGGGGCAGAGTGAAGCTTTACAAATATGTAAAGTGTTGATCATACTCATAATCACTGTGTTCACCTATTACATTGCACACGTGGGAAGAGTATTATATGCACATTCCATTTTATATGTATTTCAATATTTTAAACTATATGAATTGACACATAATTATGGTAGGAACAATACCAGTAACAACAAAACAATTGATTATTGTCTTCATATTTTTCTTGCAGCCCAATTTTATGATTAAGTCAGCACCAATGTTGGATGTTGTAAAAATGCTGTAAAGTGCTTTTTGACACCCAGAAAATATGTGGTGCTATTGCTTTCTTTTAATTTTGTTTTATTGTATTGTTTTAATATTGTTTTTAAATTGTTTTTTAATGTTAAATTTTATATTTTACTGTAATGCTGCCTTGGGTGCCTTCGGGCAAAAAGGCGGGATAGAAATCTAATAAATAATAATAATAATAATAATAATAATAATAATAATAATAATAATAA
>JAJKFI010000003.1:16955174-16966867 GCA_029204185.1 Lerista edwardsae
AGAGAGAGAGAGAGAGAGAGAGAGAGAGAGAGAGTTTTAATATTGTCTGCTACTCTTTGACGGGTTGTTTTATGGGTATTTAGTTATTCTATTGTTGTGTATATATTTTGTGTTACCCACCTTGAGCACTAACAAGTGGAGGAAAGGCAGGATAAAAAATATTACAGAAGATGACTTATGCACTTATATACACAAATTTAATACTATAGAAGAGGCTGCAGTTCAGAATATCCTGAATTCCTCCAGCTCATAATCAGATGTCACTCTGAGCTTCATTTTCCTCCTAAACTCTTTTCCATCTCAGAACAATAGGTAAATTCTGTGTCTGCTCAGGTGCATCAGGCTCAGTTATGAAAGACAGCACTGTAGGCCAGGGGGTTCCCAAAGTGTGTGTCACAATGCCTTCGGACAGCCCTCTCTAGACCCCAGCCTGCAGGCCGGATTCAGTGTCTGTCTGGATCCATCTTCTGGGTGAATGGAGTTTACCATTCTGCCAGGGAGCCTCTGTTTCATGCTGCCGATCTCCCCTCGACTGCATTCTGGCCAGCTGCTTTCGTGTTCCGTTGCCCCAGCAGGGTTAATGCCAGCACAAATGCTGGGTCCGATGCCAGCACAAATGGACCCAGGCTTGCATGGGAGCTCCCTAGCCATGCAGCCTCCATGTGCAGCCCAACTCAATCCCTGGCTTGCCCCATGTGGTAAACCTCTGCAAGCCTCACCTTTTCAAGGTCGGGCTTGCTGTAATCTCTTGCCAGCTGGAGAGTTGGCCGGCCGGACAGGGAATCCCTGGGGGCCAGATCAGGAGACCCATGCATTAGGCTGATGCCTCAACATGCCAACTGGATGGGCTCTAGTCCCTGTGGGGCACTAGGCTTCAGCCTACTCAGCCTAAAGGATAATACTGCCCTGCTGAGAGGTAAGTACGAGCCTGAAGAAAGCTAGCAAATACGTTGGAGATGCATATGCTCCTGGCCACATTATCATGTTTTCAGCAACCTGAGTAGGGATTGTGAAAGAACTGAGATGGGCTGATGCCTCCAGGTCTATAATTAGGATCACAAGTAAACCAGCAATAAGCCTGAACATAAAACAAGCAAATTTGGACCCAATCTTAACTGAACTCAATTCTCTTTAGATCTCAGACAGTTCTAAAGTCTGAATGGATACTCATTTGTGTACAAAGAAAATGATGCCAACATGAAATTTGTTCTTTATTTTAAAATATTTATACCCCTACCTTTTCTCCCGTAAAAATGGAAAAACGGCTAACAACAGAGATTAAAATACAAAAATTATTATTACTTTACACAGAACAATAATAGGAGTAAGGTAAATTATTGTTCGGTCAAGTGATAGATTGAGTAATGGAGCGATAAAGGCTGCTGTATGAAATCTTTTTTTATTTCTTTAAAAACCTCTGGATTGAGATGCATGGAAAGAAGAGAGCTTGGAGAGCTATGGACGCGATAGGGCACAGTTGCCCTGAGATAGATTATGGGCTAGCTATGGGTAAGCATTATGAATTTCCTTAGGAGAATCTTATTGGAAAAGGCCCTGAGTTGGTGTGAGAGCCGCAGGCCAGCTGCATTACTGACAAGAGAGAAAGCTATGAGCTCAGCTGCAGAGAGAGGATGCCAGAGGCCTAAAGTGAAAGCTTCAACATACATAACACATAGTTAACTATATAAACCTTTTATTAAAGTGTCCAAGTAAAACCTGATATTCATACTAAAAAAAGACATGCAGTTCAAAATTGAGTGCAAACATAGATGCTATTCTGTATTTTGCAGAGAGTGCTTTATGTAGGGCTGTCAGCCTTCAGGGCAGAGGCTATTTGTGAGTCATCATTGCACATCGCTCCTGATTGTCTTGCAACCTGTGGGCTTTATTATTATTATTATTTTTAACAAAAAACGAGCAATAATAGTTGGGTTAGAGTTTCTAAGGCAAAGAGATCGGTCAGCTCTTCAGATAGTGCCGGAAAGTTTTGCTTTGTTTTGAGTTTGGGAGTTGCTGCAGATAATGAGGGTTTTGAGCAACAGGGTTTTATACTGGTCACGCAAGCCCTTACTTGCCCTGGACTCCAGCCAATGGGACCTCCATGAAGTTTTCGGGCGTCATTTCCAACCCAGATGCAGCTGCTTAGGCAGGGATCAAGCTGCGCTGTGTCTGTGCCTGGGCAGACCATGCGCCAGCTGGCAAGGTGAAGAGCATACTGGGGCACCACCTGGTGAGTGCTGGAGATGATGTGGCTGGCTGCTGTGGCTCCTGGCAGGGTGGGACATTGGGCAGGACAGAGGCAGTTGCCTTTCGCTCTGCCGTTGCACCACCAGACTGGCTGAGGCAATGAAGCGAGCGGACCTCACCTTGGAAGTGGCTGCAGAGAAGGGCTATGAAAGGGGTAAATGGTCAGGAGACCTGGGGAGAAGCTTCTTTTATGTCAGGAAAGCAGGCAGAAGGGACAGGCTCCACATATACTATCAAAATACAAATGACATTAAGCGCGCAATCCTAACCTGGAGTTAGGCCAGCAAAGTTTGGCTGGCACAAAGGACACTGTAAAGTATGTTTGGACCACTCTTGGAGTCAGAGAGGTCAGCACACAGACATGCGCCATCCTCCCTGACTCCAAGAGTGGTCCAAATGAGATTTGTGGTGGCCTGGTGCCAACCAAACTTTGCTGGCCTAACTGTGCTGGCCTAACTTCAGGTTAGGACTGCACCCTAAATGCAACATTGTGTAGTAAGAAGCCTGTTCTTACTTGCAAATACCCAAGTTTGGTCCAAGCCAGCTCCAGTCCTTAAACCATCCTAACCATCACAGTTGCCTAGCCAGAAAAATGATGTTCTTCCCATCTCTGTTGTTTTAAATAAGCTGGGCAGGAGAAGCCTAAAGAAAAGAAACAATTTCTTCTGCACTCATGCTCCTTTTGCCCAGGCAAGAGGAACAAAAACAAGTTTAAGGCCAGAGGATAAAGCAGGGTGCCACTGTGGACTTACTCTTTCCCAGTCTTTCCCATAAAGGAAGAAGACCAAGGGAGAAGAGGATCTTGGCAACAGAAGAGTCTCAAGGAAGAGACAGAAAGCTTTGCTCCACTTCTCTTCTTCTAGAAAGCAAAGAAGAAAAGGAGAACAATGGTGATACACAATTAGTTTTTGGAAAGGCCATGAGCTCGTCGTGGAGTGCAATTATGCAGACAGGTGTGGGCACCACCTGCCAGTTTGCCACCTTCCCCAGTCTGCCACTCCAAATGACCAGTCCACCCAGTCTTGTAAGAGGAAGTCTTGCAGGTAGTAGAGGCATGGAGCTGCATTTTGGATTCAATTTGGAAAACAGATTTGAATAGAAACACAATGGTGGTTTTTTAAAAAAACCTTTTTGTTTTGCAACGTTTTCTCAGCAAAAAAGATGATTTTAGCATTTAATGCTGAAAGTTTTAATTTGAAAATGTCACAAAAGCAAAGAGTTAATTACCCCCTACCACTGTGTTGTAGTTCCAAATCCAAATAGCAGATTCGCAAAATATACTGCAAAGTATAGGCAAACCTTCATTATACAGTTAACATCACATTTAACAGTTTGGCCCTAAAGCAGACAAACAATTCCTAAAAAGGAAATTTGGGAGCATTTAAATAAATAGGTGTGCTGTGGAAGCGCTGACCATACTATAACTTGTCTGCCTGTTGCAGACATCACAGGATGTCTCAAGAGAAAAAATAGCTTAAAAGAATTAATAACTTTACAGCTGACTTCTACATGTCGATGTGTGCTTGAAATAATGGTGATGGGAGAAGTGGTTTAGATCTGTGAGGCACTGGGGATCATTTGGAGATTAAAAAATGAGATGTTGCCCCTTAAACTATGGTATACTCCCAATGCGATCCAACTGCTATGAGAAAAAAGATTATAGGGAAGTTTTGAAACTTTGCTTCCAAAGAAAAGCCAGCAGGTAGCTAGGAGTTCCTAGTTTGGAAATATTAGTCCCTTTGAGATTAGGGGCATACTCGCAACCAAAATTCCCATAGTGATCCTGAAATAATGAAAAAAAGTTGCCCACAACAGTGAAAGAGTAAGAATAGATTATTTTAATTAATTATTTTTAATTTAATTAATTTAATTAATTTAATTAATAAATTTTAATTTAATTAATTAATTATTTTAATTTAGACTTGGTTCATTGCAAGATGTAAATGAGACATTCAAGGAAAGTTGGGCAATCATTATGATAATTACAAAGAGATTTTCCCTTTCTAATGCTGCATGTGAACTTGAAAACAAAGACTATTAAGGAATAAAGAGTTAATATTATTAAAAACAAGATTTTTATATCAAAAATATAAATTATTTTTAAAATGAATGAAAAGATGAAAATTGGCTACAACTCTTCAAATCAATCAGGCATTATTAAATATCATAGCTGTTCTTTTTATTCTCCACCTCTCCTGGGTTTCTGATTTAAATAAAGACAATGGAATATTTTTTAATTCAACCAAAAAAAAGTTGCACTATCCAACCACTGTAGAAATTTGATTAAATACCTTAGACGCAGTGGTGGAATTCAGCCAGTTCTCACCAGTTCTGCAGAACCGGTTGCTAATTTATTGATATACAAAAAGCTCCATTGTTACATTCTTCATCCAATCTGGGCATAGAGACTCTCTGAGCAGTTGCATCTATGGTGACGTGCTGCTGGGACCATGGAGTTATAATAAACATGGAGAAGAAATGATGTCATATTCTTGAAACTTCCGGTCTGGTCAAACAATATGGCCGACGCAATGGGTCTGGTCCCATGGTCTGGTCTAACAATATGGCCGACGCAACTCCATGGGTCTAACAATATGGCTGACTAATTATGCGGAATTAAACCTTGGAATTGCATATTAACTCATAATTAGGTTACCAATGATGTTTCTCCACGATCACACGTTGTTATTTTGGTAAGTTTTTACTTCAGGAGTAAACGATTCAGTCCTAAACACTACGCGCAAAGCAATCTGAAATGCTTGGAATCAGCATTTTGAGTTTAAAAACATGGCCGCTAAGCCCGCCCCCTCTGGTCTCACTTCTTTCCTATCTAACTGCATGGGCAGGGCCACCCCCTGGCTGGGACGCTTGCTGGGATGTCAATCCATAGACATGACTGCCCAGAGAGTCCCTATGCCCAGATAGGGTAAAGAATGCAATGACAGAGCAGCGAAAGAATATACACTGCTTGGGAAGGGGAGGCAGTTTTGGTTGCACAGTGATCTCCAGAGACCGCTATCCTGGAATGGCCGGCTACATACACATTGGTGTACTGAGGCTACTCCTCACTATGTTGCCATTTGATCATTTGGCTTCCCACTGACATTTAGAGCAAGCAATTGCTAGTAATTGCCAGTGGCAAAAACTCACTGCCTGTTTAATCAGCCAGAGAATAAAGGAGAAGCTATTGTCACATGTACAGATGCCAATAAAGAGGGCATCCTGGAAGATCCTTGAAGAGAAACTTCCCAAAACTTGGAACTGATCCTAATAGTTAGTCATACCTTTCCATTCCTTAGTATAAAATCTCTTTGTGAAGTCTTCTGCTGACCACAGAAAAAGGTTCAATGCCTCATGCTTAGCCTTAGGAATTAGTTGGTGTTGCCTTTGATGCCAACACAATCCTCATGGACTGCAGGTATCATTGAATGAAAAATACCCTATCTGATGACAGCCACGATTTGTACCAAAGAAAACCATCAACAACACAACTTTGCTGCAGAGAAATGGAAATGAACTGCACAATTTCTTAAAGCACTAATTCAGACCATGATCTCTTTTGAGAGTTGTATCATTGATTTCTCCAGTTGTGCACTGCAGTTCTAAAACATAATAACCTTTGCAGCTGCTGTATCCACAAAGGATTCCTGTACCACATTCTGCTCCTAAATAGCTAACCTTTTCAGGACCTTCCAAAAGCTCTATAATCAAAATTACCTGTCTGTTTGATGAATCAGTCTTATTTCTGTAATCTGTCTGCTGAGTATATTAAGCTTGAACATAGTGAACCTGATTTCAATTAGGTTTATTTTGGTCTTAAGTTAATACTCATGTTTGTATGACATTAGAAAACTAGAATGAGGAAAGATTCAGCAGAATTTACTTTGCTTCATCATTGTTTAAAAATTCGCTTTGATGAAATTGTATTTTGATTTCATTTTTTCTGGAAGACATGTATATTCTCCAACTTTCTATAATGTAAGCCACAAATAATACTCCTTTATGTTTCACTTCTATATGGCTGCATGGCAATTGTGTCAATTACTTCTTGAATTAAAATCAAGGTTGCTATTACCCTTTGGGCAAACGATGGGTTCACTTTTTTTAATTGATTGTCATCATATTCATATCCCACCTTTTTTTTTCCATCATGGAACTCTAGCTAGCTGAACTCCAGGTTGCCAAGTAGTTTTCTATTTAGGAACTGATAAGATTCAAGGCTCTTATCTTCAGCACAGATGCTGCATCATGTACCTTCAGATATTGGCCTATATTTAGGTACTGTTTATGTACTAAAATAACTTCTGCTCAAGAAAATTCTTTCAATTCACAGCTGTGCAGAGAGAGGTTGCCTTATTTACTTGAATAATCTACACTGAGAAATTGCAAAATATTTTACAACATGTTACATGTTTTCTTTCTTCTGGGAATGGTGAGTGGGCAGTGGCTGCTGAATCGTAACAACTTCCTGGACCTGATCCTGCGGTGTGGGTCCATGCAGACCTGTGCCAACTATTTAGCTAGTGCAGGTCCAGGTAGACTTCCACGCCACAGAGGCTTACCCTGGGGAAGGGAATCATTGTTCCCTTCTTCATAGCTCAAGAAATGCTATGTCTAACATTTGTATTTTAAAAAGGATAGATACATCTTTTCAGGTCCATAATGAATTAAGAATTCATAACCATAATGAATAAGGATAGTCCATAATGAATTAAGAATTGCCCTCTGACATATCTGTAAAAGAAATTGACTATATAGCGTCCTTTTTAGACAAGAAAAAAATACTGCAGGTGAAAAGGATAGTTTAGGGGGGAAAGATAAAGATGAAGAAGAAATGAAGGAAGAGAAAATAGTACAATTGTTTTGAGGTTTTTTTAAGTGTCAGGAAGCTGCCTAAGTCATGAAACATTGCACAATGTGTTTGCTAACTAAAATCCTCTTCAAGCCAGGCATTCATAATTCTGACCCTTGCACAGTCCTTCCCACCCTAGGTTAAGCTGCCAAAGAATCAGGCTTAGTTTCCCTGCCAAAGCTGCCACAAAGTGATTCATCTCTAGTGTGCAGCCACAGCTGCTGTCAAAAATGCCATGGATAAGCCATTTTTAGATTTATGGTGCTTAGCCTAATTTTAACCTGTTTTGATATATTTCAGGGGTCTCTAGCATTTGTGCAAATACAGGTGGAGATCTTCTGGTAGATCATAACACTTCCACAATTTTAATGTCAACAGAGATTTGCCCTCTGAGATCGTATCTGGAAAAAAAAATGTGTCAAAATTGCTTCAGGTGCTTCTCCAAATGTACAAGGCAAATACAGTAACTTTTACTGCTGGTATAAATTATAAGAAATTACTGTACTCTATATGAATTCAAGGAAAAAAGTTATTCTTTGGGTCCCATGCATTAAGACATGGCAGACCTATACAATTTATGATGCACCATGTCAGAAGAGCCTACAGACCAGTGATTCTCAAATGTTTTGCACCGGGACTGATTTTTTACACTAGTGCCCGCCAGAAGTGATGTCATGGCCTGAATTGACATCATCAAGCAGGAAGTGCCTTCATCGTTACACTCCTGGAATGCAAACTGGCATTCTTGGACTGCAGCAATTGCACAACCATGGAACATCTCTGACAAAGCAAGATTAGGACAATATTTAAAAGCACTAAACTAAAAACAACATTTTAAAAAACCTCACTTGAAAATTCAAACTGTTAATACTCACAAAAGGAATATAGTAAGAGTAAGGTCTGCAGTTTCCAAGATCGCTGCTCCTAGCTTTCTGCAACCTACCTACATCAGGTCTCAACCCAAGCTTGAGAAACACTGCTACAGACCAACCAGGGACTTGTGAAAGTTCCTGTTTTTGCTGCCTGCCTGGGATTGCAAAAAGAGAAGGCTTATCAAGCTACCTGTGAGGCAGTTCACATGGCTTGTAAATTTCATATAACTTTGTAGTTCTGTGTTATTGCTTGTTTTAAAAGGAAGTTTCATTTAACTTATTTCATTTATACCTCATTTTATTTTCAAATGCGAACTCAAAGCAGCTAACAATAAGCCTAACACAACCATGCCAGAAATAATCAATATAATAAAGATGGAAATATCAGTCAAAAAAATTCTCTCTCTCTCTCTCTCTCTCTCTCTCTCTCACACACACACACACACACACACACACACACATCCTGCAGCAACAAAAAACAAAATAACCAGCAGAAGCCATCGAATTAATGGATAAATATAGCACCTAAACAATTGTTTCTAAAATATTTGAGTAAAAGGAGAAGGGACAAAATTGTCAGTCTTTCCAGAGCAAGTGTTACAGAAACCCCATCTTGACTCTGGCAGAAAGATATGATGGTCTAGCCCCAGAATCAGTCCACCTTTAAGGTCTCAAGGCTGCCGATTTCTTCTCTGTCTTTGTATTGCACACCATCTATGAAAGGTGAAGATGCATTATTTGAACTTTGATTACTTGAACTATGAATACACTGCTGTACTAGTAGCTTTAAGAATGGGAGGATGCTGGGATCAGCTCCCAGCATCTACCAGCACCTGCCTGATTTTAAGTGGCCAGGCAAGGGAGGAAAAAGAAGGCAGAGATGAAAGGCAGAGGTGGAGGCACAGGTGTATTCGTTAAAAACAGGAGCAGCAAATATGAGTGCTATTTCAGGCACTGGCTTGGGCCAACCTTTTCTCACCTGCACTCTTGATCCACCCAGCCCAAACCCCTTTGGTGGAGACTGCTTCCAGTGGTGGCCACATTCATTGCAGACACATCAAACCAGTGGTTCCCAAACTTTCTTGAATGGTGGCTTCCTTGACCTACTGGGCCATCAGCCACTGTTCCCCATTAGAGCTACAAGCCTATACATTGTACAGGGCGGCAGGTTCTTAGCGAGGATTCCGTGGCTACCCTGGCTGGTTTCCGTAGGCCCCACTCTGGGAGTCACAGCTCACTGTTTGGGAATCACTGCATTAATAATCACTGTAAATAGAATTTCAATTGAAAGGTCAGATAAATAATGTGAGCTACTTGCACGGCAGTGTATGCATAGTTCAAATAATCAAAGTTGAAATGATGCATTTTCATATTCCATAGATGGTGTGCAATACAAAGACAGGGAAGGAACTGGCAGCCTTGAGACGAAATATGCTTGGGGGAGAAAGCGGCAGTTGCAGGATGGTCGCAGCTCACGAGTTTTCATATGTAATGACAAGGGGGACCGCCTGCTGCATGTCATTTTCCAGCAATTCTATAGTCATTTTAACAGAGGAGTGTATTCGTTGGTTTCACGTGAAACTCATAACAAAAAGAACGTCTAGGTAGTAATGCTCAAATAATGTATTTGTGTATGAGTTGGCATGAAGCAAATACATGTATTCCCCCAGACAATGAATTATATTATAGGGGAAGACTATTGAAGTCCTATAATTAGGTTGGCTAACACTCTTTACTATAAAATACCCACGATTTTGAAGATAAGCATTAAGTGCTTTCACGGTGTGCTATAAGAAAATGAGATTTTCTCAGAGAAATACCCACAGAAGGTGAGAGTATAGAACATTTTTCTTTAAATGATGAAAGACCTCTATGATGCAAACAACTTTCAACTTAAAGGTATGCTTCAATTAAGATTTGAATCAAACATTAAACAAATTAAATAGAAATAATTCCAGTTTATTATCAGAGTACTAAGTTCATTGATGTTTACAACAGCCACTTGATGAATTCCATACTCAACTAGCTTCACAGTTTTACTTTAAAATGCCACAGAGCTTTTCCTAAGCCTTTGCTATGGACAATGACCAGTGCACTCTGCAATTTAATTGGATAACCTGGCAGCTTGTCCTTCCCTCCCAAATAGCTAGTAGGATTGAGGAGTACAAAATTCTCTTATTCATTGTCTGGGGCGGGCTTGGCGCACCCGCAGTCCTGATAGGGTTTTGGCCGGCCGGCCCTGGTGCCTAAGTCCCAGACGTTCTTCCCAGGTCAGGCTGTTCCTTAAAAACTCGGGATCTGAATCGTGCTCCATCCTGGCCCAATTCTCCAACAGGGTTGTATCAGAACAAGGGCCTGCTGAGAACTCGCAGCAGCCAGCGTCTCAATCCTCTCCCCCCCTTCATCATCGGCCCACTCCTCGGGGGGCGATCGGGGCTGGGGTGTCTGCCACCCCCCCAGGCGGAACCCACCCACCATGCTCCCCTGTAGGCCTGGCCTCTGTGAGGGCGATTGGGCAGACACTGCCAGGGCTTCCCTGCTGCGTGTTGGCGCAGCCGGTGTCTTCCCTGTAGCCGTTGCCCCAATTGCGTCAGTTGGCACAACGGCTGGGAGCCCTGCAGGCCCGTAGCAAGTGCCGTCAGCCTGGCGGCGAGCTGCGGGTGCAGCTGCCCGTCACTGCGCCCCAGAGGACCCCATCGCTGCTGCCCCTGGGGGGCTGCATCGCCGAGCGTGCAGGCAGCCCCAGCCGAACCTCCGCCACACCCTGGGACTCGCAGGTAAGGCAGGCACCGAGGTTTTTACAAAGTTTACAATGGCATATTCCATTCAACATTCTATACCAGCATGATATTGTGAGGTCATCCAGTCTTCCTCAATACATCCATTTTTGTTGGAGGATTGGAAAGCTTTCCTCTGACTTCCACTGTCACTATATGATTGTATAACATTAGTGAATACCAGCTGTGAAAACTGCTGACAAATAGAACGATTGAGATCCTGGGTTGGAGGTGCCAAAATGCCATTGAACAGAGTTTGCAGAAACTTCCCAAGAGTCCCAGTGCGTTGCTGGCTTTACGCACAACGTATCATAAGCTTGGTCTAACTTTCGTCATTGCCTGACACTGTGGTAGAAAAAGAAGAGTATTTGCCCATGCTGAAAATTCTTGACAAGAGGCGTGAAGATGTAAAAGGCCAGGCAGCTAAATTCTAATAAAGACAAGAATGAAGCCATGAGCAGCAATAGCAGAAAGTGCTACATGGTAAAATTCCCAAGCCAAACACTTTCTACCAGGTCTCTTTGTGAATCCTGAGAGACGTATTATCCCCCTTTTCTCTTTTCCGTTCGCAAGCAGAGAAAGGTAGAGCATTGATTTCCCTGATGGCGTGGTCTGGACAATCCCCGTTTTAATTGTAGAGACTTGATCATTTTAGATTTTAAAAAATAATAATAACAACATTAAATCTTTGAAAACAGAAGCATGTGACACATTTTATATAGTTTTAATACCCAGGTGGTATTATGGCTTCATACTATAGAAGCCCATAATACAGTTAATATTGTGCAGATTCACAGCTAATGCCATTAGAGCACCAAAGGAGCAATTAAAGAATGTGAATGTGTATTAAGATTAATACCCTAAACCCTGACAAACCTCAACTGGCCCATTAACATGATAATAGGTCCAAAGTTTCTTCACATCTCTTAGCATGTAGATGGCACA